>JAPPVO010000016.1:189598696-190003536 GCA_030407325.1 Camellia japonica | reverse complement strand
TTTGGGCAATGGGATTAAGGACATGGCCCTAGTCAGAATATCACAAGCCCATCGAAAGTTCTTGAGAGGGATGTCATCCTCAAGAACATTGAAGGGCAAGTGAGAGAAAGCCGCAAGCAGAAGTTGAGCTTGTTTCCGCTCAGCTGGAGTTGGAGATGATGGAGGTTTGTAAGGTGGAAAAATTTTGTCCATGGGAAGGGCAAGCCTTAATTTCTCTGTCCAGGAAAGAGTGGGAGGAGAGGAAGGAGTAGATGGTTCTGCTTCAGAAAGATGGAGAAGGTGTGGATGCTTCTATTCCAGAAGGTGAAGAAGGAGGTGTGGATGCTTCAATTTCAGAAGATGGAGAAGAAGAAGTAGATGCTTCTGTTAGGGGATATGGCACGGGAGCGGAAGGAACAAAGGCATTAATATAGTCAAGCCAGTCAGAAGAGCAAATTTTTGCTCTTCTTGGCTAAAAATGAAGGGGTATACCCTTGTGATTCTTCCAGATGCCGAGGCAAGTGTGCATTGTCCTTGTGACATAGAGGATGTGTACCAGGCCACAAGCAGATTCTCCTCCAAACTACGTCGAAGGTCAATAGGCACATAAGGATAGACCACCGAGCTTCGAGCGTAAGAAGGAAAATGCTAAAGGGTCAGTGAACTCAACAAAATGGTGATTACTTCGTTCCCTCAAGTCCCAGGACTCAGGTGCTGACCAGTTTGTCCATCCGGAAACCCCAGAAGATGAAGAAGTTGTAGCTTCATCCCAAGTAGAGGTTTGTGAAGAAGAACTCCCTAAGTCCATATTTGCAACTTGTTGAAGCAAAGGCTTGAGAGTAGTTCGTTCAAAGTACAAGGGGAGTTTAGAGAAGAACTTCTTGTATCTGTAAATTTGTAAATCAAAGGATTAAGGGCAATGTGTTCGTAGTCCAAACGGTTGATAATCTGCAAAAGCCTCCATGACCTGAATATAGAAGGGCGGGTAAAGGTGGCTAATGAATGCGTGGAGATTCTTTCGAGGGGAAACAACATTACTCAATGGCTCTTCGTATGCTTGATCAGTAGAGTGAGAAGTTGATTGAACCATAGTCCGTTCGAATGCTAAAGGTATTGGGATGTTCGATAAATTGAGAGTTAATGCAAATGATCATCAAATAGGTGACGGTTGTGTTTCCTGAAGATAGATTCCATGCACATTCCAAAAGCGCGGGAAAAGCTTTTGATCCACTAATATCTCCAAGTATTGGGTATATTAGTGCGGGGGGTAATGTTGGCTACATATTTTGTAAAAGCCAAATCATAGTTTGACACGTGGCAGAATAAGGGTATTATGGGAAGATAATTCAAGTCCTCGATCCTGATTGAACACGTGACAATGAACATTGGTTCTTACGTGATCTGAGTAGCACTAGATCAGTAAAGAGATACAAAGTGACGTGGCTTCAACGGTTACTCATATTCAAATTCAAATACAGGAGGGAAGCTCAACTGCAAGAGATGGCGTAGTGGGACTACTTCTAAGGCAGCATGATCAGCGATCATGGAGGAGCAGTTCGACAGTTTGAAGTGCAGTTCGAAGGTCATCTTTGACAAGTATAAATAGCAGGGAAGCCCTCAGAAAAGGCCCCCAGACTCAGATCATACAAACCAGTTTTTACTTCATATTTTCCTTTCCAGTTTTACATTTCTTGTTCTTTAAATACCTGCACTTTAATACCAGCACTGCACTTCGATTTATAGGAGTAGTTTCAAGTAGATTCAAGTAGACTGTCGCTGTAAACCTCTTCGAGGCTGAGTTTGGATTATTGTAAGTGTTCATTTTAATGAAATACTTCGATTATTCTTCATATTAACTGTTATTTCTCTTAATTTCTCCTAAGTCAAGCCACCAATAAAAGTCATCTTCATTGAGGCTGAAAGAACTAAAACACAATCGTCTGATAATTAGTTGGCAATTATAATTTCTGTAAGGACTGATTGATCCTTGCTGGCACGCTCACATTTACAAAATTACCCTTCGAAAAGCCAAAAAGCCAACAATATCACAAGATAAAATGTTAAATTATTTCAATATAATTATAATAATTTTTTTTAATTTATAAAATTCCATACATAGCACTACTTACCACTAGTTTTTCTTTCAAGAAAATATGCAATCATTTGAAAAGAGTTAATAAATGAATTTAGAACACTCTTTCATAAAATTCAAAATAAAATTATCTTATGATTTTCAATAGAGCCTTGTGGAAATTTTAAAAAAATGGAGCCTTTTGTCAATCCGAGCCTAAAGCAGAAGTTTCAGTGGCTTGGGCTGGGTCAAGGCCAGTGAATGGGTGTTTGCGATTTGCTTATTTCATGGTTTTTTTTGGATTTATTTTCATCTTTAGTGAAAAAAATTTTAAAAATTCAAAAAAAACAAAGTTTCTAGATCCAAGTTGACGAGAAGGATAAAAATTTTAAAATTTTAAAAAAAAATTCAAAAAAGATAAAAAAAAAATAATAAACAAAAAATAAGTTTTTGTTATACTTATTTTGACTTTTTTTTTTTTTTTTTAAAAAAAACTTTTGAGATTAGACAAAAAAATGAAATAAAAAAAATGTGACTTTTTTTAGTTTTTGGAATAATTTTTTTAGTCTGTAATAGGTGATGTGGTGTTACTAATCCCACCATTTTGGAAATTAACCCCACACAATAATAACAATAATAATAATAACAACAATGTCTTGTAGTTCAAATTTTGTGGCTCAAAAGTGGCTCAAATGGCCAAAACGATTTTGACCATTTGAGCCACTTTTGAGCCACAAAATTTAAGTTACAAGACATTTTCCTAATAATAATAATAACTAATAATAAACTCCCTTCCATTGTTGCCAAATAAAACATGGTATTATGGGACATTCAAAATTTTGGGGTCTCGCAGGTCTCATAATATTTACCAATCTTCCTCTCCCTTCAAATCCCCTCAAGTTATAAAAAGTATTGATTTTATTTATAATATATCTAGAATTCATCATCATTATTATTTTTTTAATATAATAGGCACGATTATTATTGTATGAATCCATGTTAAAAATAAAAAATGGTTTAAATTTTATTTGGTGACGAAATATTTGTTTATGAATGTGACTTCTTGACAAAATAAATTAACATAATGTGAATTGGATTACATCCAGAACCCATACGCTATCGGGAGATCCATGCGGGTCAAGTAGTGGATCAGCAATTTCAGTTGCAGCTAATATGATGGCAATATGGTTGGGTTCTGAGACTGTTCGATCCATCCTCCGCCCTTCTAGTTATAACTCTGTTGTTGGAATAAAAACTACTGTTGGGCTCACTAGTTAGGCCAAGCTTATTCCTATTTGCCCAAGATAGGACACTATAGGGTAAAACATCTTCAAATTTCTTCAATTCTTGAATGAATATAGAAATTAAATACAAACAAAAGACATTGAAAAATATTTTATAAAGTTGATTGGTAAGGTCAATTTTTTTAAAATCTTACTCATCCATAAAAATTTTGTATTGAGCTCTGTGATCAAATTATGATCGAGAAGTTCATTCTGAGTTCAATGTGAATGTGTTTATGAGGCATTGATTTGTGGTGTTTTGTCAAAACAGGCCCATCGCCAGAACTGTTTCGGATGCAGTTTATGTATTGGATATTATTGTTGGCTTCAACCATAGAGACTTGAAGCAACAGCATTGGCTGCAAATTTGATTCCAAGGGGGGGTTACAAGCAATTTCTCAAGGCAGATGGACTCAAGGATAAGAGGTTGGGGATTGTGAAAAACCCCATCTTCAATTCATTAATGCTGTGTTTGGTTGGAGGATTTGGAGAGAGATTTGGAAAGATAAAAGAAAAAAGTGTGTGAAACTAGGTAAAATATAGACATCTTTTATTTATATTTTACCTACTTTTTCCATTTTCCTTTTCCAAATTCCTCCTCAAATCCTCCAACCAAACACAGCATAAATGATTCAGTCCCAAGTACAAGCCTTCCAACAACACCTAGACATTATGAGGTAAGATCAAATGACACAAGATTCTCCATCTCAAATCACTCTATGTTCTTATTTCAAAACACTTATAATTGTTTATTATGCCACGAGATTTTTGTACTTGTATGTATATCCGCTGCTTTGTTGATTCCAATAATATCAACTTTATTCTGAATAGGGAAAGAGGTGCAATCTTGGTAGACAATTTGGACATAGCAAACATGGATGTTGTAATGAACTTGAATGTGAGTGGTGAAGCAATAGCTATACTGGCAGAGTTCAAGTTTTCAATAAACACTTGCCTAAAAGAACTAGTGACTTTTCCAGTAAGATCACTGGCCGATGTCATAGCCTTAACCAGAAATTCTCCAATCTGGTAGTATATACTATTTCTAACGTAAATTTTAAATTTCACTTTTTTTAAAAAAAATTTGCTCCAAACTGGGTTTTTCAGGAAATGCTGGACAAGTACGGTCATGAAATTTTTGTATTAGCAGAGGCCACAAATGGTATCGAAAAAGCAGAGAAGAGGGCTTTTGCTGAATTTGGAGAGGTTATCAAAACATGGGTTTGAGAAAATAATGATAGAGAATGATTTGGATGGGCTGGTGGCTCCATCAAATTGGGAAGTTGCTCATATTCTTGTCATCTGGTGGATATTCACGAATCACTGTTCCGGATGGATATCGCACAAATAGTATGCCATTTGGGATATTTTTTTTGCAGGAATCAAGGGTTCGGAGCCTAAATTGATTGAAATTGCTTATGGGTTTGAGCAAGCAACTATGATCAGAGAGCCCCCTTCTTTCCTACCATAATTATGTTAAGAGTTGTGTTAATAACAACTTACAACGCTCTCTCTCTCGGTCTCCGTATATATTATATATATATAGATGAATCTGTATAAATCTGTCCATATATATAGATAAATCTGTATATTATTCTGTCCATATATCTGTATATATATAAATCTGTATATAAATCGGTCCATATATATAAATCAGTTAAATCTGTATATATATAAATCTGTATATGTAAATCTGTATATATAAATCTGTCCATATATAAATTTATATATAAATCTGTCCATATATATAAATCTGTATATATATCTGTATATAAATCTGTATATATATAAATCGGTCTATATATATATAAATCTGTCTATATATATAAATCAGTTAATCTTAATCTGAAATTTGTTTATTGTATTTAAATCTTAATTTTTTTTTTATAAATCTGTTTATTGTATTTAAAATAATCTTAAATAACTTAATCTTAATGCATCAATCACTTATATTGTATTTAAAATCATAATTTTATGAGTGATTCGTAAAAAAGGGGGATAGAATTTCTTTTTTTTTTTGTGTTTTTGATATCATACACATGCAATGGTTCGATTACAAATTTAAATTGAAAATGTTTAAATAAGTCATAAAAATATTTAAGAGAAAATAAAAAAAATAGAAAAAAAAAACAGGATTTTTACCTTAAATAGAAATTTTAGACATTTCATTAATTTTTTTAACCTTAAATAGGATTTAATTAATTTAAACCTTAAATAGGATTTAATTAATTTTTTATTACTTTTTTTCAATCTAAAAAAATAGGAGTTAATCCTAAATAGGAATTTTAGACATTTCGTTTAGTTTAATAACTAGTTTTTATTTTTATTTTTTTTTGTCGGGTTTAGTTGACGAAAATAGGTAAATGGTATAAATTGAAAACCAATCAAAATATTAGGGTTTATTTTTATTTTCACTTATTTATTCTGTTTATTAGGTTTTTTTTTTTTTTTTTTTTTTGTATTTTTTGACGTTTAATATGACAATTTATTTAGTTGCGGAGAGGAATGCTATCATTTACTTGGTTTGCGTAGGTATTATATTTAGAGTTATTTGGTGAGATATTTTTGTGGATGTGTACAGATGATGGATAAGAGTTGGATTGATTTGCCAAATAGGATGTCGAGTGAATACATTAATGGGATTGATGCATTCCTTGTGTTTGCCTACACCAATAGGGTTGAAGGTTCGATGATCAGTTGTCCGTGTAGGAAGTGTGAGAATCGATACTATTTTGTACGAGATGGTGTACGGGAGCATCTGATTTTGAATGGTTTTTTTAAAAAATACAAACATTGGATTAATCATGGGGAATCTTACATATCTCTGCATGGTAATCGAGAGAATGAAACATTAGCTAATTTAGACATTGGAGATGATATGATTGGAATGATACAAGGGGCTATGGGAAATCCACATGCCGGTACAAGTGTTGAGGGTGATGAACCACAGGGGCCTGATCCCCATGCATCTGAACCCCAGCTCGGTCCAAATGCAGAGACTGCAAAGTATTTCAAACTTCTTCAAGATGCACAAAGTGAATTGTATCCGGGTTGTCAGAAGTTCACATCTTTGTCATTCATTGTTCGACTTCTACATTTGAAGGTGCTTAATCAGTGGACAGACAAGTCTGTTGACATGTTGCTTGAGTTATTGAATGAGGCGTTCCCGTTGGGTGTGAAACTCCCGGACTCATATTATAAAGCTCAAAAGGTCACAACAGATTTGGGCTTCACGTATGAGACGTGGGATGCATGTCCCAACAGTTGCATGTTGTTTCGAAACGAGGACGCCAATCTTGATAAATGTGTCATATGCAACAGTTCTAGATGGAAATCAAATGGTGATGGTGGTTCAAATGGTCCTAACACAGGTGGCAAACAAATAGCTGCAAAACAGATGAGGTATTTTCCTTTAAAGTCAAGGTTGCAGAGGTTGTTTATGTCATCCAAGACGGCCAAGTTAATGAGATGGCATGCAGAGGAACGAACTGATGATGGTGTCTTCAGGCATCCTGCTGACTCCCTTGCATGGAAAGATTTTGACCGTCGGAATATTGACTTTAGTAATGATTGCCGAAGTGTAAGGCTTGGCTTAGCATCTGATGGTTTTAACCCATTCAGGACGATGAACATAGTTCATAGCACTTGGCCTGTTGTGCTCATTCCATACAACTTGCCGCCATGGATGTGCATGAAGCAACCATTTCTAATTTTATCCGTGCTTATTGACGGCCCAAAGGACCTGGTGACAAGATTGATGTGTATATGCAACCGTTGATTGAGGAGTTGAAAGAACTATGGAATGAGGGTGTGTCAACATTTGATGCATCAACAAATCAAATGTTTCAAATGCATGCAGCTTTACTGTGGACAATTAGTGATTTTCCTGCATACGCAAACTTGTCAGGATGGAGCACTAAAGGCGAATATGCATGTCCTTGTTGCAATAAGGAAACTACATCGTGTTGGTTGAAGCATAGTAGGAAACAATCATACTTGGGTCATCGCAGATTTTTACCTACTGGCCATAAATTCGGAAGGATAAAGTATCATTTGATGGTAGTCGGGAAGTCAGACTCAAACCAAAATTGTTGTCTGGAACTGAGATGTTGCTACAATTAGAATCTGAGGGTATTTTAACCCAATACAATAGGGATGACCTTAAGGAGAGGCATAGGAGACAGGTAGAGAAGGAGAAAGCTGGACATCGCACCCATAGTTGGAAGAAAAAGAGTATCTTTTATGAATTGCCATATTGGGAGCACAATCTAATAAGACACAACCTCGATGTGATGCATATAGAGAAGAATGTTTGTGACAATGTGTTGTGGACAATATTAGGGGTTGCAGGAAAATCGAAGGATGGTGTTAATGCTCGGCGTGATTTACAAGATATGAATATTAGAAAACCCCTACATTTGCAGTTAAGAGGGTCGAATAAAGCCTATTTACCACCAGCACAATTCACGATGACCAAGGATGAGAAAGATTTGTTCTTGAAAGTGTTGAAGGAAGTAAGAGTTCCCGACGGGTATTCATCCAATATATCACGTCGTGTGCGCTTACATGATAGAAGCATTGGGGGTCTTAAGAGCCACGATAGTCATATTCTGATGCAACAACTTATTCCATTGGCTATTCGCAGATCGTTACCGAAGAATGTAATTGAACCCTTGATTGAATTGAGCAATTTCTTTAGACAATTGTGTTCGAAAGTGAATCGTGCGACGGATTTGCAATATATTAAAGATCGTATCGCTGTAACACTTTGTCATCTAGAGAAAATATTTCCTCCGAGTTTTTTTGATATAATGGAGCACTTGCCTATACATCTAGCTGATGAAGCCTTATTGGGTGGAGCGATTCAGTTTCGATGGATGTATCCAATTGAGAGGTATCTTCTTACTTTGAAGCAATACGTGCGTAATAGAGCTCGTCCTGAAGGATCAATTGCTAAAGGATATCTTATGGAAGAATGCATGAATTTTTGTGCACAATATCTCAGTGATGTGGAAACCAAATCTAGTCGACCCGTGAGGAACTATAGTGGTGCTGATAATTTGGGTCATGCTACTGGTGAAAACACAAGCTTTTATCTTGATAATACTTCTTGGGTACAAGCTCATCGGTACATCTTATGCAATACAAGCGCGGTTCAACCATTCATAAAGTAGGTTAAGTCACTCACTCAATATTTTATTATGTTTATTGAATTTTCAACTAAATTTTTGTATGGCTAAAATTTCAATCTACACAGCAAACACCTTGAAGTACTTAAGCTCAAAATGCCTCGTGTCGACGATCATCAACTTCGGCGTGAACATTTTGAAACTTTTCACATTTGGTTCAAGGAACATGTATGTATTTAACTCTATAGATTCTAGTTACTTAAGTCGATCTACATTTTAAATTTTACATTTTCGTGTTAAATAGGTCCAAACTTTGCGAAGGACTACTGATGTCATACTTTCTGAAGAGATTATTCTATTGGCAAATGGTCCTCATAACCTGGCAAGGAGGTTCAACGGGTATATACTGAATGGGTTTCGGTATCGAGTAAAGGCCATGGATGATCGTCGAGCCACACAAAATTGTGGTGTAGCTTTGAAGGCAGATACCATAAGTTATGCTAGTCGAAAAGACAAGAATCCTCGTCTGGGGTCTGTGTACTATTATGGACAATTGACAGATATTGTTGAGATTCGATATTCCAATGAGAAGAAACATGTGTTGTTTAAGTGTGATTGGATTGACAACATTCACGGAAAGAAAGAAGATGTCTTCAATTTCACGTTGGTGAACTTCAATCATTTGTTGTACCGAGATGATCGAATTACCAATGAACCTTTCATCTTGGCGTCCCAAGCAGAGCAAGTTTGGTATGTTGCAGACCCGTTACAACCAGACTGGCAAGTCGTGGTGAAGATGTCTCAAAGAGGTTTATTTGATATGAGTTCGACTGATCCACAAATCGAGCCATACATGAGCCAACAATTGGAAGAAAATATAATGCTTCGTGATGAAGAAGTTGGTTGGGTGAGGGAAGCCGCAGAAGGGGAAACAGTTGATGTTCAAATAGGCTGATATGTAATCAACATTAGTAATTCAATTAAGGCCAAGGTTGTAGTTAATCATCAATTTCTTAATTTACTTTGTCTTTGTAATTGTATTAGTTCAATTCATGTCATATTATAGTTGATGACAAACCATTGTCTATGTTTCTAATGTCAATTAATGTTATATTGCTTGCAGATTATTATGGGAAGGAAGAGGAAGCCTGATCATCCCCGGCGCATGATGTCTGATGTGCTACATAACAGGACATCAGTAGCACCACCATCAGAGGAGGCATCACATCGGCCAGCATCGGAGGGGCCATTAGTGCCACCACCATCTGAGGGGCCATTACCACCGTATCGACCTCCATCAGTGGCACCACAGCAGCTACCATGTACTCAGCCTCCACGCCTACCATCAGTGCGTCCACCATCAGTGGCACCACAGCAGCTGTCATCATCAACTTATGAGCCATCCGCAGGTATATAAATTTGCTTTGATTTGCATGAAAATTATTTACACATACATTTATTTATGCTCATTATATATAACTTGTTTATTCTCATTGTATTTTGCAGACCCTTCGACTTCTTCACAGCCCACATCAGGTTTATTTGATATGATTGTATTCACATTATTTAAATTTGCATTTGGTTGTTACCATTGCATATTGTTTATTATTATTATATATCGCAGGTCATGTTAGTTCTTCATCAACCTCAACTAGGCGTGGTAGAGGATGTGCCAAGGGCATTAAAGAGTGGGGTACTGGTAAAAAGCTGGACATACAATTTGATGGAAATTACTGCCCAATAGGGGATAACGTGGCCAAGTTAACTACTCAACTTGGCATTATTGTCCGGAATGGTAACATTGTTCCTCTTACTTTTGTTGACTGGAACAGTGTGCCTGATGATATTGTTGATGCTATCTGGAAGGATGTGAAGGTAAAAGTATATTTTGTCCACAAATTCGAATTCCAAATTTGTGTTATACTTAGCCTTAAACTTTGTGTTTTATAGACAATTTGAATATATGTCCAGAGGAGTACAAGCCAATCTGCATGAAAAACTGCAACAGCATATGGAAGGATCACAAGAACAAGCTTAAGGCTAAGTATTTCAAGCCTAGAAGCTCCGATCCCTAATCTGAAGGATGATGTTCCTATGAATGTTGTGCCAAGCCAGTGGGAACAACTTGTGGAGTATTGGCGTACTTCCGATGCTGAGGTATACAATTACGTTATATTTATGATATGTAAACATACAAATCATATTTACATACTTATATTTGTTGAACTTGTTATAGAAAATTGCAAGTAGGAACGCTAAAAATCGGCGAGCTCACGGCATAGCTCATACCACAGGGCGTACTACTTTCTCTCAGATACGGCATGAGGTTTACATTTTATTGTTTTATTTTTGTATATAAATAAACATTGTATATTTGCAAATTATTTGGATTCTAATTTTCATATTTCTAAAAAAAATTTAGATGACCAGTAAGGGGGAGTCTATTGATAAGATGAATGTTTGGCTTATGACACGTAGAGTAGATGACCCAGAGGTTATCCAGACCTTGGTAGTTTCCAAACACCTTTGATTGTATTTAAAGTTTATTTTTTGTGTGTCAACCATCTTAATTTGGCGTATACTTGTGTGTCTTATTCAATACAGGATGAGTTTAATCGTCAACTCTCTATGCTACCTGAGGATGGTCGGACTATGGAGGCTAAGAATGCCATTTTCCATGAGTTGATAGGTCATGACAGACATGGATATTGTCGCACATACGGGAGAATCGTTCCTCGGAGAGTGGTGTATAAAGATGGTGTGGGCCATCACAGTCAACACCCAGCCATCGACTATTGATCAGATCACGCAGCAGGTTCGTGCTGAGCTAAGGGATGAGTTGAGGGAGGAGATTCGAGCAGAGTTCTCTACACAGTTGCAGCAGATGAGAGTTGAGATGATGGCCCTTGTGTCACAGGGGGCGAGTGTGGATCCCAACAGACATGTTCCATATAAACATCACAATTGTTTGATAGTTCAATTTTCACTCAAGCTTATGTATGAAATTCGAATATGATTAACACATTATGCACTGACTAACATAGGTTCCTGATGCATCGAGTGGCCACCGGGCATTTAGGGAATCTGCAGAAGACGAGAATCCATATACACCACCACCAGAAGATCAGGTAAAAATGTATCTTTGCATTCTAAGCTAAAATGTATCTTTGCATTCTTTACATTCTAAGTTAAGAGACTTGTGGGAGAAGACGAGAGACTTGTGGGAGAAGACGGGGCTCGAATTGGGTTCCCGGTTTGGGAGTTAGAGTCGGATTTCACTTTAGGCAAACTACTTCTTTAAGAAACTTCAATTCGAGGCGTTAACGCCCCAAAATCACCAAACGGCGTCGGTTTAGCACGAAACTTGGCACACACGACCGCCTAGGCACGAGAGACTTGTGGGAGAAGACGGGGCTCGAATCGGGTTCCCGGTTTGGGAGTTAGAGCTGGATTTCACTTTAGGCAAACTACTTCCTTAAGAAACTTGAATTCGAGGAGTTAACGCCCCAAAATCACCAAACGGCGTCGGTTTAGCACGAAACTTGGCACACACGACCGCCTAGGCACGAGAGACTTGTGGGAGAAGACGGGGCTCGAATTGGGTTCCCGGTTTGGGAGTTAGAGTCGGATTTCACTTTAGGCAAACTACTTCTTTAAGAAACTTCAATTCGAGGCGTTAACGCCCCAAAATCACCAAACGGCGTCGGTTTAGCACGAAACTTGGCACACACGACCGCCTAGGCACGAGAGACTTGTGGGAGAAGACAGGGCTCGAATCGGGTTCCCGGTTTGGGAGTTAGAGCCGGATTTCACTTTAGGCAAACTACTTCCTTAAGAAACTTGAATTCGAGGAGTTAACGCCCCAAAATCACCAAACGGCGTCGGTTTAGCACGAAACTTGGCACACACGACCGCCTAGGCACGAGAGACTTGTGGGAGAAGACGGGGCTCGAATCGGGTTCCCGGTTTGGGAGTTAGAGTCGGATTTCACTTTAGGCAAACTACTTCCTTAAGAAACTTGAATTCGAGGAGTTAGTGCCCCAAAATCACCAAACGGCGTCGGTTTAGCACGAAACTTGGCACACACGACCGCCTAGGCACGAGAGACTTGTGGGAGAAGACGGGGCTCGAATCGGGTTCCCGGTTTGGGAGTTAGAGCCGGATTTCACTTTAGGCAAACTACTTTTTTAAGAAACTTTAATTCGAGGCGTTAACGCCCCAAAATCACCAAACGGCGTCGGTTTAGCACGAAACTTGGCACACACGACCGCCTAGGCATGAGAGACTTGGGAGAAGACGGGGCTCGAATCGGATTCCCGGTTTGCGAGTTAGAGCCGGATTTTTGTCCAGTCAAAATTATTTACTAAACAATCTTTCTAATTGTATAGTAGTCAATTTTTTTTATATTTTTCTATAATTAAAATATTAACACCATTATATGGTTTTTTAATTATGTTTATCTTGTTTTTTTCAGATATTTCCTGAGTAGCAGTTGGCTTCTTCTGGAATGCAGGCGTATCAAGATTATGACCAATTTTTGTTTTTGTAACCCACGAACGAATGAAGACGAAAACTTTTAGTTTTGATTTTGATTTATGTTATTTAAATTTGTGAGCAACATTATGTATGTATTATGGGATGTTATGTAGTGGCATAATTTTTATTGTTATGAATTTTTATTTATGTATTGTTATGAATGGAACAATATTATTAATTTTCATTATTTGTCAACTTTTGTTTATGTATGTATTTATATTATTCTGTAATTTTGAATTTTTTTATAGTTATTTTTTATTTAATACAGGTTATTTTAATTTTTTTAATAATTTTCAGCAGGTTTTTTTTTTTTTTTTTTTTGTTTTTGAGACGGGATAAGAACCCGTCGCAAAAACCAAATATAGGCTTTTGCGACGGCACCAAATATAGTCGCAAAAGCTGTGCCATTTGAATGTAGAAGACACCTTTAGCGACGGTAACCTTTGCCGTCGCCAATACTTATATGATGTCAGAGTTTTAGCGACGGGATGGTTGCCGTCTCAAAACCTCACTTTTAGCGACGGTAAATACGTGCCGTCGCGAAAACTGATATATTTTTCCCATTATTGGCGACGGGAAAAATGCCGTCGCAAAAAAGAGACCTTACCGTCGCAGAAACTAATGGCGACGGTACGTACCGTCGCTAAAGCTCTTTGCAACCCCCTTTGTCGCGACCCCTCATTACCGTCGCAAAAAGGCAACTTACCGTCGCAAAAGGCATTAGCGACGGGGTCCGGGAACATTTGCGACGGCTCGGTACCGTCGCAAAAAACGCCTTTTTTTGTAGTGGTAGACTACAAACCCAAGTTGCATCTTGGCTGGGTCATAGGGTAAAATAGATTTTGCTCTAAAGTTTATGATATAAAAATTAATACAATGTTAATAAATAAATCTGTTTATCATATAACTCAAAATTTAAAAATAAAAATAATTTTATAATTTAAAAATTCATAAAATATTAACATTGGAAACCTTATGATGTACGCCCCTTTCCGCATACCCTATGCACCCTACCATAATTCACATAATTTTATTACAAAAATTTGTAATATCAATTATAAATGCATAATCTTACCACAAATTAGTGTAAAAAAATGTCCAAAATGTTATGACTTCGTTACGACATTTTTTGTTATACTAATTTATAACGATGTTACGCGTCTTGTAATTGATGTTACGAAATTTTATGATAAAATTATGTAAATTTGTGATAAAATGCATATGATATGCATCCCTAAGTAGATGCACACTATAATATTTTTTTACTAATATATATCATTATTTTATGCATTTAGCCATGCATAGCACGAGTTGAATACTAGTGTATATATATATATATGTTGTTGTTTATCAAACAATTTGTGTAATTAATATTTATTAGTATTGTCACTTATATTTTTTATGAATTTAAAAACACTTTATTCTTTTACATTTTTTCAAAATACTTTTTCTTACTTTACCAATTAGCATTTGCCTTTATTAATATATTATCATAATTTGTTAGATTTATTTCTGGTTCATAATTTATTAGTATATTTATTAGGTCTATTTATTAATATATTACCATTATTTTATTATGTTTATCATAAATTATTTAATAATATATTACTCCTTCAGTCCTCTTTTGAGTATTTCAACTTTTTAAGGAGACATGTAATTATTACATTTAAATTTAAATTTTAAAATATTTTTTCACTAATACTCCTAATTTTTAAAATTTTAATATATTTATAATTACTCAAAAGGAATAATTTTAAAAAATTAAAAGTTTTTTTAGTTTGATTTTACAAATGGGACTATTATTTTGGACATCCAAAATAGAATAGTGAGGCCAAGTTTGGCATGTCTAAAAAAATTCAAAAAATTAAAAAGTTACTCAAAAAGTTAAAAAGTTAACACTATTCACCAAAAGTCAACAATTACGGCTGCACAACTCTCAATCATAATTTTCTCCTACAAACTAATTTTTACAATTTTTTATTACACATTTTTTTATAAAAAGTCAAAAAGTTAATCCAAATATCTATATTTTCTTCTTCAATTTTTTAGTCTAAAAAGACAAAAAGTACACTTGTTTAAGACACCCTAAACAACCCCTCATCAATAAAATCATTATTTTATTATGTTTATCATAAATTACCAATTTTTTTTCCCTTCATCACAAACGCCGTTTTAGTGAAGGGAGATCCCAGCCGTTGACTTCTCTAGTGAGACATGTGTCGCGACCTCCTCGTTTCACTTCACCGATCAACCTATTTCACTCTGGAGGATTTGATGACGGAAGTAACAGAGGAAAGGAAGACAATGACAACCACCACGAACACCGGAGGCGGCGGAGGCAAAGGCAGAAGCGGCAGTACCAAAACCCGTAAGACCCGAAAACCTTCCAGATTGCCCCGTAAGTCCTATCTCTCTCTCTCTCTCTCTCTCTCTCTCACTGCTACTCTATAGAACTGTAGGTGAGATTTTCACTAGATCAAAACTTATTAAACACACAAATAATGCAATAATATTAATTACGGAAGCAAATCTGTAGAAAAAAATATATATTTTGATTCGGGCCTTTATCTGTTTGGATCTTTGTTTCTTTGTTCATATGGGTTTTAGTGTTTTTTTTTAGTGCCTGAATCTACATTCGAAGTCGCAGTTAGAAGATTTGGTCTTGACAGAGGTTTATGTTTTTTTTTTTTTTTTGAAGAACACTACACTTCACATATTAAAACTTTCTCACCATTTTTAAACACTTTTACACGAATTACTATATAAACAGTGCCCAGGGAGCTTGTTGGTATTTGTCATGTTTTTCATGTCTGGATATTTTTAATGGTTTTAATATTGTAATGTTTACTAGGATTATTAGGTTTCCCTTGTTTTTCAGGATTTGTTTGGATTATTATTATTTATCTTTGGATTATTATTATTTATCAAGTATTAGGATCAAATTATGTTTGTCATCGCCTTGTTATAACAGTTTTTTCCCCCCTCTCATTGTAATGGTTATCGGTTAGGGGTGTTCACGGGTCGGATCAAGCCAGTTCTACCCTCAATCCACCAGCCAAACTGAATTCATTGGTTTCGAAAACTGATCATCAAATGCTGACCAACCTACTATTCGAAATCAACTGCGCTCGGTTGATGCAACTAAATCTACCCTTCATACTGTTATTCAGAAAAAAAAAGACTTAGATTGCAGCATGCAAACAACTCAAAAAAAATTGATTCAAACAAGTAATTAACAATCAAACATGACAGAGATTAAAGATAAAGAGAGACGATTAGCCGTTCAACGCCATTGCCATCACTCCATCACCATGGAATTGCCATCATAATTTTTCAAAAAGGAGATTGAAGATGAGAGGGAGATTTATGATTGGGAATTGGGCCGAGGTAACGGCCGAGCAGGTTGAGAGTCAAATGGAGCATTAGGTCGAGATGACCTGCGGTCCGCCCGGAGCTGGGCTGCTATTACTTGGGCCGGGCAGGTGTTGGGCAAAGTTTTGCCGCCCTAGTCCGGAAAGAAGCTGCTCGGCAAGGCAGTGCTCGGTTGGACCGAGCTGCTTGTTTTGGCGATGGTGAAGCCAGTCAAGTTAGTTGACCGGCGCCCGGAAAGGCACTGTCAGCCGAGGTAAGAAGCGAGAGTTTTGAGCCCGAACTGAATGCCGAGGCTATTGCCTTGGAGCTGGACCTAGTGGAAGAGCATCGGGAGAAGGCCCTCATCCATGTGCCGCCTACCAACAAGAGCTCTCAAAGAAGTACAACAAGACGGTGCACCCCGACCGTTCAAAGTTGGTGATTGGGTTTTGAGGAAACTTATGGGCAACACCCTGGTGCCAGGTGAAGGCAAACTAGGGGCAAATTGGGAAGGACCCTACAAGATCACCGGTCTGGCGGGCAAGGGGGCTTACCACTTGGAGGATCTAGAGGGAAGAGCAATACCCCGGCCATGGAATGCGGCCAACCTCAAACTGTATTATTTCTAAGCTTTTGCTTTCTTTTCTTATGTAAAGGAATTTTTTGGCTTGCACTTCAGAATGTAATTTTTTTTGTCAATATATAGAAGTGATTTTGCTTTAGCACTTGGACCGTCGTTTTAATGTAAAAACCGAGATGTTTTACTACGGTTAGAAGAGTTGATGTTTTGTTCAACTTAGATATTTCTTGCCGAGATGTTTTGCTCCGGCTGGAAGAGTTGATGTTTTGTTCAACTTAGATATTTCTTGCCGAGATGTTTTGCTCCGGCTGGAAGAGTTGATGTTTTGTTCAACTTAGATATTTCTTGCCGAGATGTTTTGCTCCGGTTGGAAGAGTTAATGTTTTCTTCAACTTAGATATTTCTTGCCGAGATGTTTTATTCCGGCTTGAAGAGTTGGTGTTTTGTCCAACTTAGGATTCTCAACCGAGATGATTTACTCCGGTTGGAAGAGTTGGTGTTTTGTCCAACTTAGGATTCCCAACCGAGATGATTTACTCCGGTTGGAAGAGTTGGTGATTTGTTCAACTTGGTTATTCCCAACCGAGATGGTTTACTCCGGTTGAAGAAGTTGCTGTTTTGTTTTGCTTAAGTGTTTCAACCGGGTTGAGTAATCCGGTTGATGAAGTGTTTCGTCCAAATTTGTGCTTCATACCGAGATGTTTTGCTGAAGATGGAATTGATGACAACCGTGCAAACACTTGACAAAATTAAAGTTTTTCATTGATGAAAAACTTTACAAAATGTGGGGACCGAGCCCGGTTACATCAGAAACGCAGAAAGAAAGAAAAAAAAAAGAAAAAAAAGAAACCTAAGCCAGGGGGGAGAGATCAGGGAATTCCTTATCAGCCTCCAGGTTGACCGTGGCAGTTTGGTCCTGGACACCGGTCCCAGTCTGGCCGGCCTGCTCTTGTTCGGTTTGGCCCTCTCCTTCAGCGTCTGCCTCGCCCTCTTCTTCAAGTCCTTCCTCGGCCTCCGCTTGCAGCGCGCTGAAGACGTCATTGGCATATGGAATGAGGTAGGGTCGGTAAGAAGACAGCCGGTGGAGAGGCAAACACGTCAGTGTCAGGACCTGACTAGCTGTTGACAGGCTGCCTACCACCAGCTTGAATTAAATGTCCTGAGTGGCGAGACTTGTTTTCTTTAATTTTCCTCGGCTCTCGTGAAGCCGGCGTTGTTGGTATCTTCGCACTCTTTCTTCCTGGACGCCTTCAAAGCATCAAGCTCGGCTTGAAGCTCGTCCTTCTTTTCCTGCCTGCTTCAAGTTGGCCGAGCAGCCTGTTTTTGTCGTATTGGCACTTCGAGCGAGGACTTTGCTCGGCCAAGCTCGGTTTGGAGCTTTCGACTTCTGGCTGGTGTCGCTCGCCTTCTGCCGAAGTCTGTGGATGCGCTCCATGACCAAGTGTTTGCTTTTGGATGGCCTGCAAGAAGCAATTTGATTAGTGAAGGAACCGGACAAACACTTGCGAAAATTTCAGAGGCAAATTTAGACTTACCCTGACCATGGACTTGACCGATGATTTCACCAACCGAGTGTCAGGAACATGGTCGCTGCCGACCACGTCGCTCGGTAAAAGGAATGCCTTGGAAAGATCATAGGCGAGTAGGTGCTCTTTATCGGCCTTGATTGAAGCCGTAGCCGGGATATCCTTTCCCCGGTGTTTCAGTTGAGGTCTCCAGATCGGTACTGGGTCGACCGTGGCGGTGGGTTGCTCGGTGGTAAGCTCGGCCACCAGCTCGGCAGACGGATCTACGCGAGCTCTTTTACCAGCCCGGCGTGGAGTGGGTTCCTTGCTAGATTGCCCGGCTGCTTGTGAAGCCAGAGCGACCACGACGCCGCTTGATTGACCGGCGGCTGGTGACCGGGTGACTACGCTCGGTATCTCGGCTGAAGTGGCGGTGAGCAGGTTTTTGATTCGGCTTCGTTTGGCCATCTCTTCTTCTTCTGTCAGCCGGATTAGTGGGATGTCTGGTAAAGTTGGATCCGGAGGAGGTGATGGAGCGCGGAGGAAGTCTGTAACTTTACTCCGGCGGGGAGCTGAGTATCTGTATGTGGGAGTATAGCCGAGCAACTGATTGCAATCTCGGTCGCGGTAGCGGAGCGCGGTTCTGATGGCTTCTACGCTGGGATATTGGTAGTTGGCTTGCAAGGCTTGAATTGCTGCAAAAGAAACAAGGAAATTGGTCAAGTACAGAATAATAAAGAGAGATAGCAGACCGAGCAAATAAGCGTGGCTTACATGTGGAACCGAGGTTCTTGCTTATGCTCCATCCCAGTACCGCGGCAATTTCATAATTACCAGACACCCAGAAGAAATCATCATCGTGTAGATCCTTGTCTGGTGTGCCGGTCACAATTTTTTCTCTGCCCGGCCTAATCTTGAGATAGTAGGCGAGGTTATCACCGGTGTGCCCTAAGGTGTATTGGCGCAGAATTTCGGCTAACCCTAGGCTTATGCCTAGTCGGTTGTTAATTCATGCACACCGTTTATTATCCGGTAAGTGTTGGTGGACACTTGAGAGCGCAAGTTTTGTCCGGCGCAGGAACTCGGTCATTAGGGGGTTGACCGGGAAGCGGAGGCCTCCTTCTACGATTGACAGCACGGTGAAGGGCATTGGTCTAGTCTGCCCCAGGGTGTTGTCTCTTCTTCTGCTAGTTCGAGATGGACGTCGGCCGGGATGCCATACTCCTCTCTGAACGCATCCAGCGCGGCCGGAGTGTTTACTAGGAAGCGGAATTTTCCCATTTGTGGCCGGCCTAGGATATCTCGGCTGAGGGGTTTGGCACTGTGCTAATTGGATGTTCTCGTCTTGAGAGCCAGAAGTGGTCAATTGTCCCCTTGGACTCTGCAGGAAAAGGATGGCAAGTGTGAGTGTAAGTGCGGTCGCGCGAAGTGAGCTTGACTTTAGCTCGGTCATCAAGAGTGCCAAACCACCTCGGTTGTCTAAGCTTACTAAGGAGCTCGGTCGCCCAAGCGGACCAGATATTAGCCCGGTTGAACGACCAGGTCCTGTTGCTATCTCGGTTTTTGCTGGGTTTGAGACAAACATGTTTTTTTGCTCGGTCAGGTTGGTTTTTTGGATCAAATGAAGACCAGGAGCCCGGTCCGCCCCAGTTCTTCAGTGTTCTTCAGGAAAAATGAAGAACACCATGAACGTTTAAAGGTTTGGATGGTTTTTGGTGCCCAATCCTAAAGCTACGTTTTTCTGCCCTAATGTGCGAAATATCAAAGAAAATGACAATAAAAGGGGGGTTTGAGGACTTACCAAGTTAGGGCAGTGTGTTCTTCACCTTCGAGCTCGAGTTCAGGAACGGCAGAGCATGGGCAAAAGCTCTGGGTTGCTTGGAATGGCAGTGGTCAGTGAATGAAAGGAAGATGAGGGGAGCATGTATATAGAGGTTTGCGAGGCCGTCAAAAATTCAAATCCCTTGCACGGCTGGTTGGCTGCTCGAGGACCAATGGGGGGACGCCACGTGTTCCCATTAATGGCAGCGTCGGAGTTGAAAAGACGGGGGGGCAGGTGAGGCGTCGACCGAGCAAAACGAAGAGACAGCAAGGTCAGAATAGGGCGTTGACCGAGGAGGCGGCCGGGCGAGTCCGAAGGCAGGCATGCCAACTAGCCCGGTTGACGATGATTAAGCTGAGGACCGATGAGGCGCTATCCTTCAGAATAGGTAATCCCAGTCACGCTTCAGGGACGGAATTAAGGGGCAATTGAGAGGAGATTTATGATTGGGAATTGGGCCGAGGTAACGGCCGAGCAGGTTGAGAGTCAAATGGAGCATTAGGCTGAGATGACCTGCGGTCCGCCCGGAGCTGGGCTGCTATTACTTGGGCCGGCCAGGTGTTGGGCAAAGTTTTGTCGCCCTAGTCCGGAAAGAATTTGCTCGGCAAGGCAGTGCTCGGTTGGACCGAGCTGCTTGTTCTGGCGATGGTGAAGCCAGTCAAGTTAGTTGACCGGCGCCCGGAAAGGCGCTGTCAGCCGAGGTAACTGTTTGCTCGGCAGGAAGGCCGACCACACGACGTCCCGGGTTCGGCTTTGCCGAGATGCCGCCTAGCCCGGTTCTCCTTGAGCTTAGCCAGTGAAGTGCTTGGCATGAAGCACGACACGTGTGGATGGAGCAGCTCGGCTGCCGAGCTCCAACAGAGAAGACTGGCAGTTGAGATTAGGTGATGTTCAGCAAGGTTTACGCTGACAGATGGATAGCAGGGCCACGTGTCAGGAGATGACTAGGAGTGGATATGGGCGCAGAGGGTATATAAGCATGTCTGCGCCCCTCATACGCGGATGGATGAACACTTTGTAAGACATTCTTACACTCAAACACTCGCCTCCCTCTCTCTCTATCCCAAGGTGTGTGCTAACTTGATCGTCGGAGGGGTTTTTCGGCCACACACCGCCGGGTAGCTCACCGCCGTTGTGCTTTTAGGTGATCGGACAGAAACGGAGCTTGGAAGAAAGGAGTACGGGCTCGCCGGAATATTTGCTCCCCGTACAGAAGAGGAAAGGGGTTTTTTGGGAGGGAGATCAAAATAGGTGGTGAGGGAGAATGAAGAGGTGGTGGTTTTATGGGGATAGAGAGACAAATAGATAGATGAGCGAGTAGAGACGGGCTTTGTAATGGAAAAACAGAGAAACTTTCGTATAATGAGATAAATAGAGAGAGAGTTCTTTATGGGTAAAAGAGAAAGTTGAGTTTTACAATATTTTGTAATTAAAATAAGGGTTGAGCTTTTATCATGTTTACATCTAGAGAATTTGAGAGGTTTGTGGGATCCACCACGGGTCTCATTTCGATGATTTAAACAATTCATTTTGTAGGGTCCTCAATGAATATTATCGTCATGGCTCTAGCACCCTTGGTCGCTTGAGTCTTTGATGAGGGCTTTGTGGTGGGTTTTGTTTTGTAAGACATTTCGTGTGTGGTCAAAGAAGGGTTTTGGTGAGTGGCAGTGAGATAGTGGTGAGAAGGAGACGATGGTGAGGTGGTTATAATGACTGGGAGTGAAGTGGTGACTATTTGGGTGATGGTGGTGTCACGACCCGAACCTGTCCCTAAAAGTTTAGGCCATGACCGGCCCATACTTAGGCCTCAAAGACAAAACTTCAAAATATTTAAATAACATCAGGGCCTAAAGCGGAAGCAAAATTAATGACAATGTCCATTGAGCATGTGCATGCATGATAATTGTAATAATTAAAACAATGTAAACACACTAATATACATATGTATGTATCTCACACACATATACATAAAACTTAAGTAAATACAAAATTCTAACAATACAAGGTTAAAGCCTTAACATAGAGGCGCATCTTGGGTGGCTTGACTTAGCAGGTTCACAAAAGAACTCCTGAGGTTGACCTAAGGATGGTCTCCGAATTGATCACCTACATACGGATAAAATACGGAGTGAGCGAAACTCAATGAGTAATAATAAAGTGAAGTGAATCAAGTAAATAATCTAAATTCAAAGAAGCATAACACAACACTCTTCCACATTTACATCATTCACAGCGTTATTCATAATCATATTTACAAAACGGCCTTAGGCCCATCATATAACAAAACGGCATCGGGCCCACATATATCAAAACGGCCTTGGGCCCAATTGAATATCAAAACAGTCCTCGGGCCCAATTATATCATATTATAAATAATTCACATTTCATATCCATATTCCATATCATAGGTCTTGTAACTCATTCATTCGTATAAAACATAATTCCAGAACATCGCAACATTTACACATTAAAATAAATATAAATAAACATATCTTTACAATATTATTACTCACATTGATGGGCTCTTGGTAGCAGTTGGGCGATGTCCTTGTCTTGACCTACAAATTACCTAGCAAAATATATTGAACATAGAATTACTCTCTTGATCAAAGTTACTTTTCTTAATTTTTGATTAATCAAATAAACCGAACCTTTACTTTGCCTTAACCAGTTATTTATGCTGGTTCTAAACTCATTAGTCCTCAATGGGTCATAATTCATATAAAGGAAATGGGGAAGAAACGGAAGAAAATTGGGTTAGGAGAAGAAATGGCATGAAACGAGTAGACAAAAAGTGAACAACCTTCACTAATTTGAACATATCTCTTTGTGTACTCAGAATTTGGGTGTGAGACTACTACCATTAGAAACTAGACTTCCGAGGCTTGAATTTAGGCTCAAGAATCACTTAAACGGAGTTCGGATGAGAGAAATATGCTCATTTGAAAGTGGGCTGGAACAGAGGTGCCCTGCACCTGCGAGAATCAGGGCTGCACGTGTAGGAATTGAGTTGCACGTGCGGGACAAGGTGCTTTTTTTTCAGAATCAATTTAGATGCTGGAAGTGGACTGCCGCATGTGCGGGAAGCCCCACCGCACGTGCGGCTCTGGGCAAATTCTGCTGTTTGAAATTCTTGTTTGCTCTAACACTTGTTTTTTTCCATTTTCTAAGCTTGGTTTTAACTCTAATCACTCAAAAACATGTAAAATTACCCCACAACATGATAAACTAAAACCATTCAAGTGTAATTTCATCTCAAACAAATTAATCTTTGCCTCAAGTTCAAGATCAATGTTCCATCTTTCATAATCTTGAAAGTTCCCAAAACACAACCCACAAACACACTTGATCCTTGCATAAATCTTGTCCTATGGACAATCTAGAGTTCATTTCATATGTTATTCACAAGATGGAGCTCCAATCATAAACAAAACCAAAGGACCCAAGTTTTGATTTCTTAAATTTAGCTCAATTAAATACATAACACAAAACCCTAACGCAAATGGGTTTCAAATCTTCCAATTTCATTATGTCTTCATGAAATTGATGAATTAATCATAAGGATTCAAGATAGATTTCCATACCTTAGTTCAATCTTTGTTTTTCTTTTCACTTTCTTCAATTTTCCCAAGCTTCCATGGTTAATCTTCTTCCTTTCTCTTAAATCTCTTCAATTTGTGTTCAAATCCCATGAATGTTGAGCTCTCTCTCTCTTTTTGAGAAGCTTTCTCTCTTTTGCTCTCTCACTCTCACGGTTCTCTTCCTCTCCCTCAAATATTTTTGGACTCAAAGTGATGAATTTAACTCATATATATATATATATATATATATAAGCTTATCACAATTAGGGAGAGCCAAACGCACCCTTACGAATCGTAAGAAATCAAATTTCCAATTAACTTTTCCAAATGGCTCTAAAAATTTCCATTAGCATATCCACGTACTCAATTTTGATTTCTGAACCCATAAAGGTTGGTAATTTCAGTTTCAAGGTCGTAACTCAACAGATAATTCCTCAATGCAAACAGATATAATTAAATTGAAGCATATTAACCCATAATTAAATAGAGATAATTTCTGATATGCATTTTGGGGTCGTTACAGGTGGTTGGGGATTTGTTAATGGTGGTGGGAAGTAGGTGAAGGTAGCGGTAGGGTGAAAGATAGGAATTTGGAGTTGTTGAATTTGTGGTTCCCAATGGTTAGCATTGAGTTCCATACTGAAATGGCACTTTTGGAGTTTAAGCAGAAGGATTGGTTAACAAGTTTTCCATCTTGGTCATGTGAGAGCATTTAGCACCATGGCACATTCTAATGAGAAATATTGGGATATCTTTGATGTCATGACCCGAACCCACCCCTATAGATTAAGGTCATAACTGGCTAGTAATCATGATATTACCTACGGCCTCAAACAGAAATCAATTAAAAATTAATAATATAGGGCAAGATGCGGAAGCAGACTTAAAATTTTTGTCCAATGAGTTGTGCTTATATTGCAAATTAAAACATTTTCCATATACTTGATAATAACTCACACCATATACTAGTAGTTGGCATCTTGTGCACCCAGGATCATTCAAACACATAGTCCGCTATACCAAATGCTTATATGCATAAATGGTCTATCATGACCAAGGGAAATAGCAAAAGAAAATACAAAAAATCATAAACAAAGCCTCTTGCGTGAGACACTTGGGTTGGCTTCACAAAACTCGGGTTCCTTTCTCAAACTCCACTAAGGTTGGGGTTGAACATCCCTTCGCTCACCTACATACGTACAAATAAGAATGAGCTAACGCCCAGTGAATACTACTAAAGTAAAGGGGTTATATGAATGAGATTCATATTAAGTACATCGAACTCGTAAATTTCATATACAAACGGCCTTAGGCCCATTCTGTATTTTTGTTGTACATGTCAAATGGCCTCAGGCCCATTTTAGATTCTTAGCAAACATATCAGACGGCCTTAGGCCGATTGTATAACTTGTCAGATTCATCAAACGGTCTCGGGCCCAATTGCAAACATTTCAAACGTATCAAACGGCCTCGGCCCCATTATTTCTATGTTCATATTTATGCGCATTTTGCATTCGTGATCATGATCACTTTTTCATTCAAACGGCCTTTGGCCTATTACGATATTCCAATGGCCTTTGGCCCATCACAATATTCAAACGGCCTTTGGCCCATCATAATATTCAAACGGCCTTTAGCCCATCATAATATTTAAACGACCTTTGGCCCATCACAATATTCAAATGGCCTTTGGCTCATCACAATATTCAAACGGCCTTTAGCCTATCATGATATTCAAACGGCTTTTGGCTCATTACGATATTCAAACGGTCTTTGGCCCATCATAATATTCAAATGGCCTTTAGCCCATCACGATATTCAAATGGCCTTGGGCCCAAATCATGTTCTTCATAGAGCCTTATACAAAGATTAGGCATATAGAATACTCATTCGTAATTCAAATCAATGAATCTATGAAGCTTATAAAGAAGTAGCATTTGAAAAATAACATACTTGAAAATATCTTTACTAAGATATTACTCACAGTGTTCCGGTGCTTGATTCGTCCTTGCACTTGACCCTACACAATTCATAACACATTGGGTCATAATACAATTCGATTTGTTCTTTAATTTGCTTAATGTTCTTAGGCTTCTTTCATGTCCTTTAATCAATTAGGATGTTCAATGCGTGCTTAAGAATACTCAGAAGTGGAAGAGAATGGAAATTGGAGCATAATATAACTTCTCAAAATTTTTGAAACAGGGCCCTTTGCTCGAGCGCAGCTTCTCTCGCTCGAGCGGATCCCTTTGGTTTGCAAAAGTACTGGTTGCCTTATTTTTGTGCTCGAGCGTGACTTTGGTCGCTCGAGCCAAGAGTCAAAACATGTGAGTGGGCGCTCGAGCATAACTCTTCTCGCTCGAGCGGATATCAATGTTGCAAAACTTCTAGGAGCTAGCATTTTATGCTCGAGCGAAGCTTTCCTCACTCGAGCGGACATGTCGAATTCTGGAATTTCCAGAACTGTGTTTGAAGTTCAAAACTTGATTTCAAAGGCTCAAAACTCACATTTTTGGTACAAAAACATGGAAAACATTATATGATTTGGAAATACTTCTAATTTTGAAACAATTACTCGAAATCATGGACCAATTTCTAAAATCAAGCTCATATCATTCAATTCCATGTTCATAACTTTGAGACTCATACATGTATGATCTTACATGAATTCATCATGTCCAAAACATGTAATTAAGCCTCATAACCTCATTATTCATGGATGCATGTCTTAAATGACTACCAATTCAACTTATTTAACATGTCTTATATACAAACATGAAGATTCATAGCAATTTGTTACATGCATGTACATATTGATTCCAATTTCATCATTTCCAACTCAAATCTTGTTCTTAACTTCATATTCTCTATGAATTCACTTGGCTATCAATTTAAACTCATGAATGTGAGTTCAATTACTCACCTAGAGGCTTCCACCTTCCAAACTTTAGCTAGTTTTTGAGCTAATTCTCCCAATTCTTGAATTCTTTAGCAAAATCTTCAAGGATGCTCTCTTCCTCTCTTTAGAATCGGCTTACTCTCTCTCTAGAGTGTTTATTTTCAGATTTTGAGCTCATATAATGAGCTTAAGCACATTTAGCTTCTATATATATACACTCCCCTAATCAACCTTAATTAGAGTTAATTAATTGTGCTTAAGTTAATCAATTTAATCTATTTAATTCGATCCGAATCAACTTTTAATTAAATTTCACCATAGGCTCTAAAAATTAGGCTAATTGCAATAACACAGTCAATTTCGATTTCTGTCGCCTCTACGACCTTTAATTAAATTTTAAAGCAGAAAATCAAACAGATTTTCCTACGGTGAACAGATAGAAATTCAAAAACACATATTATCATATAAATGGCACTCAAAATCATACCAAGCTCATAATTATAAGCATAATTAAGATTAATTAGCATAACACAGAGAAGGTTTGTCACACTTGAATTGTGAGTTTGTAGAGGAGCTAAATCTTAGCTGCATGTCCATAGTAGATGTGGATTGATTTGATTTGATTGTGTTGTATTGCATCGTGTTTGATTTGGAGTTGATTTTGAAATCTTATTGCGGCTTAAATTTCTATGTACTATTTTGTTTTTAGTTGGTTAATTTAAATTGCTGATGATGTTGGTTGGACTTTTTCTGAAATGGTCTCGATTGCCATTGTTGGTATAAATAATCTGCTTTGTCATATTAACAAACTTTGATTTTCAATTGAAAATTTGTTTTTGAAGTGTCCTTTAGTTGCATATATTTTGCTATAAGGCCACCACTTAAAATTTTCTATGCGTTTTTCTAATTTGTGTATACAACTAATAATGGCATTAAACACACTTGCTGTTTTTTTGAAATCACTTCATCTTTCCATTTAATTAATTATGTGTTTTGTGTTTCCCTGTTACTTTATCTAATATACAAGTAAGTTATTTTTGTGTGCATAAGAAGAAAGAAATAGAAGGGATTCAAGGTGCTAATAAGACAGGATTTCATAGTGGCTGATTAAGGTTTCAGCTTTTATTTCATTGAAGGGAGCCAGAAGAGATATGATTGGTTGGATGGTTGAAGGTTTTTCCCTTTCTATGCCGTAGCCATCATCTTCAAAATTGATGGATTTTTGTCATAAACTAAACATGATTTTAAAGGGAAATATGCTAATTGAAACATAAATTATCACAATGTGGTAGTGCTCGGGCATTATCACAATGCATTTGCAAGCACATGTTATATGCAGTTTTCAAAGAGGAAAAGCTTTGGTTGACGTAAGCAGTCATACTCTGAGTCTCAGACATGCACACTTATGAGCAAGTGAAACCTGCTTTTTGAGAAATCAATTAAACATGAGTATTGAAATTTCCAGATCAGATATTTGAATCAACCAATGGATTTTGTTGATGGTAATGGTATAAATTTCTCCACTTTGGGATGTTAGTTGCATGTCAAGACTACTGGCAAGCAACCTTTTTTGTTCATTTTTCATCATTCGAACAGTAAATTAAATCTTGTAATTGTAGTATACTTCATGTCTACTACCTTAGAAGAGTTCTACCAAGTAACAATTGGTGTAATGATGGTTGCATTTAATTTTTTTGTACCTTGAGCTATTTGGAAATTGAAAAGTGATGCTAACCCATTGGTATTGTCATAATTTTTATGAGTTGTTTTAGCATTCAAAGGCCATTAGTCTATGATTCTACTATAAGAGTTGCTCTGTATACACTTCTTAGGGAATTATGATAATATTGAGATTTAATGTCTTTGTCCTTCATGTTTGGGGTGGTTGTGGTGTCTAATTGTGCTATATGACATTGATTTGGTCCGTGGTAATTATAGCTAATTTCTTTTGAGAGATAGATTGTTGCATATGGGTCATAGAGAGTTCTTTAATGTGCAAGTGATTTTGTTTTTCTTGCAAACATGGATTCAACCGCTGCTTGGTTTGTGGTTTTCAGTTGCGTTTGTTTGTAGTGCAATAACTCATCTACACTTACACAAATTCATCAGCAAATCCGCTTTGGTTCAATTCGTTGGTATTGCTCTTGGGGTTGTTCATTTAGTAATTGAAACGTCCGTGTATTTTATATTTCGACATGTGCCTCACATTATTTGGACCTTTTGCAATAGCTTCCATACAGGGTGTTACTACGTTTTGTGCACTAATTTTTGGACAGTGTAAAGATCTTGATCCCATGTTTTTCATCCTGATGGTATCGGGTTTTATAGACTTTTTTTTGCCTTTGCACGCCTTATGCACACGGCCGCTGACATTTATGTTATGGAAGTCTTGTATGGAGGGCTGATGCGGATTATGGTTTATCTGACAGAGACAACTTGTACATATGTATTCCGGTTAGTATATTATATGGTGGTTTCATTTTCGGGTTGTACATGACCTATATACTGTTAGGAATTGACCTTTCCTAACCAAGATCGGTGAGACACGAAATAACAAACAAAGAAGAAAAACGAATTGAACAAATCACACACACAAGAACACAAGAATTTACATGGTTCACCTCAGAATAGAGCTACGTTCACGGCTGCTGCGGTTTTTCACTATGATCAGAAAAATACAACTCTCTTAACCTGAAAGAGGCGCCCTTTCATCTATTTATAAGTATAGAATTAGGGTTATACGGAAGCACATGAAAATTACGAAAGTACCCAAAACCCTCCATTGGACCCAGTGTTTGAGTAAACAATAGGGTTGGGTGAACAGTACTTATCAGGGTCCACCGACCCAACAATCTCCCACTTGGAACTTGATAACACAAGCTTTCCATCATCTTCATCACATAGAGAAGCACCGCAACAATTCGATCTTCTTTCATCAATCTTGAAGGCCAACCGAAGTTGCACACAATTTCAGTTTGTCAATGACTGCCTTAGTCAACATATTTGCTGGATTCTTACTGCCTTGGATCTTCTCAAGAGACAAGACTCCATCATCTACAAGTGAATGAATAAAATGGTATCGCAGCTGAATGTGTTTCGTCCTAGAATGAAAAGCCGGATTCTTTGCAAGATGAATAGCACTTTGACTGTCGCTATGCAAAATACTCATCTCTTTCGTCTTACCCAACTCTTCTAGGAAATTCTATAACCAAGTCATCTCCTTCCCAGCTTCAGTAATAGTAACATACTCAGCCTTTGTTGTGGAAAGGGCCACAATCTTCTGTAACTGTGAAATCCAGCTCACTGCTATACCACCCAATGTGTAAACATAACCAGTAGTACTCGTTCTATTATCCATATCACTAGCCAAGTCTGTATCAACATAACCATGTAACTCGATGCCGATTCGTCTGAAACAAAGTGCCATGTCTGTAGTACCACTCAAGTATCTAAGGATCCACTTCACTGCCTCCCAATGCTATTTGCCTGGATTACTCATGTACCTACTAACCACTCCCACTCCATGTGCAATGTCTGGTCTAGTACAAACCATAGCATACATTATGCTACCAATAGCTAAAGCATATGGAACATGTTCCATATAAGCCTTCTCTTCTTCGGTCTTCGGAGACTGCTCTTTGGTAAGTCTGAAGTGGCTAGTCAATGGAGTGCTCATTGGTTTGGCACCATCCATGCTAAACCTCTTGAGAACTTTCTTGACATACTCAGCCTGTGACAAGTTCAAAGTACCATTTTCCTTGTCCCTGTGAATCGTCATACCAAGGATTTTGTTTGCAACTCTAAGATCCTTCATCTCAAATTGGTTGGACAAAAGTTTCTTCAATCTTTTTCTCTTCAATGCTAGATCCTACAATAAGCATATCATCAACATATAAGAGCAAAATAATATAACTTTTGTCAAACCTCTTGAAATAACAACAATGATCTCCTTGACATCTTGTAAAACCGCTGTTATACATAAACCTATCAAACTTCTTGTACCACTGCCTTGGGGCCTGTTTCAAACCATACAAGCTTTTTCGAAGTTTGCATACAAACTCCTCTTTGCCACGTGCCAAGAAACCTTGTGGTTGCTTCATGTAAATTTCCTCCTCCAAATCACCATGGAGAAAAGCCGTATCACATCTATCTGCTCAAGATGCAAATCTTCAGCAGCCACAATTCCCAACACTAATCTGATAGTGATCAACTTCACAACTGGAGAGAAAATTTCAGTGTAGTCAACCCCTTCTTTTTGCTGAAATCCCTTTACAACCAATCTGGCCTTGTAGCGTTTACTCCCATCATGTTCTTGTTTGATCATGTAAACCCACTTGTTGTGCAAAGCTTTCTTACGCACTGGTAATTCAATCAACTCCCATGTTTGGTTTTTCATGAGTGAATCCATTTCATCCTGCATAGCTGACTCTCACTTAATTGAATCATCAACCTACAAAGCCTTATCATAACTTTCAGGTTCACCCCCATCAGACAATAACAAATAATGTAAAGATGGAGACCAACGCTGTGTAGGTTTAGACTCTTTTTGACCGTCTCAACTTTGGAGTAGGAGTATGTGGCTCAGTTTGTGGAATAAGTTTTTCAGGATTATTCTGAATCCTACTATTCAAATCACTCTCACTAATCTCCTTTAACTCAACATGCTCATGACAAGTAACAGATTCAGATTCAGATTCAGATTCACATGCAGACTTATCCCTATCTTTATACATTACTTTCTCATTAAATATGACATCTCTACTTCTGATTATTTTCCATTTTTATCATCCCAAAACCGTTAACCAAATTGATCAATGCCATACCCAATAAAAGTACATTTAACAAATTTTGGATCAAGTTTACTTCTATTAGCAGAATCTATATGCACATATGAAACACAACCAAATACCTTCAAAAAAGAAAGATTTACCTCTTTACCGCTCCAAGCTTTTTCTGGTAACTCTCCATCCAATGGAACAGATGGATCACGGTTAATCAGATATGCTGCAGTGTTAACTGCATCTGCCCAAAACATCTTTTGTAATTCGGCCTGGTATCCTCATACTTCTAGCACGTTCATTTAGAGTTTTATTCATACGTTCTGCAACGCCATTCTGTTGAGGTGTCTTTCGAACAGTCTTCTCTATTCTAATTCCACTTTCTGCACAATATTTTTTGAACTCATTGTCCTCATATTCCCTTCCATTATCTAATCTCAAGCACTTAATTTTTAGACCTGTTTCAGTCTCCACCAAGGTTTTCTACTTCTTAAAAGTAGTATAAGCTTCAGATTTATGTTTCAGAAAATAAACCCATACCTTTCTCGTTGAGTTATTGATAAAGGTAACATAGTATGATGATCCTCCAAGAGATGAAACTGGTGCAGGTCCCCACACATCTGTATGAACTAATTCCAATTTTTCTGACTTCGGTTTGCTCTCATCCTTTGAAAAACTGACCTGACTCTCTTTTGTTTACTGAAGATGCAATCTCACAAAAGTCAATGTCCACCGATTTCAAATCTAACAGTTTCCCCTTAGATACAAGTACTTTCATCCCTTTTTGACTCATATGCCCAAGCATTTGGTGCCACAAATTTGAGTCTTCCTTCTCACCAGTAACTGCAACTACATCCCTATTGTTTGTAGTTATGTAAAGGGTGCCTTCTTTTTGACCACGAGCAATAACCATGGCTCCTTTGGTGATTTTCTACAAACCACCCATGAAGGTTACAACATGACCTTCATCATTAAGTTGTCCAACAAAAATCAAGTTTCTTTTCAAACCAGGCTAATGTCTGACATTCTGTATCTTCCAAATAGATCCGTTTGGCAACCTGATTGTTACATTCCCTTTACCCACAATCTTCAAACATTCGTCATCAACGAGATAAACCTTCTCGAAATCACCACCAATGTAATTGTCCATGATTTCCTTCTATGAAGTAGAATGGAATGATGCCCCATAATCTAAAATCCAAGATTCAAGAGGGCTGTCAATACTCAAGATTAAAGCATCATAAATCTCCTCCGTTACAGTATTAGCAGACTTCTGATTTTGATCACCTTTGTTCTTATTCAATGTCGGGCAATCTCTCTTTAGATGTCCCTTCTTTCCACAGTTTCAGCAACTCCGTCCCTTTCCAGTTCTTGACTTGCTTCTGTGTTTGGATTTTGATCTGTTGCGGTTTGGGTTTTTTTCTTGCTGATCTTTCTCTAGCTTTTATATTCAGGGCAGAACCTGATGTTTCCCCTAATTCCCTCCTGCGAATTTTTTCACTCAGAATTAAATCTCGAATATCATTGTAATTCAACTTTTCTTTTCCTGAAGAATTATTTATTGCCATTACAGTTCCATTCTAACTTTCTGACAAACTAGATAGAATAATCAAAGCCCTAACCTCATCATCAAATTCGATAGATAAAGAACTCAATTGTGTTACCACAATATTAAATTCGTTTAGATGCTTAGCCACCGAAGCACCTTCTGTCATCCTTAGATTAAACAATCTACGCATCAAATAAACTTTATTTGAGGCAGAGGGTTTTTCATACATGTTTGACAGTGCCGCCATGAGACCTGTTGTAGTCTTCTCCTTCGCTATGTTAAATGCAACGTTACAGCCGAATAACACCTAGCGCTTGACGATCAAGAAAAGTCTACTCATTATCCTTCATTTTTTTTGGTTTCGTTCCTAAAAGGGGCTCATACAGTTTTTTCTGATACAGATAGTCTTCAATCTGCATCTTCCAAAAGTCAAAATCTGTGCCATTGAATTTATCGATTCTAACCTTTTCGTTTATAGCCATCGCTCCCACTTGAACCAATGCTCTGATACCAGTTGTTAGGAATTGACCCTTCCTAACCAAGATTGGTGAGACACGAAATAACAAACAAAGAAGAAAAACGAATCGAACAAATCACATACACACAAGAACACAAGGATTTACGTGGTTCACCCTAGAATATGGCTACGTCCATGGCTGCTGCGGTTTTTCATTATGATCAGAAAAATACAACTCTCTTTTAACCTAAAAAAGGTGCCCCCTCATCTATTTATAAGTATAGAATTAGGGTTACACAGAAGCACATGAGAATTACGAAAGTACCCAAAACCCCCCATTGGACCCAGTGTTTGAGTGAACAGTACTTATTAGGATTCACCGACCCAACATACAGCGCCCAATTTCATAATCAGCTGCAGCAAAATCAAGGGTGTTGATGACTGCTAGATTTGCATTTAGTTGGTTAGGTTCTATTTTGAGTTACATAGTTACCACGGCTATTAATTTATGAGCTTTGCTACAAACATACAAGTGGCGTACAGAATCAATTACCCACCTTTTGTGTCTTGTCTGTGACTGATTCTGTGCACTTAGTTTTTCTCTTAATTTATATTTGTTTGAAGGATGCTACGGGCTTGCTACCTTTAGATTCTAGAAGGCTATCATTTTGGGAGCTACATATCTAGTGGAAAGGAGCTATCGAATTTCAAGCGCTTGGTGATGATTGTGAATTTAATTGGTTGTATTTTCATTTCCTTGTTTTTTTTTTTCCTTCTTGCAATGGACTTTGGTTGGGTATGTAAATTGAGGATGAGTACTCTTATGTATGTTTTTCCATAATCTTTGAATGAAATTGTTCTTCTTTTTCTTCTTCTTTTTCTTCTTCTTCTTAATGAATGAGGGATGCTATTTATCCTTACTTTGGTTGCGTTTGGTAGAGTTTTAGAATTATGATTTGAGAATAAAGTTGTATTTTGAGTTTATGAGTTTTTGAATTATAATTTGGAGAGAGAAAATTTGTTTAGTTATGAGTTTTGAAAAGATTTTTGAATTGAGTTTTGAATTTTTGATGTGATATATGAAATAAGAAAATTTGCTTAGTTATGAGTTTTGAAAAGAGTTTTTAGAATTTAATTCAAAAATTTATAACTCATAACCAAACACATAACTCAAAATTCTATTAAAAATTCAATTCAAAAAAATAATTTGTCATTTTGGTCTAAAAAAATAATTTCTATATTTAAGAAATATCAAAAACAAAGATAAATTTTCTCCCTCCCCTGAATAACAGGTGCCAATTGGCAATTAAAAAAAGAAAAAAAAGAAAAAAGTGTACTGTTCCAGTTAATCGGTTGGACATCCGGGAGGATGTTCGAGGAGACGATCAGGTAGACATAAAAATTCAAAAACTGTACGGAAGGACGTTCGGATGGACGAATGGGTAGACCAAAAATTCAAAAATTGTCTGGTTTACCAAACATGCTTTCAAAATGTGTTTTGAAATTGATTTGGAATCATGATTTGAAAACTTCAACCAAGCATAGCATTCAAAGATAAGGGTAGAATTAATTTTAGAAAGCTCTACCAAACAAAGCCTTTTATTTCTTCTGATCTCTCATTTCTTTGAACCCCTACCCACTTTATTAGGCCAAGTTTGGGTACTCCCAAATAATCCAAAAAGCCAAAAAGTTACTCAAAAAGTTAAAAAGTTAACACTATTCACCAAGAGTCAACAATTACGGCTGCACAACTCCCAATTCAAATTTTCTTCTAAAACCAATTTTCACAATTTTTTATTACACATTTTTTCCATAAAAAGTCAAAAGTTAACCCAAACATCCATATTTTCAACCTCAATTTTTTGTCCAAAAAAGACAAAAAGTGCACTTATTTAGTCTTCCCAAACTTGGCTTCCCATTTTCTCTTTGAACCCTCACCTTAATCCTAATTATACCTCTCTTCTTTGAACCTCCCAAAACCCTAACCCTCAACCACTATAACTCTAGTAGTGCACTTCAGCGACTCTTATTAACTCATTCCCCCCGCCATTTGCCACTGCCCACCCGTTTCCAATGCGATAATGGAGAAGGAGATGCTGTTATGATGGCGGTGGTTAGATCTAGTGATGGTGGGGAGGCTGTCAGTTGGAGTGAAGAAGGAGGTGAAGTGAAGGTGAAGGTGGGTTTGGGGTTAGGGTTGGAAGGATAGAGATTGGGTCAAAAATGAAAATTGATGCAAGAGCAAAATTTTAATAAAAAAAAATAGAAGTGGTAGAGGTTTAAAGAAAAAAAAAAGGGATATCTAGCAGCCATTTTAATGAATTTGGGAGTTACGCCCTAAAAGATATGAAAGGGTGGTTTTGCGACTGAAAAGACGAGATGATTGTCTTTTAGCTTTGTTTTGTTTTTTAAAATCTTCGGTGGTGAAAATCCCCTCAAAACAGTTTTATCATGGGGGATATTTTTAATAGATTTTAATGGATAAGGTCTCTCGGATTTTTATTTATTTATAATTTTGAGGGTACCACCTCTTTTTGGGAAAATTATTGGGTGTTCTTGAATTATCACGTATTCATATTTCTCTATTAATCATCATATATTATGCCTTCTCTTGTTTTCCAATCGTTTAACACAAAATTATGAATCACACATTCATCACCAATTACAACACCTATGGAGCCCACGTGAACGTACTCCAGAAGTACCCAATAACTACTCCATGTTTTGCCTATGTTATAATTATGGATGATTTTGTCTATTTGTACATTAATTTTATTTTGTTCAGTATTTGTGAATTAATGGAGGGATGTTATTGATTGTTAATGGAATTACATGAAAATTATTACCTAATCCATTGGCATGAAAATTTTTATCCTTCTGTTTCCTACAAACTAGCAAGGATGAACCTGAATTTTGATCTGGGGCCAACTTAATAGACTTTTACTAATTAATTAAAAAAAAAAAACAACAATAACAATGGACTTTCGACAATAAATAATAATAATAATAATAATAATAATAATAATAATAATAATAATAATAATAATAAATTCTATGCTCTATTTGGTTTATTGAAATGAGATGGAATGGAATGATGATTACTTATGTTTTTCTATAAAATGACCATTCTTTTAAAATAGTGAAAAATGATTCAATTTGTAGTGTTTCGTTTATTGAAAATAATAACAAATGCATTACAAATGGAATGGAATTGTCATTTCATAAAAAATTACTATTTCATCCAATTAATCAAACAGAATATTATATATTTTTTTTTTATAAAATATAGGCATATTTCAATTTTTTCTTTTTTCTTTTTATAAGAACAATATAGGCATATTTCTAGGTTCAGTAAATAAAAATAGATTGAGATTATAGACTAAGTTTTCTTCATCAAAAATAAAAGTCTTGAAACTCAACAAAATCTGTAATGATCATCTACGTAGATGATTCACTTATTCAAATTTTAGATAGTTTGAAGATATAAGTTGGAATGGAATGGCCTTGATACAAGTTCATTAATTTTGAATTATGCTCCAAAGTATTATTACGAGATTGGAAAGAACCACTATAGCTACTCCGGTTTTGATTTGACGCTTGTTGTAATATGGAATACAGGTTTCTTGGTTCCGTACTATTGAACATGTCTTACTTACTTTCTTTTCCCTTAAACTTGGCTTTGGGATTGTTGTGGTTGTGTTTGGAATAGGTTAGTTGTCTACTTTCCAAACTCTTGTTACCCAAATTTTTGGACTTTCGCTCGAGCGGCACTTCTTGCGCTCGAGCAGGCTTTGTGAACTCTCAGTACTTTTGCAGGTTTGCAAAACTACTAGAAAAGTGTTTCCTACGCTTGAGAGGGTAAGGGCTCGAGTGTTGGTTTGTTGTCTGCAAAACTATTGGATGTGTGTTTTCTATACTCGAGCGTCACTTGCGTTCTAGTGGTGAGCGTTCTTTTCTTTGTGTTTTGGTGCTCGAGCAGCATTTTTTGCACTCAAGTGGAACAACTTATTGTGTTTGACGCTCGAAACGTCACTTCTTGCGCTCGAGCGGACTGTGCGTATATTAGATCGCGAAAATGACTTTTTACATCACTTTTTCAGATCTATTTCTCTCTAAAACATAAAGTTGAGACCTTCTCTCTCTAAAACCTACATTCTCTTTACTTTTTCATCTAGATCTAATGATTTCTCCACCTTGAGCCTTTGTTAAAAAGGTAGAGCACATCAATAGCTACATTTTGATCTGAATCAACCTTGGTTTCGGCATATTTGGAGTTTCTCCACTTCTCCTTTGGTCTTTTAACTTTGAGGTAGGGATTTTTCTACACTTTCATATCGTTTTTAGCTTAGTTATTGGTTGTTGTGTAACAATGATGGGATTTTGGAGTATGTTGGACAAACCTAGGGTTTGGGTTAAAAATCAAAAGAGCGGTTGCTATGTGAATATGATATAAAGGATTATGGGGTTTAAAAATGAGGTTGTATTGTGACAAAATAGTTGATTTTGGCATTTGGGAGATATTTGGGAAAGAGAGAAGTTTGCCCTAAAATGTTACAAATATTTATTTTGTATAAATAAATGAAATTGGTATTGTAAAATGTGAAATGGAATAGGTGTGGACATAAATGGTGGAGAAGAATATGTATTATCTCTCACTTGTGAAATTTTGAATAAATTATCTGTCTTGAGATTGACTATCCGTGTAAAAATTTCTATATTGGGCTATCGGTGGAGGATAGCTATGAGTGTTATAGAAATTGCATGAGAATTAGGTGAATTGAAACTAATCTCTGGTTGATTGTCATTGAATATGACTATGTTTTAAATACATTGTATACGTATGATTATTTGGGAGGAGAAAGGAGATGTACTCCATTGTTTGAGAGGAGATAGGGGATGGACTCCATTGAAATTAAGTTGGCCTGTGTATCCAGGGTGAAAGTCTCGAAACCGCGCATATACATAGGTGCCGATCTCGCAGACGAAATTTCCATAAAATGACAAATTGAAGTGTTTGTATGATGGTTGTGTTATTTTGGGAACCACTGAGTTGTAGTCTCAGATGGGTTGTCTGAAAGATAATGAAATTGGCTCATGAATTGAGATGAAATGAATTAACTTGAATTGACGAGAAAGAAAAAGGATTGAGATATGAACTTTGGTACTTTATGACTATACAGAATATGAATGTTTTACTATTGGTATTGTAAATGCACATCATGCTTATATCTTCGTTAAATCTCATATATTGTGTTAGATTATTTTTACTGGGTTTTGGCTCACCCTATTTGGGGAAAACCATTTTCAGGTGTTGGTGATATGTCTCCGCCAAGGCAATAGCTTGGAGGGACTTTAGAGCAAGAGATTCTTTTTTGTTGTATTTCCTTTTGTATAGCCAATGGCTTTATTTGTATTGAGCTAGTCTCACTTTTGTTGTAATCAAGTAACGACTTGGAAAGATGTAAGCCTTTAGGGCATTTGAATATCTGTTCAACTTTCATTTTTTGTCTACTTGTAACATATGCTATAGATTCAAGATAGACTATTTATGATTATATATCGCATGTGTCACCTTTTGTATATCAAACTCTGATAATGAAAGTAAGTTAATTCAATTACATTTTCACTTATGAGATGAGTTCGTTGTATTTATTTTTGGGGCGTTACAACCACTTAGTTATGAAGATTTGTATTTTTATAAAAGAATGTTTAGGTTTACTAGTGTTTTATGGCTTGTTTTTTTTGTTTATGACACAAATTCATTTTAGTTGTGAGACTTTGGAGTATATGGTTATGAATTGAAATAGCATTAATTATGTTTCATATGCATACAACTCGATGTAGAAATGCTAGGCTAAAAGCATTTGAGCAAATCTTTTTTTGAATAGCTGCAAGTGAGTCCAGATTTTATTAATATTAGTAAAATCGTTGTCTTGATCTTAATAGACTTTTAGGTTAAAATATTTGCGGATAATTTTTTCTTAATAGAATGAAGGAAATCAATAGTTGATCAAACGAAATGTGAGATGTTTTGAATACTAGTTTTGGTTATGGTGTTTATGTTATGAATCAATTCGGCTTTGGTATGATCCAAGTTGGTGAAACTTGTGAACTATTAACTCAAATCTTAGGTATATTGTTATATTATGGCATTTTTTAAAGAGTGTTATGTATAGTAGCACATTCAATAAATTCTTCTTTCAAAAAATAAAATAAAAATATAATATTGTTCGACCAAGGCCCATTTTTATGTTTGTTTAAATTTAGTTAATAAATGGTAACATTAAAGCTTGTTGTGTAAGTCTCAAGTAGTATTGATGAAAATATAAATTTACGAAAATTTTAAACATATATCATCTTACGCTTTATGATAAAAAAATATTTTACCAAGAAATATTTTACTTACATTTTGGTTAACTATACAATGGAAATTAGGTTAAATATTTGGAACTTTAGTTAAATAATGGAAATGGAACTTTAGTTTAAAAATTAATTTATTAGCTAAACTATATTGAAAAAAAAAAAAAATAGAGTCAAAAAGTTTGTTTATTTGACATGTTTTTAATTTGCCGACAAATGAATTTATTAAATGAGTTAAAAAAAAATAAATAATGCAATACAAACAAAATTTTTATACATAAATTTTAGGGTAAATTACACTTACACCTCTTGAGATTTGAGTTTAATACATATACCCATCTGACGTTGGAAAAATTACATTGACCCCCTTGTCATTATAATTATTTAGACGGAATTAACGTCAGTATTAAAAAGACATTGAATTCATATACACTCTCTCTTTTCTTGTTTTACTTTACTTCTTTTTTTCTTTTCTTTTCTTTGCTTTACTTTTTTTTTTTTTTCAATGTAATTTTATCTATTTTTTATTAGTAGTTGTTGCCTTTTATATAAGTAGGAGATTTGTGAAATGAGATTATTAATCACATGGATGAGAATGTAATTTTTATAACGTCAAGAAGTAAGATGTAATCAGACCAAACTTTAGGGAGGCGTGTGTAATTTACCCATTTTATATAGAATGACATAGCAATTTGTGATACTTTCATTTCTAATCAAAACACCTAATGGTGTGTTTGATTTGTGTTTTGATATAAATTTTTTTTAAAAAAATTTGGAAGAGAGTTTAGAAATTTTTTTGGTATATTTGGTTGTATATTTTGAAAATAATTTTAGAGTTTAGGATGATTTGATATTTTGTTGTAGTTGAGAAAATGAGTGAGAGAAAAAATGATTGAGGAGAGAAGAGAGAGAAAAAGTGATTGATTGATGTATAGGAGAGACAACATAATTTTGAAAAAAAATTTCAAAAAATTTGAACCAAACAAGATTTTAAATTTTTTTTCTCAAAAATTATTGAGATATAAACCAAACAAACCCTTATTTTTTAATCTTATAATTACAAGGGTTGCATTATTCAGGATGCATTTTATTTATATAAATTATGATCGTAAATCACTTTCTAAAAATTTAGTAAAATCATTTTTTTAGCCGATTACTCACTTTTAACACACAGCCAAATGAAATCAAAATTCTCATTGAAATAATTGCTGGGGATTAATTATGATTGTGGAGATAGTACACCTTGCTAGAAAGAAGCCTAACAAGGGTAATTCTAAAAAAAAAAATGTGCTAATATCCAATATGCCAAACAAACTTTAAATAATAAAATTATACATTTTGAAATTAGTAAAAATTGTATTGTATATTTTATAAATATTTGTCCTTTACTTGTACACCTTCATATATATATATATATGTGTGTGTATGTGTTACCTTTCTCTAATTTTATCTTTTTAATTTCACTTCTAATAGCGTGGCACACATCAATATAAATAAAAATATTTTAGAATTCTAATTTATGAGCTTTAATAGTTCTAATGTGTATGTGAGATTCATCTGATATGATGTTTTGACCTTAATTTTTTTTAATTTTTTATTTTCACCCCACTAAAACTCAATTAAAACTCTAGTTTTGAAGAAATATATCGTTGTTGTAATATAAAACAATTCCACGCTCCTTTCCCTCTCATCCTATTCATATATATTACAATTGAGAACACTCATGGCCTTAGTTTGAATTTGAAATGATAATTGATTTGATAATTATAAAAAAAAAATTATAAATTAAATATGACATTTTATTTTATTAATCTTCAGTCAAATATTCTTATTGACATACAAGTTTTTAAAAGAAAAATAAAATAAAATTAGAAGGGGTTAGTCTTCCGGTCAGCGGAGGTGGAGTGTGTAGCAAGGGAAGTTTAGACCACATCAATGGCTAATAAAGCTAGGAATAGGTTGAAAAGCAGGCTACTCTGAGATCCTGCAGTATCGGCGTTGGGCGCAAAAGACTGACTAACAAATCTCTGTTGTGGACGAGTTTCGCACCTTTATTGGCATGAGGAGTTATTGGGTGATTTTGAGAATGTATCAGGATTCTCTAGAATGTATCTCGAAGTCATCTCCTAAAGTGCAAAAATCTAATGACTGAAAATAAAAATAATTAAAATGACGTCGTTTTTGTTATTAATTTTAAAAAAATAAAAGACAAATTATATATATCTCTCTTGAGGTTTGGTTAAATTATAAATATTTTTTTGGAATTTCGGAAATTACATCCCGTCTCTTAAGGTTTGTATTTTCATAACAATTTATCTCATGAGATTTAAATTTCATAACAAATTACAACCCTAATTTGTCATGTAAATATAACATTCAGGAGAAAATTTGTAATTTTTCAAACTTTAAGAAATATTTGTAATTTATTCAAACATCGAGAGGTATATGCAATTTGCCCAAAAATTAGAAGAAAAAATTCAGCTTTAATTCAAAATTCCTTCCATACGCAGGTATAGCAGAAGCAGAAGCAAAAGGCGGGAGTGCGAGAGGGAGAGAAGAGAGCCGGGAGTGCCGCCGTCCAGCCGTCGCCCCGCCGTCGCTGCCGTCCAGCCGTCGCCGCCGCCGACCTGCCATTGGAGATTTCATTCTTGGCAATGAATCCATAGAAAGGTCCTTGATTAGCCTCCTCAAGCTTCTTCTGCTTAAAGTAGTCCTGCAGCTCCTTCGCCTTTTGCCTCTGAAACTCCAACGTAATCACACTCTTCCCCTCCTCCACCACCGCCGCAGGCTTCGCCGGCGATTGTGGTTGCGGCGGAGGAGATGGAGGAACGGGTTTGAGAGCAGTGGGAGGAGTGGGAGCGAGCGGTCGTCTGAGAGGGAAATCAGATTGGGAGCAGCGAATGGTGGGAATGGAGGGCTTAAATCTGAAGGAGGAGGAAGATGGGGAAGGAGATGAGAAAGAAGAAAAGGGTGATGAAGTTGAGAAGTTGATGTATGGGATTGAAGATGATGCCACTGACATTTTTTTTATTTTTTTGCATCTTGTGTGTTCTATGTCTCTCTCTCCCTCGGTAATGCTTCATATCTGCAGATGTTTTGAATTAAAGTTGTATTTTATTTTTTTTATATTTGAAAGTACTCATCAAAATGATGTCGTTTTGGTGAGGTTTATTTTCAGTAGTTAGATCTTGCACTTTAGGAGATCATTTCAAGGATACCACTCTAAAGGATCCTGATGCTCTGAGAATAGTTATATGGTGTTTTAGGGAAATCAGTTGCGATTGGGAGCTCGAATGAGCTGCCCCGAATCAGCCCCGAATTAGAAACGACGTCGTTTTCGACGTTTTTTTTTTTTTTTTTTTTTTCTCAGAAGACGAAGAAAATCAGAGGAAGAGGAAGAAAGGAGGAGGGAGGAGGGAGGAGGGAGGAGGAGGAGGAGGAGGGAGGAGGGGGACTGGAGGGGCATATTCATTGGGGGAGGAGGAGGCGGAGGCGGGCCGGAGGCGGTGGTCGGAGGCTGCGACGATCGGGCTGCGGCGGGGCTACGACGGGGCTGCGACAATCCGGAGCTGCAACGATCGGGGCTGCGGCGGGGCAGATCGGCGGCGCCTCTCCTCTCTCTTTCTCCCTCTCCTCTCTGCTTCCCTCTCTCCCTCTCTCTCCCTCTCCCTCACCCGTTTCAAAGTTCAGACACGAGGAAGAAGAAGAAAAAAAAAAAAAAAAAAATTAAAGTCGTGAAACGACGTCGTTTCACGGATTAGGGGCATTCAGGGCCAAGATTTTCGAGTCACAAATCTTTTCTCTTAGGGAAATGGAGATATTGTTGTACCTAAGGCACAGTAATTATTGTTGTGGTTTTTATGCAAGGTCCTTCTGAGTGTTTTTTTGAATGATTTGAATCGTTTATATTATAGGGTTCGTCAAAATTATTCATGTAAAAAATTAAGTTAATCAGATATTCATAACTTCATGATTAGGTCCTAATTGTTTTTAAAAATTTATGAAAATTATATTAACCGTTAATTTTTATAAAAACAAATGAGCTTTGGTTATAGATATCCAATCAATTTGATTTTTTGTATAGATGATCTACTCGACAAATCCTATAATATGAATGGTTCAGATCATCGAAAAATACTCGGGACGATCTTCCATAAAGTGCACAACAGTATCTCCTTATCCGTATTTTAGGGTGTGTTAGGCCATCTCTAATTTTTCATCAAATCTGTTATTAAATTTAATTTTGATAAAAAAAATGCTTAAAACATGAGCTCCAATCATTTTTTTTTTCCAAACTGATATCAAATAGAGAAAATTATTTTTTTTTTATCAAATCAAAGAAACTTAGTCCTTTCATCAAATTTGTAGGTGACTGTTGGGCCAAACGTCCTCTCGGATAACCGATTTTGAGATGAATTTGATAAAAATTTACTCTAGACCGGATTACCGCCCAGAGTTGATGAAACCATTGGAATATATCATATTAGACCAAACTTTTCATAACATTTTTATTCAAATTTGATGAAGAGTTGAAAATGCTCTTATAATTAGTGAAGGATATAATATAAAATTTATAATTTTGTATTACTGATAGAGAAACAAGATGACATAAAATAGGATTTGGAAATTTTATATTACTGATAGAGAAACAAGATGACATAAAATAGGATTTGGGTTCTCTCCAGTTGAATTTCAATTGGATCAGACATGTGAGGTTTCTTACCGATAAGAATCACAAAACGAAGGTTTCTTACCGATAAGAATCACAAAATGAAGGTTTCTTACCGGTAAGAGTCATTAAACGAAAGTTTTTTTACCGATAAGAATCTATAAAAATATAACCTAGTTAAATTTTTTCAAAGATTTTTATTGATAAGAGTCTTTCGTTTAATGACTCTTACTAATTAGAATCTTCCATTTAATAATTTTACAGATCAGAGATCTCAACTATCTAATTCAATTAAAATTTTAACTGACAACAAATATTCCCCATAAAATATTGTGATTCATCAAGTACATAATTACATGGTTCTCCTCAAACACCAAATAAATTTTCCATTGGCATGCCATAACCTCAGCAAAAAAATAATCATAATGTTTAATTGGGAATCGTGTAGGACCCATTTAATTTTTGTTTTATTTTGTAATAAAATAGCATGTGATTAGCAATTTTATGATAATATAAATCCCCTCAATAATGAAATTAGTATTGTGACTATTCCCTTCACATGGATTGTATTCCAAAAATACAATTTTACTCTTCATGATAAAAGATATTTAGGTAATTTTATAAATTTAATTGAAATATAACCCCACTAATTCACAAATAAAATATTTTATTATACAATCTCTAACTTAGGACCTGTTTGAGAATTAATTTTAGTGACTTTTTAATATTTTAAGAAAAGATATGTAGAAAAGCAGAGAATGATGTGACAATTTCTAATGACTTTTAGTTAAAATAGCCTATTGACAAACCCGGCGTCAGTATCACAGTATTAATTTTTTCATCACTCAATCACACAATACTCAAAATCTCACCCATAAAAATATATTTCATTAGGAATCTAAAATTATTCATATAATATTTAATTTCAACTCAATTCTATTTCTTTAATTTCAAAAAACTAAATATTATTTTTAATTTATTTATTTTTGTTTCTATATTATCTCAATAATAATAAATAAATAAATTAGAATATATCCAACAACAAAAAAAATGATAATATGGTTATATTTACCTCCAAATCTAATTTTAAATCATCTTCCCCCCCCCTCTCTCTCTCAGGCCTTGTTTGGCATGTGCCTGTTTTAGCCTAAAAATCAAAAAGTTACTAAAAAAATCAAAAAGTCTATAACTTATTGTTGGTACTTTTCCATAGTAATATATGAAAAATATATAAAATAAATTAAATAGAAATGACAAAACAATTTTTTATTAAAATGATGAAATATAAAATAAACGACACAACTAAAAATACAGAAATGAATTAGATTACATTACTAATAGAATAAATTATTAACATGAATAACTAAAGATTAGAACTCATCTTTGTAAACTAAATAATGAAAATTTTAAGAATAAATGATAAGAAAAGAAGCAAAATGAAGCTTGTGTAATACCACAGTTTCCTTAAAACAGATTCACTGCCTTTCGATGGATGTTGGAGGTATGCCGGCGTCTTTCTCCTAGGATACGACGGTCAAAACCAGCTAATACAGAAGCACTTTCTGAATAGTTTCGGCGAACTGGACAATGGTTGCACGCTCTCTAACAAGAACCAAAGAAGGGACTAGCAAAAGAAGATAGGAAAAATTTTCTTTCGTGGAAAAAAAAACATCTCTAACTTTTTATCTCAAAATATCATCTCCATTTTCCATCAAAACCTCACCAAAAATTATTCTTCTTAGTTAGAAGGGAAATGCCTCTATTTATACAAGTGGGGGAAACCCTAGCCATGAAGGCTATACATCAATAGGGCCATCAAATGTCATCAATTCTAGCCTTAATTAAGACTAGAGTTATAAAGGTTCAAAACTCTAAAACCATTATATAAATCATAATGTGTGTATAGTGTATAAGTTTTGAGAATTAAATTAAATGGGTTGCAAAATGAATACGGGAGGCGATGAATCTGTTTTAAGGAAACTGTTTAATGCAGGCTTCGGTTTGCTTCTTTTCTTATCATTTGTTCTTAAATTTTTCAATACTCAGTTTACAAAGATGAGTTCTAATCTTTAGTTATCCATGCTAATAATTTGTTTAATTAGTAATGTAATCTAATTCATTTCTGTAATTGTATAGTTTATTCTGTATTTCATTCTTTAAATAAAAAAAATTATTTTGTCATTTCTATTTAATTTATTTTATATATTTTTCTTGTATTATTATGAAAAAATACCAACAATAACCTATACAAAAAAAGTCAAAAATTCTCTTTTCTCTCTACTTTTTGCACATCTTATCGTAAAAAATCAAAACGTCATTCCAAACATCCTAGTTTTTTTACCTTATATTTTAGCCAAAAAGCTAAAAAATTATTAAATAGTTTATTTCCAAACGAGGCCTTAATGATGGAGTTACTTTAAACATGTGAATATTTTTTAGTGAAACTAATAATATTAAATATATAATAAATTTTTAAAAATAATTTATTTAAATCAAATTAATTTTAAGCGAGCTTTGTATTGATATAATTTTTTTTTTTAAAAACTCAATATTCAATCCATTGAATAATCTATTTATTTATTGTGTTGTGTCATATCAAATCAAATTCTTATTGCTGCGTGGCATTTTTTTTTGTTTTTTTGTTTTTTTGGTTTTAAGATGTGTACCATATATCTTAATTGTGCTTTTTACAGTTTTTGGTTCCTATCTATTATAGTGTTAGTTATGATTTAATTAATTATACAAATCTTGATATTAGTTATGTCTCTGTTGGCACCATAAATAGTATTATTATTCTTATTATTATTATTATTATTATTATTATTATTATTATTCGTGGTACTTTCTTAATTAATCAGGAGTTAAGAGAAGTTACAAAATTAGTGGTCTTGCATGGTGGAACATGAAAGACAAGGTGGAAGAAGTTAAAGCACATGTGAAGAATATGATGAACAAAGTCACTTAGTGGAAGACATGGAGAGATATGTGACATTGTTTGAATGAAGGTGAAAGAATGGATAGTTTTAGGTGGTTATTGGGTAGTTATTGCTCGAAATTTTTCCTCTAAATAGCCATTGATGGCTACATTTACAAGACCCCAGAACCAAATACAAAAGCCCGTTTATTATACTTCATATTTTCCCGTCATTTACATTTTTCAATCCTTTATTTTCAAGTTATTTATTTTCCTATTATGCACTTCCAATTTCAAGGAGTAATTCTAAGGTAGTCTATTACTGTAATCCCTTCGAAGCTGTGAAAGTGCGAAGATACAAATTGTAAACTCTTGGTCATTTAATGAAATTTGATTTTTGAAACTGTTCTTCCCTCTTTCTTTTATTTTGTGATTAGTCTTCTGAATTTTCTCCTAAAAACAAGCCACCAGTAAAAGTCATATTCATTGAGGCCAAAAGAACTTCGAAGCAATCGTCTGGTTAATTGGTTGGAACTTAACGTTTATGTAAAAACTATTTGATCCTTGCTGGCACGCTCAAATTACATTTCTAACACTCGAAAGCCAAAAAAGCCAACATATATTTTTGACACGCCCAGTGAGACTCGAATTATAATGGCTAAACGAAGACAATAAGGAGAAAATGAGCGCCTTGAAGAAGGCATAGAAGAAGAAATGACAAACGAATTGGATTTTGCCATTCAAATTTGTCAATATGAAATATATTGGTGTGAAAAAAAAAAAATTGGATCTTCAAGAAGAGATCTATTTTCTTGATCAAGAAAATTTCCAAGTTGTTTCTTCATTACCATATTATTTGATAGAAGAAAAAATACACTATTTAATTAGAGTAATTCATTAACTTGATATGAAAATTTGCCAATGGAGACATAAGTTATCAACCTTTTTTGTCAAGTCTTTAATGACTGAATTTTGTGAGATTTTACAAAATGTTTTCCCGTCTTTTATGACTGAAGTTGGTGAAAAAATAACTTCATCAATGGCTCAGGGAGTTCAAGGGCTTGTTTTTAAAGGGTCAAATTATGAAATTAACATAACGAAGAAGCATGTTCTTGAGTCAAACATGGCTAAAAATGATGTGCCATATATGGCTCGGAGGGTTCATACATCCATTTTAGAGAGCCAAGTCATGGAAAGCTTGTTAGGAAGCATGTTTTTAAACAAAGTTTGGTTAAAAATGATGAGCAACCCACAGTTAGTGGATTTAAAATATTTGAATTTCCAAAATCACCATATACCACTATATTCGTTGTTCAAAATCCATTTTGGATTTGTGGTTCACATCAAAATTTAATTTTGATGTAATGGTTAACAAAATATCGAAGTCTAGAAAATATATTTGTTGAGTTTTTTCCTATATTTTCACACTGGGAAGCATGGAAATGACCAATAATAATGATCTTGGCTATTTTCATGGTTATATGTGAAATAGTGGCCAATACAAATTTACAGTTGGTCAAGGAAGAAGAAACTCTGTAGAAAATACAATGACTTCACATGTTTGTTATTTTCTACCATGCAATGTGAAAACCATCATTCTTGACCAAAAGCTGGTCTTTGCTATGTATTAGACATGACTTTTTTATACTCGCTCTTTTTGTGCCCCAATTGTTAGCAATGAAAGCACTGGAGTTGTCTTGCCGGCCCTTGTTGATAACCTCTCTTCTGGATTTGTTGTTGCCATTGTTGTTATGGTCTAGAGTAGGGCTCCAAGGTCGTGTTTCCCTTCTGGTTCGTCTGAGGTCCTATAGATGTCTGGCCCCCTTTCTGCTTGTTCTAAGTCTTCCTGCCATTAGCTACTTCCCTTTCAGATTCTAATGTCGTCTTCAACACCTCGGCATATGAGTGGAGTTGTTACGAGAGAACTCTTCCTCTGATTGTAAGGTCCAGCCTCTACTCGAACATCCTTTCTTTCTCGTCGTCATTTGCTACATATCTAGTTGCGTAATGGGCTAACTCTTCAAATTTTGTAGCGTGTTGAGTTACGGTCATATTCCCTTGCTCCAGGCTTTGGAATTCCCTGACTCACTCTCAGTGGACTGTACTTGGAAAATATTTATTCAGGAATAATTCCTTAAACTGGTTCCATGACATGTTTGTAACGTCACGCATATTCTTGATTAGTTCCCACCAATGATCGGCCTCATCATCAAGCTCGAACACAGCCAAGGCTATTCTATCGGCATCTTCGGTTACTCCAATAGTGTTTAGCATCTTCTCTATCTGTCGAAGCCAATTCTCAGCCACCTTGGGTCTGGTACTCTTGTGAATTTTGGGGGCCTTTGTTTTCTGAACTCCGGAAAGAGTCGAGTCCTCTCTTTTTGTCGATTGTTTCTTAGCTATCCCAATTCTTTTAGAATTTGATGCCTAAGGTTATTAGGGATACTGGCTCTCATGGGTACGAGCCCATACTGGTTTCTGGGACGGTTCTGGGCATTGTTACTAGTTTCTGAATAGTCGTTAGCTTGCGTATGTACCATTCTGTTCATGGTATGAGGTAAGTTGGTTTTTAGATTTCTCAACTAGAGGTAATCTTTTTACGAGATTTGAAATTAAGGTTTAGTTTTCTTAGGGTGTGACAAATATTAAAACAAATAACAGTCAACAGATATAGATCAAACCATCATTTCATATAATTATATTAGGTATTAGTACAAAAGGCTTCCATATCATAGTTTTACTCAAAACCATTACACACGCCATAGTCATATGATTACTACATATGTCTTAAAGACCCCTACCATGAGTGGATCTCACAAAAAATCTAGCTTACTATCCCTAGATTAACTTTCATTCTCGATCAATCGAAGTCTTCTTTGGGGTTCTCATCAGCCGAGTCGGTTTCCTGGCCAGGAGAGTGGGGCGTGTATATCGGTGAATGGGGGACATATTCAGATGACACCTCAATTGGGAAGGCTGGAGTTATTCCTGGTTGTACTGGTGGTTGTTCTACCTCTATTGGTTGACTGTTATTCTGTCCAGGGTAGTGGGATTTGCCACTTTCTGCTGGAAATTGGTGCTGTGCTTCTCCTGCTAGGGTTCGGCGCATCAGAGCATCCATTTTTTGGTCATCTTGCTCCTTTCAGATTGCACTTTCGTTGTGCGACTTAGGTATTGTAGGTGTCGTCAAACCAAGGACCTTTTTTGTTCCCTCGTGTAATAAGAGTAATCAATTTCCACCTTTCGTATCTCCTTGATAATCAACTCCTCGGCGGCGAATTGACACCTTCAACGATTGAAATAGGTATTGAGGGACTGGGCCCTCCTGCCTTGCATGTTGAATGCTCCCCACGTGTTGAGAATAATGTCGGTCGTCTGGCGACTTTCTGACGCATCCTAAGGTGGAGGGAAAAGATTTTAATTATTAGTTTCTTTTAAATAAATATAATAGTGTGATAGTAAAATACAATAATGTAAAGGGGTAAGGGCTTCTAGAGTGGCGTATTGGGTTGTGCGGGCTAAGGGTTGAACCTAGATTCTGATACCAAGTTGTGATGCCCCAAGTCTACACTAAGGGTTGTAGTCAAGGGAAAATTACTAATGAGTCCTATGGCCAATAACTAAGTAAGATCCCACATCGCCGGAGGAGTCAAATTGGCCTCCCTTCTAAGTCCAGCTTTCTTAGGAGCGCACTATCCTTTTAACAGATCTTAAAAGATATTGACGCAAGGTCTCATAAGCAAAGTAGGAAACTATATTGGTGTTAGAATATAAGTACATAATAATAGAATAATTACAAATATCCTTAATTACAAAAGCTCGTTCCATCAGTATTACATCCTAAAAGAAAATTTGAAATTTCATATGAACTTTATAAAACATCAAACAAGAAAATTTCTAACTTTTCTAAGATAGCCAAATGTCTTCGAAGGTTTCCGGCTCGTCGTCTCCTGCTATAAGCTCCTTTTCGGCACCTAGCATGATACACTGTAAGCTTTGAATGCCTAGTAAACGCATACACACCCCATCCCTTTTTCCTAGTCCAATACACAACAACATTTACAAAAAAACAGAAAAAAGAGGTCGTGGCATTTAAGTTCATAGTATACATTATATGGTTAGTTGTTAGTAGTCTAGAAATCCCCCAAAGAGATTTCGTTCTCCTACCTTCAAGAATTGGACGTGGATGATTCGGTATGCCCCCTCTTTTGTTGCACCTCGGATGCTTACCAATGGTTATATACCGCGTAGCGCCACCCGTAGGGCCTCAAAAGAGACAATAATGATGGGTCTTGCCCAAATCCCTTCTTACACCGAACTACTTAGGGTCCAAATACAACAGCACCATTCAAGGGTTCCGAAACAACCACTTGCGCAAGACTTGCTCATTTTAATCCACTACTAATATCAACTTAACATTCTCATCATTTATCATATATAACTAGTGTGGTCGTCAACCCTCTTTACCAACCCATTTAGTTTTTCCTTTTTACATTAAGTTCATTACACATTAGTGGTTAGCACAAGTAAGAGCATAATAAGGCTATTCAAGGTGAAACTCAAGCATGCAAGTATAACATATATTATAAACAAACATGTCATAATGAGTTCAAGTATACGTGAATGATAGCACAAATAAGAGCCACACTGTTCAAATTTCCAACACTGCACTGATTCAAAAACAAATATAGAAAAAAAATATTTTTACGGGTTTCAGAAATGTGGCTTCTTGAGGATTTGTAGAGAATCAAGTCTAGTTTTAGAATCATTTTACGAAAGTAGGGTGGCCCTTTTTGATTTTTAGATATTTAAGAAATATACAGACTAAGTCCAAATTTGACAACTATTACAAAAATTGGTGTTTCTCTTAAAATACTCATTCATTTGCATTGGAATAAATTTTGTTTGAAAGCTAACCTTCAAAGGAAGATTTTGATAACAAAATGAACGTGAGATCATTTTTATGAAATTTTCTAGAATTTTCTAAAGTTTTATGTTTTAAATAGGCTCTTTGCACCAAGTATTTAGAAAAGTAAAAGGAGTCACAAAAACACATCCATGGTCTTAGCCAAAATTCTCACATACTCTATATATGTCAAATAATACCCCTTTAAAACAGATTTTGAGTTTGTTAAGGTTTGCTATGGAAATAAAATAAAAAACCTTGAGAAAAACTTGTTGGAAATTACAAAGAAGAAAAGAACATTACATTTTCAAACTATACATCATCTAACAAATGTAGTAACTCTTAGTGGGTGTTTGGGAAGTGGATTTTTTTGTAGGTTTTTTTAGTTGTAGGATATTATTGGAGAAATTTTTTTTTGTGTTTGGGAAGATACTTTGGTTTTTTTGTGGTTGGATATGATATTTGTGAGAGAAAAAGTGAAATGATTATGGGGTTTGATGTGATATTTTGTTTGAATTTGTTTTTTTTTTTTGGTTTTGTAACCAATTTGTCTTTTAGTGAAAAAAAACCAAAAAAAAAAAAAACCAAAAAACTTCCTTCCCAAACACTGCCTTAATATCATATGAATTACATTTTTAGCATGTATAATGAAGGGAAAAAACATGATGATTCATCGAGAGAAGAGGTGTATGAAATTTACCTTAGTTGCTTAGGGTTTCTTTCCTTTTTTCTTTCTCTTTCTCCCAACTTACAAGCTCACTCTTTTTTTTTATTTTATTTATACCCTCTTCAGCTGGTTTCTATCTGTGTGAAGTGTGAGGAATATGAGTTGCTAGAGCCTTGTAATTATAGGCCAAGGAGGAGAGAGAAGGGTTGGTTTGGTTTGGTTAGTTTTCAATGTAAACTATTCAAGTTTGGTTGTAATCTAATTGAATCCAATTAGGATTTGTGTTAATTAATCTTGATTAGAAAAAAGTAACCCTACTTAGTTGCTAATTGGGAGACAAAAGTACATAGCAATAAATGCTAGCCATTTCTTTTTATTTATTCAAAGATATACCAATATAATATTCAAGATATTATAAAAAAAAATTAATTTTTCTTGCCCCTACTACTATTCACAGCCGGTTGGTCTTCTACACATCTGGAAATCAATTTTTTTGTTATTATAATATAGTAGATATTATGCACAAATCAATATAATAATAGTTGTACCTTATTTGATTAAAATATTGGGGTTTATGGGGCCAAAATGCAATAATAAAGAAAGAAAAGGGTTGAATATGAAATTTTGAACTGAAATATATATTTAAATAATGGCAGGAAAACAAATTCAGGTCACGTAGTGCTGGTTCGTAACAAAAGGCGAGATACCGGACTAAAACAATAATTACTGAAACTAGGGTTTTTTTCTCTTATAATTTTTCATTTTAGGGTTTCTAAATTATTAATTTAGGGTTTTAAAATGTTTCCTAAGTTCTCAGAGTCGATTAGGATTTGCCGGTTATCTTGTGTAGTCGTTCCTGATAATTTGCAAGAAATGAAGAAATAAGATTTTTTTATTGAAACTCTTCAACTATAAGAGTTTGGAGAAATTACAAAAAGTTAGGGCCTCACAAGGTGTGAGACATTTTCGTATAGTGGATTCTATGAAGGCCTATAATAATGTAGAATTGTAGAAGTATCAAGAGTTCAATGGGAGAAAAATATGTTTTGAACTCTTTGATAATTACCTCTACAAATTTTAATTTTTCCATCAACAAAATAGAGATAAAGAGACATAAAGAGAAAGGTAAAATAAAATAAAATAAAGGCTCGTGATGGATCTAGATAAATGTCAGTAGATCTAAAATCTTACTGCTGCAACAATAGTGATAGACAACCACGACACAAAGTTTGCATGGTACTAAATTGTCATGAGTCAGAGTTTACATGGGGATGGACAATCATGATGGATATTCAATTTTTTTTATTCTATTTATGACAATAAAAAATGATGTATCATTTTTGTTTTAAATTTTTGAAAAACTAATACTATGCTTGATTTAGAATTGCAAAAATTATTTTTGAATTTTCAATACATTTTTTTTTTGTTTTAAGTGAATTTTATTAATATTTTAATTTTTAAATTCAATTAATCTACATATAATTAAAAAGTAAAATATTTATAAAAAATTTTATAAATACAAAAAATAAATGATTTTTTTTTTAATATTTTTATATTTGGTGTAATTTTAATTTTTTTAATAAAATTTATATTTTTAAATGTATCTAAACTTTGTACTTTTTTTTTTCTCAAAATAAACCATAAAACTCTAATAAAATAAAAATTATAATTATCTCTCTCTCTCTCTGTATGTGAATACACTGTGAAGAAGAAGAGAGAATACGTTAATATTGGAGATGGTGGTTGTTCGGTGTCTAATTTTTTAAAATTAAAGAATTCAATGCCAGGATGTATATGTGTAATCTAATGGCCAACAACCTTGAGGGATTTCACACTGTAACAGCTCCGCTTTTTGGACAAGAGTAATGTTAGAAATTTCAAATAATATATTAAATATTTTACCAAACTTCTACATAGATGTGAGACTCAAACACATGTGAATTTATGTGAATCTCACATTCATATGAGAAATTTGATAAATTATTTGAAATTCATAGCATTTTCCTTGGACAAACCGATTGTAATCAGTTACAAAAAGTTTTGAATGGACGGCGTAGATCGAATGAGTACATCTAATGGCTGATATTTATTTTCATGACTTCAAAACCAGTTTCTCTACGGCCCAATTTGTTTTGGGTGTAGAGAGTAGGATGTGATTAGAATGGAGGTGCAGCTAATTTAGTATTGTGTTTGTTTGTAGAGTTAGTGAATGAATTATAATAGAGGAGGGAATTAAGATGGAGGTTGGAAGGGGGATTGAGATGGATGAGGTGGATGTGGTATTAAAAAAATAGTGAAAAGACTAATTTTTTATTTTTATTTTTTACATATTGGGTATGTTTTTTAAACATTAATGTTTAATTTTTTTTATATATTTTTATTTATTTTATATAAAAATAATTTAACAATTTCTATACTAATAACTATCATAAAAAAACAAATACAATTTTACTTAATGTCTTAAATTCCTTCCCTATAAATTCCTTCCATCGTACCTTGAACACAAACTGTCCTCGTCGTTCCCCATTCTGGAGGATCCGAAAGAAAGAGTGCATCTAAAGGAAGACGTCGTTTTACCCAAGGAAGATGGAAGTAACAGAGGAAAGGAAGACGAGGACCACCACGAACACAGGCGGAGGCGGCAGCACCAAAATCCGTAAGACCCGAAAACCGCCCAGATTGCCCCGTAAGTCCCCTCTCTCTCTCTCTCTCTCTCTCTCTCTGCCACTCTACAGAACCGTAGATGAGATTTTCACCAGATGAACTCAGATTGAACACACAAATAATGCAATCATATTAATTACAGAAACAAATCTGTCGGGAAAAAAATATTGATTTGGGCCTTTATCTGTTTGGATGTTTGTTTCTTTGTTCATATAGGTTTTAGTGCTTTTTTTTTTTTACTGCCTGAATCTACATTCGAAGTCGCAGTTGGAAGATTTGGTCTTGATAGAGGTTTATGGTTTTTATTTTTGAATTTGGATTTGGATTTATTTTTTGCTGCGATTTCGGTTTAGATTAGAAGAGAGAGAAGGTAAGAGAGGAAGCAAATATATGAAAGAGAGATGAAGAGAAGTGGTCGTTGAAAGTGAAAGAGCGTTAGTTATTTAATTTTTTTAATGGTTAAATTGTTTCAAACTATTGCAACTACTGAATTGGGCTTTTCTCTCTCTCTCTCTCTCTGATGTGGGGGGTTTTTAAGCCTTTCGACTTAGGACTTTTATGATTTAGGGTTTCTTTAAGCAATAATTTCTTATTTCTTTCTGTGTTTGGCTATGTTCTCTGCAAGTCTTGCTTTTCTTTTCGTTGTGTGTTTTGCTATGTTTTGTGTTCATTTTAGGGCTCACTTGTTTTAGTAGTATCAGATTATATTTTTGAGGGGAAAAAAAAAAAAAAAAAAAAAGTTGAAGAACACTACTTTCATCGATTTCAATATATGTATATATTAAAACCGTCTCACTATTTTCAAACGCTTTTACACGAATTACCATATAAACAGTGCCCAGGGAGCTTGTTAGTATTTGTCATGTTTTTAATGTCTGGATATTTTTAATGGTTTTAATATTGTAATGGTTACTTACTAGGATTATTAGGTTGCCCTTGTTTTTCAGGATTTGTTTGGATTATTATTATTTATCAAGTATTAGGATCAAATTATCCATTGTAATGGATAATTTCCGCCCCCCCCCCCTCTCATTGTAATGGTTTAGGGGTGTTCACAGGCCGGATCAAGCCAGTTCCACCCTCAATCCACCAGGCAAACTGAATTCATTGGTTTAGAAAACTGATCACCAATGCTGACCAACCTACTATTCAAAATCAACTGCGTGAAACTTTTCGGTTTGGCGGTCGGTTTGGTTGATGATACAAAGGCAACTAAATCTACCCCTTACACTGTTATTCAAAAGGCAAAAAAAAAAAAAAAAAACCTTAGATTGATAAAAAAAAAATTCAAACAAATAATTAACAATCAAATATGATTGATAGAGCTTAGAGATAAAAAGAGCGAAGACCATTTTTGAGAGAGAGACAATTAGACGTTCAATGCCATTGCCATTGCTCCATCACCATGGAATTGCCATCATAATTTTTCAAAAAGGAGATTGAAGAGGAAAGGGGGGTTTTGTGAGGGAGATCAAAATAGGTGGTGAGGGAAAATGAAGAGGTGGAGGTTTTATGGGGATAGAGAGACAAATAGATAGATGAGTGAGTAGAGAGACGGGCTTTGTAATGGAAAAAAGAGAAACTTTCGTATAATGAGAGAAAGAGAGAGAATTCTTTATGAGAGAGAGTTCTTCATGGGTAAATGAGAAAGTTGAGTTTTACAATATTTTGTAATTAAAATAAGGGTTGAGCTTTTATAATGTTTACATACACATGAGAGAATTTGAGAGGTTTGTGGGACCCACCACGTGTTCCGTTTCGATGATATGAACACTTCATTTTGTAAGGCCCTCAATGAATATCATAATTGTGGCTCTAGCACCGTTGGTCGCTTGAGTCTTTGATGAGGGCTCTGTGGTGGGTTTTGTTTTGTAAGACATCCCCTGTGTGTGGTCAAAAGAGGCGTTTTGGTGAGTGGCACGGAGGCAATGGTGAGAAGGAGATGATGGTGAGGTGGTTATAATGATTGGCAGTGAAGGGGTGACTATTTGGGTGATGGTGGTTGTGGGAGTTGCTGCTAATGGTGGTGGGAAGTAGGTGAAGGTAGCAGTAGGGTGAAAGATAGGAATTTGGATTAGTTGAATTTGTGGTTCCCAATAGTTAGCATTGAGTTCCATATTGAAATGGCACTTTTGGAGTTTAAGTGGAAGGGTTGGCCGACAAGTTTGCCATCTTGGTCATGTGTGAGAGCATTTAGCACCATCGCACATTCTAATGAGAAATAGCGGGAATATCCCTAAATTTGTGAGATTGTAAAGGAGCTAAATCTTAGCTGCAAAATCAATTTATGGGTATAACTTTGTTTGTATGTCTGTAGTAGACGTGGATTGATTTGATTTGATTGTGTTGTATTGCATTGTATTTGATTTGAAGTTGTTTTTGACATCTTATTGTGGCTTAAATTTCTATGTATTATTCTGTTTTTAGTTGGTTAATTTAAATTGATGATGATGTTGGTTGAACTTTTTCTGAAATGGTCTTAATTGCCATTGTCAGTATGAATAGTTAACACAAAGTTGGAAATTTGAAAAAAAACACTTGAATCTAAAGGATTCTGGATATGCCGAACTAAGACAGAGTACATGGAGTGTAAATTTAATAACAGTAACAATGAATGCAGAGGAGAAGTGAAGATTGAAAACCAAGAACTGTCTAAGAGTGAACATTTTCGTTATTTGGGATTGATTATCAGAACGGCAGGGGAGATTGATGCGGATGTGGCTTATAGGATTAAGGCGAGATGGCTTAAGTGGAGAAGTACGTCTAGGATACTGTGCGATAAACGAATGCTTACTAGACTAAAAGGTAAGTTCTATAGAATGACTATTAGACCAGCAATGTTTTATGAGACGAAGTGTTGATCAACTAAGAAACAATATGTCGATAAGATGAGTGTTGCTGAGATGAGAATGTTAAAGTGGATGTGTGGCAAAACTAGACAAGATAGAATTAAGAATTAGTGTATTCGAGAATGAGTAGGAGTAGCACCGATAGAAGATAAGTTGAGAGAGAATCGATTGAGATGGTTTAGTTATATTCAACGGAGACCAATAAAGGCAGTAGTGAAGAGATGTGATGCAGTGACGGTAGATGGAAGTGATAGAGGATCGGGTAGGCCTAGATTAACGTTGACTAGCGTTGTAAGTAGAAATATGGATCTACTTAATTTGACTAACGAAATGGCCTTAGATAGAGCCGCGTGGAGGAGGATTCGTATAGCTGACCCCATTTGATGAAACTTAAGGCTTGGTTTGGTTTGGTTTGATTTATCATATAAACAAACTTTGATTTTTGATTGAAAATTTGTTTTTGCTTTTTGTTTTTGAAGTGTGCTTTAGTTGCGCATATATTTTGCTGTAAGGGCACCACTTAAATTTTCTATGCGCTTTTATGAGTTGTGTATACAAATAAGAATTGCATTAAAAGCACTCTCTGTTTTTTGAACTTATTTCATCTTTTCATTTAGCATTCGTTTGGGATGTGGGTTGGCTTTTTAGTGGGTGTTCACATGTGAAATTACCCAACTGCCCTTGGTTTGAAAGTTGGGCACTGCTCTGCCGCTGACACCGACACGTCAGCCTTCTTCTTTTGGCCGATTTCCTTTTTTTTTTTTTTTAAATTTATTTTTGGGGAGAAGGCTGTGTTATGGCTGTTGTTGTTGTTGTTTTTTTTTTTTTTAAGTGACCTGGGAAATGAAAAAAATGTCTTTTTTCTTGTCATTTATATTTTTGTATATTAATTTGTTTTGTTGTTTTGGAAAAGGCTTTTTCATGTCTTGTTTTGTTTTTTATTTATTTATTAATTGCGTGGAAAATGCAAATTGCACATTGTTTTTTTTTTTTTTTGAAAACACTGTTTTTTTTTTTCTTCTGGGAAACTGCTATGTTCATGTTTTTTTTTTAAAATTATTTTTTTTTTGGAAAACACTTGTTCATGTTTTTTATTTTAAATGACGTGGAAACTGTTTGAGTTTGGTTTTTTTTTTTTAATGTCTTTTTTTCTTTTTGTTGTTTTTTATTTGTTTTCTTCTTTGGAAAAGGGTTGTTATGTTTTTTTTTTTTTAAAACATCGTGGCAAATGATAATTTCGGTTTTAAAAAAGGTGCTGTTTTGGTTTTTTTTTTTGAACTTGGTTTTTGATTTTCGCAAAAGATTTTTTTTTTTTTACGAAGTAAGGCACGTATAAAATTGAAAGAAGTTATTTTTCGTGTAAACACATACATATTTTATATGATAATATACTTACAAACATATTGTTCCACGTGGGTTAGCAATGGTACAAGCCTACAAATATTAGATGGCTAGGCTATATATTTCCTAACATTCCGTTATTATGCAGGTACACTAAGTTGTCCTGTATGCGAAGTCGCACCAATGCCATGTGCGGGTCCTCATCCCCAACCATTAAACTATCCTCAACATGTTCAACTTCTGGTGTGACATTTACTATTGCCATGGCCTCTTCCTCGTTGAAATTGGGGTTAACAGTTGTTGGATTGCCTGTATTGCGACGTATATAATTATGTAACGCCATTGACACACCTACTAACTAAACTTGCACATCTGCAAAATCATACCGAGGCATGTCTCTAATAAACCCCAATCGTTTTTTCCAAGCGCCAAAAGTGTGTTCCACCACACTGTGTAACGACGAGTGAACTTTATTAAATAATTCCCTTGGGGTGTCTGTTGTTCTATTCTGTTCACTAACGTGGAATTGTTGTTGGTGGTAACAGTTGCCTCTGAAAGGTGCTAGGTAACCTACCCGATTTGGATAGCCAGCATCGACAAGAAAATATTTGCCTACATACAATACAAGAATTTAAGACACGAACGACAAAATTGTGTTGAATTTTGAAGTAACGATTTTTTGCCCACAAATTATGTCCTCCCATCGATTTTTAACACTTCAATGTGTTACCTTCTCCTGGATGTGGGAATGGGACATTGTCATTTGTTAGTATCTTGTTGAAGATGTGACTATCGTTATACTTCCTTCCCATCCAAGCGAAATGCAAATAAAACACATGTCAAAATTGCACGCGGCCATGATATTTTGCGTGTGACAATATTTCCAACCGAAATATGTTGCGGCATTTGGGCCTGTAACCCGTGCACTAACATGTGTTCCGTCTATGGCTCTGATACAGTCCTGCCAACAACCCAATTGTATTGTTACTTCTACGGGGTACATGAAATGGTTATTTTTCATACGTCACGCCCTATAAAATAAAAATAACTGAATGCAAACATACTTTAACTGAGTGAGGTTTTCAAATAGTACCTTGAACGGTAGGTATTTTTGTTTAGACCGCACGTATGGATGTATATGATGCTGACTATATGTAGGCCGAAATGTACAACAGTGAACTCCATCGCCGTTAATACATTATGCATGTGTCGGGACATAGTCTCCCCTGAACGTTGGAACCGTTCTTGGATTTCTCATTTTGCCACCCTCTCAACATGTGGATAAACATTACAACGCTCTCTTCAACAGCTAAGCCATGTGGATGTTGCGGTACTTGTAACCCGAAATCATTTACTAATGTCTAACACAAAGGCGAAAAAACTTCCTTTGGTATGCACACATGTTCTGCAAATCGACCTACTTGTCCCGCATATAGTTCAGTTATTCATGCATGCCTGGTCAAAATTGAAGTGCGACATGGCATTTTACACGTGTTTTTAGTACCACTCTTGCACATACCGGCATGCTTCTACAAATGTCCTGTTGTTTTGTTGTTGCATTTGTATGACCATTTGGTTAAGCATTTCCATTAAATCCTGATTGTTGCTTCCATCCCCGGGATTCATTACGTCGATTCAAGTGAAACCTATAACAGTGGGACGGTTTGAATCATTTTACACGTGATTGCATTGGCTTAAAGGTAATAATAGTTTGCAATTACAAAAAGCCCACATCATTGGAAATATTTACGATATGTCTCCATGGAATATATTAACCCTTCTAGATAATACAATCCCAGACAAAATTATATGAAATAACCAATGTCGGCACCTGGTGGTAATTATTAATTCACAAACCAATAAAACATCTACTGCATTACCAACACAACCATACATTATGCAAAAGAACATAACAATAAAGTAAGAAATAGAAATATCTAAACAACCAACAAACGGCAGCCCGCCGTTGCGGATGTAATTCCCATATAAAAAAAAACAAACAAACAGAACCATCCTGATGGATCCGAACAAAACACACAACCATCCCATGTCAACGGCGACAAACATATACAGACATGCAAATATTTCTTAACCAAACCACGAAAAATATGAAAAAAAAAAGTATAAAAAAAGCACGCACAACCACCTTGTTTAGTACATGTCTAACATTAACGTGAGTAAAAGTTTTTGAAAGCAAGCTAAATAAACGCATTTGAAGCAACACTCCACTATATCAAATCTGCCGAGCCCCAAACAGGTTCGCAAACGGGGCTGCCGCACTAGACTGGAGCTGCTTCTGTGTCAGCCATCCTATAATGTGGTTGTCATCAAGCTGGCATATCATCACCTCTTGGTAATCTGCATTATCCATAAGTGTCGAGGCAAAATGGAATAGCGGGGTACCGAGAAGGGCATGAATGCTCCTCAGTCGTTGCATGCACTCCGAGATTGTGTACAGTGATTCGTTACCTATGAGGTGCTTGACCGTAACTTGCTGATTTTGGGTACGAATCACATTTGTTAGATTGTTCATACTTTCCGCAATAACTGACGCTCCACTTGTTGACGGAGTCAGTTTTCATTTTTCGGTAGTAGCCGGAGCCGGTTCGAGTGAAGAATCTGAATCCACGTCCTCCATTCGTGCGGCTATCGGATCTACGAATGGCTGGGCTCCCAAACTATCCACAGAATCGGATAAGACATCAGCAGGTTCAGCAACTTTCTCTCCTGGGGTCCAATGGTGCTTACCAGTAGCTAATGTCCCTGTAAACACCGTTTTCATCAACTCGCGATGTTCGAAAGTTTTTTTTTCCACAACTTGGCACGTGCCTTGTTTGTCTGCAAAATTGGAGATTGAAAAAAAAGCAAAATGTTACATGAAATATAAAGTAATGTTAACTAACAACAAAAATGGGAAAAGTTAGATTGTTCACAGGAAAATTCGAAACGAAATACGGAAATTACATTGTACTTACCGATTCCATCTTGTCCCACCACTCCTCAGACGCCTGAAACATACCAATTTCGTTGTCAAAGCCAATCCTTGACACTCCTCTGCTTGAATCCATCACGCGTTCCAATCTTTTTTTAGACTCATGTATTTATTCCTTAATTGCTTAAGGCCAAGTTTTCTTCATTTTTTTTCTCAAATTTTCTTGCTAACGACTTATAACCTGCTTGGCTTAGGACTAGGAATGACCGATTTCCTTTTGTAATCTCATCTGCAATCAGCTGTACGAAAATTCGGATGGACTCCTCATTGTCCCATGAGGCCTTGTGGGTCAACTGTTTCTGTGTCTCTTCCATACTGCTTGACTTATCTGGAGCAATGCCTTTGTTTTTCACTTGGGTACACGGAGAAGTACGTATGGAAGCCATTACCAAAAACCACGCAGTTAAGGCAACTAATTTACGGTTCCACATTATCACAATCACAAATTTGCTTGTTATATACAAACATATAAGACTATAGCAGAATAATTTAAATTCGTTGCGACATGCACAATGTATGCCCATACATAATAAACGGCAAAAATGAGATAAATAAAAGTGGGAAAATGTTTGCCCATAAACAATACGAGTTGACAGTATATATCCATTGCCCATAACGTAACATATCAGTACACAAAATAAATAATTACAAATAAACAAGCACCAACACGATGGAAATATTTCTTAAAGTCATTAATATATTTCTATCCCGAACTAGTGAAGGAACGCAAGCCAAACTTGTAGTCATAATAGTCAACATACTGAAAATGTAAATTGGTTTCCTTACATACGCAACAACAAAAGGACAATGACAATGCATAGCACGTAGGCAATGGTTTTAAGGAGACGCAATGACTGTTGAATGTGTATGACATCATCCCGCATTTGCATGACAATGTCGTTTCTGGATGAGGCATAGTCTGTGTTGTGTCGTCTTGGTTCTTCGCACCAACCAATCCAACTGACACAGGGCTGACGAGTGCAAATGACGAAGCTATTAGTCAATTTGTTCGTAATGAAATGCAGTTATGACCGTCAATGAATTGGACACTCACCACAGGACAGGGACATGCAAAGTAGGGATGCCTTGGATTTTTGGTCGACCTGGATATATTAACAATACAGTTCCCATAGCCACAGGCACACATCCGACGTGGCCATGTACTGGAAGTTGCAGTAGAGGCAAACGAAGCTATGCTATGTTTGCTGACCGGGTGAAACACTAATGATGACATGTAGGTGGCACTTTGTTAATACTAAAGGAATTTGTTAGATTGTTAAAAGTTGAGGAATGTCCCAATTTGGTTTTTAAAATTGGGGTTTTACAACTGGGACAATGTAAGTTTCGCTAGTATCAATATCTACATTCGTGAAATTTGAGCAGTTTCCTATAAAACAGAAATAAAATAAATGATGACGTGTGTATTCGGCAATTCGACACCTAAATAACTAAATACAGTCTCTCATAAATTGGACTTCATCGAAATAAAAAACAACAATTTATTAAAAAAAAAAAAAAAAGGCTGTTCAAAAATAGTAGCAAGAAAGTTGAGACCTTTAACACAAAAGAACAACGAAATAATTGTCCCAAATTAACACAAAAGTAACACCAAAATTTGAAGTCACCCTTTTTGTTTTGTAGAATTTTGGAACAGTAGCAACTACTCTTTTAACCAGTCATTTGACAAACATTCGAAACTAACAATCAATCATAGCTATAATTCGTCTCCATTGCCTAACATTAATTAATGTACAATTCATTTGTTCTATCCTTGTAAAGAAAGATACAAAAAACCAAAGTAGCATACGAAATTCTATGTTTTACAAACAAAATGTGACATCAAATGTGGACTGTTCGTCTTGCATAACAATTGAGATAACCCTCAACATGAAACTTCGGAAAGATAACCCAACATTGACATGGAGTAGAGTCGGGAAAAAAAGCCTTATTTTATGTTGGGTAAAATAAAAATAAATCTTGTTGTTCCTTACAATCCAACAAAAAATTAATTTTGGCAAAAAAATTAATTTATGTTCATTCCAGTGAGGTTCAAAAATTTCAGAGAAAAAAATAAAATTACAATTAAAATCTAACTTTGTGAAACGGTTCATCTGCTTCTCTGTGTTGTCATCGTTTCATCAAATTGGCAATACAGAAACAGGAATTCGAGATTTCAAAAAAATAAATAAATAAATAAAATACGTGAATTCTTTTCAGATTGGCAAGATAATACATGAAATTGGCAATACATGAATTATCAGAATTTTGGAATGGATTATTAGAACTTAAGTGTAACAAAAACAAAAATTTCGCAAAAAGCAAAAAAAAAAAAAAAATTACAAAACCTCAGTTTGAAAAACAAACTGAATTCCAAAAAAATATAATTAGCATATCTGCAATTAGAAAAAAAAAAAATTTATCATAGAATGGTATCAAGATTAGCATTTGTAGTTCAAAAAAAAAGGGGAGGGGTATTTGGCTACATTCCATGACAGAGCAGTGGGTTTCGCACATGCAAAAAAAAAAAAAAAAATTTGACATAAACAAAGCAAACACAAATTAGAAAAGCAACCACAGATGCCCAAAAAAAATGGCGGAAGATGTTTAATCACCCATAACAATGGCTTTGATAGATGAACCCACCAAATCGGGTTGAAGGCGACGGATTTACAAAACAGAAAAGTAACAAGTACCTGAAGATCAGTGGTGTTTTAGACGGCGAGTTCTTCTTTGGCATTCTTCGCGTGATGTGTACTCTGGAGCCGATCGGCTTTGGCGTTGTTCGCGCGATGTCTTCGCCATTCAGCGTCCTCGATTCGCCCCTTCACTTCAGCGTGTTGTTGGTGTGACCTAGAATAATTTCAGTGTTGCGTGTGTGGTGAGGCGGTGCTCGTGTGAAGCAGAGTGAAAGGGGGTAGTTTAGTAAATTCACCCTAGCTTGAGACAATGCATAGCACGTGAATTTCTTTTGTCTGCTAGTAGCTAATTTAGCCTTTTTTGGACTGTAGTGGCTATTTTAGCCCAAATCTGCCTTCCCAGACGGAGGCTTAATTAATTATGTGTTTTGTGTTTCCCTATTACTTCATCTAATATACAAGTAATGTTATGTTAGTTATTGGGTAAACTATCAATAGGTCCTAATAGTTAGACTTAATTCCTATCAAGTCATATTGAAAATAAGTCTTGGTAAAATTGTCGCTAAAAATAATTTTTTATGACAATTTTTATGTATGTCGCTAAAAATTGACAATTAGTGATTTTTTTTTTTTGTCATGATTTTTATAATTATCGCTAAAACTTACAATTAGTGACTTTTTTTATGACAATTTTTTCTCATAGAACTTATTAGACAATAAGTCCATTTATTAGAACCTGGACGTAAGTACTCCTAACTTATTTTGTGTGCATAAGAAGAAAGAAAGAGAAGGGCTTGAGAAACAGAGTAGGGGAATTGAAAACCTTGATTCAAGGTGCTAATAAGACAGGATTTCATAGCGGCTGATTAAGGTTTTAGCGTTTAGATCATTGAACAGAACCAAAAGAGGTATGACTGCTTGGATGGTAAAAGGATTTTCCGTTTCTATGTCGTAGCCATCATCTTCAAAATTGATGGATTTTTGTCATAAACTAAGCATTATTTTAAAGGGAAATATGCTAATTGAAACACAAATTATCACAATGTGGTATTAGAGCTTGGGCATTATCCCAATGCATTTGCAAGCACATGTTATATGCAATTTTTAAAGAGGAAAAACTTTGGCAGATGTGAGCAGTCATACTCAGAGTCTCAGACATGCACACTTATGAGCAAGTGAAACCTGCTTTTTGAGAAATCAATGAAACATAAGTATTGAAATTTCCAAATCAGCTATTTGAATCAACCAATGGATTTTGTTGATGGTGATGGTATAAATTTCTCCATTTTGGGATGTTAGTTGCATGTCAAGACTACTGGCAAGCAACCATTTTTGTTCGTTTTTCATCATTTGAACAATAAATTAAATCTTGCAATTGTAGTATACTTGTTGTCTGCTACCTTAGAAGAGTTTTACCAAGTAACAATCGGTGTAATGATGGTTGCATTTAATTTTTTTGTACCTTGAACTATTTGGAAATTGAAAAGTGATGCTAAACCATTGGCGTTGTCATAATTTTTTAGTTGTTTCAGCATTCAAAGGCCATTAGTATCTGATTCTACTATAGGAGTTGCTCTGTATACACTTCTTAGGGCATTATTATAATATTGAGATTTAATGCCTTTGTCCTTCATGTTTAGGGTTGTTGTGGTGTCTAATTGTGCTATATGACATTGATTTTATCCGTGGTAATTATAGCTAATTTCTTTGGAGAGATTGATTTTTTATATGGGTCACATAGAGTCCTTTGATGTTTAAGTGGTTTTGTTTTTCTTGCAGAAATGGATTCAACCACTACTTGATTTCTGTTGGTCTATTTTCATCTACGTTTCTCTGTAGTGCAATAGGTCAAATTATTGACACTTGCACAAATTCATCAGTAAATCCGCTTTTGTTTCAATTTGTTGGTATGGCTCTTGGGGTTGTTCATTTAGTAATTGAAACGTCCGTGTATTTTATGTTTCGACATGCGCCTCACAAATTATTTGGACCCCTTGCAATAACTTCCATACAGGGTGTTATTGCGTTTTGTGCACTAATTTTTGGACAGTGTAAGGATCTTGATCCCATGTTCTTCATCCTGTAGTTATCGGGTTGTTTAGACTTGTTAGACTTATTTATTTTGATGATTTATTTAATTATGTTTTAATTTATTTGAAAGAGAAAAATAGAATTCAAAATTTATTTTGATGATTTATTTAATTATGTTTTAATTTAATTGAAAGAGAAAAATAGAATCAAAATTTATTTTGTCCCATTATTTCTTACCTAAACTTTTATCCTAAATATTGTTTGAATGTATTTAATATTTGCTTAAATCAAGAGTTCATTTCAAACCAAAAATAATGCACAAACCAGATGTTCAAACAGCCCAAATCAAATGTTCAAACAGCCCAGCACAGCAGCAGGTCAAAAGGTTCAAGTGAAAGATATTCAAATTAATAATGATGGAGTGAAAGATATTCAAATGAATACAACGGCTATAAACGGCTATAAGTTTCATTATATATACCAAAGCCTCTAATGTAAACAAGTTATAAACAAAAAAAAAAACCAGAAAATATTCTTTGATCTAAATCACTCATCTATTCTCTGAAAAATTTCTGAGAAGTGTTCTTCAATTTTTGTTTACATCCTCTCAGAAATTATACATTAAGTCGTATAGCTTTAAGCCCATCTTTCCTGTGTGAGGTTTACAGAAAAACCAGATCATTTTTATATCTATCTTTGAGAGATAATTCTTGTAGCTTTCTGTGAAAGCAAAAACACCTTCTTTTCAACCTTGTAAAGTAGTAGTACTCTCAGTGTTTTGACTTAGAAAGTCTGTGTAAAATGTGGAGGATTGCTCCATCTGTGAAAAGGTTGCTAGCACCTGTGAAGCTAGAGAATAGTGAAAAATCTCAAGTGAAGCTTGAGGAGTGGACGTAGGCCGAGTTGAACCGAACCACTATAAATTTGTTTGTCTCTCTCCCTTATCTCTTTATTTTATTTAAATTGCCATAGCTATATTTATTTTTATTGTGCTAAAATCATTAATTGACATAGTTGTTAGAACACTTGTTTTAATTATTTTTATTTCATTAACTATATTTATCTATTGTGCTAGTCATAATTTTTATTAGGGTATTATTTTTTTATTTGTAAAAACCTAATTCCCCCCTCTTAGGTTGTCTTTTGGGTAACAATTGGTATCAGAGCCTAGACTCTTGTTTTAGATTTAACCATCTGGGAGTTTCGATCCATGGCAACCTTAGCTGAAGGACAAGCCACAAATAGGCCACCATTGTTTGACGGAAACAACTATAGTCATTGGAAGGATAAGATGACCCTATACCTACAAGCCACTGATTATGCCATGTGGATTATTGTCACCAAAGGTCCAAAAATTCCTACCAAATTAGTAGACAATATTAGTGTACCTAAAACTGAAGATGAATGTGATGAGAGGGATCATAAATTATTGCAAGCCAATGCTAAAGCCAAACTCCCTTGTTTGTGGATTAGACTCTAAGGAGTATAATAGAATTTCAAGTTGTGATTCGGCAAAAGAAATTTGGGACAAACTTGAGGTAACGTATGAAGGTACAAACCAAGTGAAGGAATCTCGTATTGATATGCTTGTTCATAGTTATGAATTGTTTAAAATGAACTCTGATGAATCTATTTCAAGTATGTTTACTAGATTTACGGAAATTGTAAACTCTTTGAAATCTCTTGGCAAAACTTATACTAACAGTGAGTTGGTGAGAAAAATTCTTAGGTGTTTACCAAAGAATTGGGAAGCAAAGGTCACCATTATAGAAGCCAAAAATCTCTCCACACTTGGATTGGATGAGCTTATGGGTTCCCTTATGACTCATGAGATCACCATGAAAGGACATGAGGATGTTGAAAACAAAAAGAAAAGTGGAATTGCATTCAAAACCTCATCAAATGAAGAAGAACATGAAAACTCCAGTGAGGATGAAAGCTATGACATGTTTAGTAGAAATCTCAAAAAGCACTTCAAGAAAAACAATTATGGAGGAAGAAGACCTTTCAAGAAAGAGTACAACAAAGATAACAAGAAAGAGCTTATTATTTGCTATGAGTGCAAATATTCTGGACATATGAAGATGGATTGTCCAAAATTTAAGAATCATGGAAAAGACTACAAAAGAAACAAAAAAGCCATGGTAGCAACTTGTGGAGAAAGTGAAGATGAAAACTCAAGTGATGAAATTGAAATGAAGTAGCTAACTTATGTCTCATGGCTCTTGAAGATGAAGACTCTACTCAAGATAAGGTAACTACTCTTTATGAAGAACTTGAAAGTGCATTCCATGAACTACAAGATGAATTTAGAAAAGTTTGTGCCAAAAATAATGTGTTGAAGAAATCTGTTGCATCTTTATCTATTAATGTAGAAGAATTAAAGAAAGAAAAAAGTGTTTTGAAAAATGATTTTGATACTATCTCTAATGAGAAAACTACTTTAAAAAACAATTGATGATTTAACAAAAACACTTGAAAATTTTGTAAAAGGTAGAAATAATCTCAACATGCTTCTTGGAAATCAAAGATGTGTTTTCGATAAAGCGGGTATTGGATATGACCCTATTAAAAACAAAAGAATCTCAATACAATTTTTGAAAAGGCACCTCTCATGACTCACCCTCATATTACTTGTCATTATTGTAGAAAGAAAGGCCATTATATATCTTCTGTCCATTCAAAAATAATATAAACATGGGAATTAAAAAGATTTGGATTAAGGGATCTAACAAAACTAACCAAGAAGGACCCAAGAAACTATGGGTACCAAAAACCAACACTTGATTGTCATCTTGTAGGTTTGCTTTAAGTCCAAAGCTAAAGAAGGGAAGTGGTACCTTGATAGTGGATGTTCCAGACACATGACCGGAGATAAATCTTCTTTACTACTATCATCAAAGATGGAGGCTTTGTTACTTTTGGAGACAACAAGAAAGGAAAAATCATCGGTATTGGTAGCATCGGTATTTCTCCTAACCCTTCTATTGAAAATGTTTTACTTGTTGATGGACTTAAGCATAATCTACTTAGTATTAGTCAATTATGTGATAAAGGTAATCGAGTTATTTTTGATAAATCACATTGCACAATTGAAAGCACAAATGATCATAAAGCTTTATTCGTTGGTAATCGTCACGATAATGTTTATGTTTTTCATCTAATGATCTCTATGCTAGTGATGTTAAATGTTATATGTTAATAATGAAAATAGTTGGTTATGGCATAGAAGACTTGGTCATGCTCATATGGATTTAATTGCTAAACTTTTGAGAAAGGATTTGGTCATTGGACTTCCAAAAATTAAATTTGAAAAAGATCATCTTTGTAGTGCTTGTCAACAAGGAAAACAAACTAAAACATCGTTTAAATCAAAATCTATTTCCACAACTAGACCTTTACAATTGCATATGGATTTATTTGGTCCCTCAAGGACATTAGTCTAAGTGGTAAACATTATTGTCTTGTTATTGTTGATGATTATTCAAGATTTACATGGGTTATGTTTTTAGCACACAAAGATGAAACATTTTCTTCTTTCACAAAATTCTGTCGTAGAATTCAAAATGAAAAAAAGGCTTTCTTATTACTAATATTCGAACCGACCATGGTAGAGAACTTGAAAATGAGAAATTTGAATTGTTTTGTGATGAGCATGGTATTGGACATAATTTTTTAGCACCTAGAACCCCTCAACAAAATGGTGTAGTAGAAAGGAAGAATAGAACTTTAAAACAGATGAGTAGAACAATGCTTTGTGAAAATAATCTTCCTAAATATTTTTGGACCGAAGCTGTTCACACCACATGTTATATTTTAAATCGTGCATTAATTAGACCTATTTTTAAAAAAAACTTCTTATGAACTTTGGCATGATAGAAAGCCCAACATCAGTTACTTGCATATTTTTGGTTGTAAATGTTTTGTGCATAATAATGGTAAGAATAACTTAGGTAAATTTGATTTAAAATCTGATGAAGCAATTTTTCTTGGCTATTCCTTAACTAGCAAAGCTTATTGTGTTTTTAATAAAAGAACTCTTGTTGTGAAAGAATCTATACATGTGGCATTTGATGAAACTAAAATCTCTGCTCAAAGCAAATTGTTAGTAATAATATAGATTTAAACCAAATGGAAGATTCAAGTATCTACAAAGAAGAGAACTAACCCATGTAAGTTGAACAAAGAGATGAATAACCTATTCTCCCTACCTCAAGAAGAAGGATGAAACAATGATGATTTGCCAAGAGAATGGAAGTTTGTTCATAATCACCCTAAGGATTTAATCCTAGGTGACCCTACAAAAGGTATTGAAACTCGCTCTTCACTTAAAAACATTTGTATTAACTTGGTTTTTCTCTCACAGATTGAGCCTAAAAACTTTCAAGAAACTGAATTCGATGAACATTGGATGATAGCTATGCATGAAGAGCTTAACCAATTTGAGAGAAACAAAGTGTGGGAACTTATGCCAAAACCTAAAGATCATAGCATTATTAGTACCAAATGGATCTTTCGAAACAAGCTTGATGAATCCGGCACAATTATAAGAAACAAGGCTAGACTTGTTGCACAAGGATACAATCAAGAAGAAGGTATTGATTTCGATGAAACCTTTGCTCCGGTTGCTAGATTAGAAGCCATTCACATGTTCCTTGCATTTGCATGTTTTAGAGATTTCAAACTTTATCAAATGGATGTAAAAAGTGTCTTTCTTAATGGTTTTATAAATGAGGAAGTTTATGTTAAACAATCCCCAGGTTTTGAAGATCATGCTTTTCCAAATCATGTTTTTAAACTATCAAAAGTTTTATATGGTTTGAAACAAACACCTCGTGCATGGTATGAACGATTAAGTAAATTTTTGATTGAAAATAATTTTTCTAGAGGAAAGATTGACACAATACTTTTTGTTAAAACTAAAAATAATGATTTACTTATTGTGCAAATATATGTGGATGACATTATATTTGGTGCTACTAATGAAACCTTGTGTAAGAAATTTGCTTAGTGTATGCAAGGTGAGTTTCAAATGAGCATGATGGGGGAGCTAAATTATTTCCTTGGGTTTCAAATCAAACAATGTAAGGAAATTTTTTTTTATTAACCAAGCTAAGTACACAAAAGAACTACTCAAAAAGTTTGGTATGTATGACTCAAAAATAGCTGGAACACCAATGAGCACATCCATTAAGCTAGACAAGGATGAAAAAGGTAAGTCCATTGATCAAACAAAATATCGAGGTATGATCGGCTCACTTCTTTATTTAATTGCAAGTAGACCCGATATTATGTTTAGTGTTTGTATGTGTGCTAAATATCAATCAAATCCTAAGGAATCACATCTCAGTGCTATTAAAAGAATTTTTAGATATATTGTTGGCACTCAAAATTTGGGACTGTTTTATCCTAGAGGTGTTGCATTTTATTTAATTAGTTACTCAGATGCCGACTTCTGGATGCAAACTTGATAGAAAAAGCACCAGTGGCACTTGTCACTTTCTTGGTAACTTATTAGTATCTTGGTTTAGCAAAAAGTAAAATTCTGTTGCTTTATCAACGGTCGAAACTGAATATATAGCTTTCGGAAGTTGTTGTGCCCAAATACTTTGGATGAAACTACAATTGGAGGACTTTGATTTGCATTATGATCATATCCCTATTAAATGTGATAATACTAGTGCCATTAATTTAAGCAAAAATCTGGTTCAACACTCACGAACAAAACATATTGAAATTCGACATCATTTTTTAAGAGATCATGTTCAAAAAGGGGATATTGTACTTGAATTTGTAAACGCCGACAAACAATTGGCGGATATTTTCACAAAACCCCTAAGCGAGAAGCGCTTTAATTTTATTCGTGGCGAGCTTGAAATGTCGATTTCTACTTAAAAAGTTTTGTTATGACTGTGAAACTTGAATTTTTGTTAAAATGATATATGTGTATTGCTACATTGATGTGGAAACATTTATATCAATTGCATGCTCTCAAGTTCTTCATACATTTATTATTCTTAACAGTTTGCTATTCTCAACTGTGTAATTTTTTTTAGATTTTGCATTTTAAGGTAAAATTAACTTTGCATACATTGATTTTTTTTAAAACCCTCATGGTATTTTTTTTGTATTACCCTTCCAACAATACCGACGTCCCATTAAGTATAATTTATGCTGGTATTATTTTATTTTAATTTTTTTTTATTGCTATTAGGCTTAATATCTTTTTTTTATTTTTATTTTTTTTATTTTACTAATAGGCTTCATTTCTTTTATTATTATTTTTTTCTTCTTTTCTTTTCATTATTTTTTATTTTTTTTGTTGTTTTGCCCTGAGCCTTAATTTTGATTTTTTTTTTTTTTTTGCACTTTACTTTCATCTTCAAGTACTTATATTAAACATAAAAACAAACACAAATAAAACTATAATATTCCATAAAAAAAAAAAAAAAAAAAATGCCCTTCATTTTTCCGACCATTGGCCGACCTCACTTACTCCCTCTTCCATCGCTCTCTTCTTCTTTTTATCACCTTGGGCGACGCTTGACGTCCCTGCCTCCGTGTTTTCGTCAAGAGCGAGCACTCCCCGCCGACTATCAAAAGCCAAGAATGACGTTGCTTCAAATCGGGTCATGGAGGTGGTCTTTCGTTTAAGCTCTTTATTTTCGGCCTTCAATGCGTAAATCTCTACTCGCGCATCCTTGTACATGCGCTGGCGCAAAGAGAGTTGGGCGTTGACTTGGTGGAGCTCACTCGTTCTGTTCTGCAGTCGATGCGCCAATTCTGTGACTGCAATCACCGTCTCCATACATGATGTCAATGTGAAATGATTGGCTTCAATATCTGATTGCGCTGCCATTATTTGCTCAATCGACATCATAGAAAGGTTGGGAAGAATAGGCGCCGGGGCACTCGGCCTAGCAGCGCTTGAGGGGTCATTTAGGTCCGGAAAGAGAGTGAGGGGACAAGACGATGCCATGTGGTCGACAAGAGAGATATAATCGAAAGGAGAGTCATTTTTGGCAGACTTTCTGCTCTGCTCAGTCTCTCTGCTATGTCTCTCTCAAGATGACGTAGAAAGAGATGCAAGCGAATGAGGAAAAAGAAGGCGAAACGAGTGATTAAGAAGAAAAAGTCGGAAAAGAAGAAGACAAATGGGAGAAAGAACTGAGGCAGTTGATTGACCCGTCTCGCTTTTGTCGATCAGCTGACGCAAAAGCGAGGCCGCGTGTCCAACGCGATTTTAGACAAAAAAGAGAGAGGCGGGCGAATCATATATATATATATGTATATATCTCTGTTTTGATTATCTGTTTTTAATGTCATTTATCCCTCTCATTTTCCTCCTCTTCTTTCTCCTCATCCCGATTCTGAGCCATGATTTCCTTTTTGATAATGTCACAGGGAGAGAAACTTATGATGTTATGTATTATAGTATTATTTTCAAACTAATCTGATGTTATGTATTTATAGTTTGATATCTTAATCTTATATTATGTTGTTGATTAAAGTTTATTTATTACATATGTGCTAACCTATGTATTTAGAAATGAATTCAGGGAGCATGACTTGAGGGAGAGCCTTTCTTACTTCAAAATCAAATCAAAACATCATTGTGTGCAATCATAAAAAAGTGGGAGATTGTTAGACTTATTTATTTTGATGATTTATTTAATTATGTTTTAATTTATTTGAAAGAGAAAAATAGAATCCAAAATTTATTTTGATGATTTATTTAATTATATTTTAATTTATTTGAAAAAGAAAAATAGAATCCAAAATTTATTTCGATGATTTATTTAATTATATTTTAATAGAATCCAAAATTTATTTTGATGATTTATTTAATTATGTTTTAATTTATTTGAAAGAGAAAAATAGAATCAAAATTTATTTTGTCCCATTATTTCTCATATAAACTTTTATCCTAAATATTGTTTGAATGTATTTAATATTTGCTTAAATCAGGAGTTCATTTCAAACCAAAAATAATGCCCAAATCAGAGGTTCAAACAGCCTAAAACAATGGTTCAAACAGCTCAGCACAGCAGCAGACCCAAAAGTTCAAGTGGAAGTTATTCAAACTAGTAATGATAGAGTAGAAGATATTCAAATTAGTAATGATGGAGTGGAAGATATTCAAATGAATACAACGGCTATAAACGGCTATAAGTTTCATTATATATACCAAAACCTCTGATGTGAACAAGTGATAGCAACTACAAACAAGTTACAGAAACCAGAAAATATTCTTTGATCTAAAATCACTCTCATCTATTCTCTGAAATTTTTTCTAAGAAGTGTTTTTTAATTTTTGTTTACATCCTCTCTCAGAAATTATACATTAAATCGTATAGCTTTAAGGCCATCTTTCCTATATGAGGATTACAGAAAAATCAGAATCTCTTTTTTACATCTATCTTTGAGAGATAATTCTTGTAACTTTCTGTGAAATCAAAAACACCTTCTTTTCAATCCTGTAAGAGTGTAGTACTCTCAGTGTTTTTTCTACTTAGAACGTCTGTGTAGAATCTGTGGAGGATTGCTTTATCTGTGAAAAGGTTGCTAGCACCCTGTGAAGCTAGAGAATAGTGAAAAATCTCAAGTGAAGCTTGAGAAGTGGACGTAGGCTTAATTGAAACCGAACTGCTATAAATTTGTTTGTCTCTCTCTCCCTTATCTCTTTATTTTATTTAAATTGCCATAGCTATATTTTTTATTTTTTATTGTGCTAAAATCATTAATTGACATAGTTGTTAGAACACTTGTTTTAATTATTTTTACTTCATTAACTATATTTATCTATTGTGCTAATCATAATTTTTATTAGAGTATTATTATTTTTATTTGTAAAAACCTAATTCACCCCCCCTCTTAGGTTGTCTTTTGGATAACAAGACTTTTTTGCCTTTGCCTGGCTTATGCACACGGCTGCTGACATTTATGTTGTAGAAGTCTTGTTTGGAGGGCTAATGCAGATTATGGTTTATCTGACTAGAGACAACTTGTACATCTATATTTCAGTTAGTATATTATCTGGTGGTTTCATTTTGGAGATGTACAGGACCTATACATCGCCCAATTTCTTAATCACCTGTAGCAAAATCAAGGGTGTTGATGACTGTTAGATTTGCATTTAGTTGGTTAGGTTCTATTTTGAGTTACAAAGTTAGTTTGGCTATTAATTTATGAGCTTTGCTACAAACACATAAATGGTGTACAAAATCAGTTACCAACATTTTGTGTCTTATCTGTGACTGATTTTGTGCACTTAGTTTTTCTCTTAATTTATATTAGTTTGAAGGATGCTAAGGAGCTTGCTAGCTAGCTTTAGATTCTAGAAGGCTATCATTTTGGGATCTTCATATCTAGTGGAAAGGAGCTATCGAATTTCAAGTGCTTGGTGATGATTGTGAATTTAGTTGGTCGTATTTTCATTTTCTTGCTTTTCTTTCTTCTTGCAATGGGCTCAGGCTGGGTATGTAAATGGAGGATGAGTACTCTTATGTATGTTTTTCGATAATCTTTGAATTAAGTTCTTATTTTGTCCACAAAAAAATGAAAAAAAAAAAAGTAGTACCCTTGAGCTATTTTTTTTTAATTATTATTATTAATGAATGAGGGATGCTATTTATCCCTACTTTATTTCTTTCGAACTCCATTTCTTTGAATCTCTACCCACTTAATTAAGTGCTTCCCATTTTCTCTTTAAACCTCCACCTTAATCCTAATTATACCCTTCTTCTTTGAACATCCCAAAACCTAACCCTCAACTACTATAGCTCCGGTAGTGCACTCCGATGACTCTCATCAGCTCATATTTCCCCTGCCATTCGCCACTACCCACCCCTCCCCAACCTCCTCTTGGTCTTCGTCCATGTCTGCTGCTGTCAAATTCATACAATGTTAATAAATAAATCTACTAATCATATATCTCAAAATTCAAAAATAAAAATAATTTTATAATTTAAAAGTTCATAAAATACTGACACGGAAAACCTTATGGTGGGCACCCCCTTAGGATGCAGACACTATGCAGCTACCACAATTGACATAACTTTATTAGAAAAATTCATAACATCAATTACAAAATACGTAATCTTACCACAAATTAGCGTAACAAAATATTATTTTTTGTGGTTTTGTTACGACATTCTTTGTTACACTAATTTATGGCGATGTTACGCGTCTTGTGATTGATGTTAACCACCTTCGGTGTCTTGTCTTTGACTGATTTTGTGCACTTAGTTTTTCTCTTAATTTATATTATTTGTTTGAAGGATTCTAAGGAGCTTGCTAGCTTTAGATTTTAGAAGGTTATCATTTTGGGAGCTTTATATCTAGTGGAAAGGAGTTGTCGAATTTCAAGCACTTGGTGATGGTTGTGAATTTAGTTGGTTGTATTTTCATTTCCTTGTTTTTCTTTCTTCTTGTAATGGACTCTGGCTGGGTATGTAAATGGAAGATGAGTACTCTCATGTATGTTTTTCCATGATCTTTCAATGGAGTTCTTATTTTCTCAAAAAGAGGGTACCCTTGAGCTAAATTGTTAGTATTATTATTATTATTACTATTATTGAATGAGGGTTGATATTTATCCCTACTTTATTTCTTTTGACCTCCCCCCCCTCCCCCCCAATTTCTTTAAATCCCTACCCACTTAATTAAGTACTTCCTATTTTCTCTTTGAACCCCCACCATAATTTTTAATTATACCCCTCTTCTTTGATCCTCCCAAAACCCTAACTATCAATCACTACAGCTCTGGCGGTGCACTTTGGCGACTCTCTCTGTCTATCTGTCTCTCTCTCTAACCTTCTTTCCAGCGACCTCTCGACATTCCTCTCATTGGCGGCGTGATCAGCTTCTGACTTTGCCGGAATTGCGATCCTTGTTCGAAGCCCTATGATTGTCGCGAAGCTCTTCTCTCGCTGTGGTTTAGCTTCAGTCGTGAAGCTCCTCTCTCTCTCACTGGCTGAGTTGCGAAGTTCCTTTCTCTCTTTCCCAAGCACGGCCGTCTCAAACCCACACCCCTCCTTTTTTTCCTTCTCCTTTGCAAGGATTACTACGGCAATGGCAATGACGACTAAGAAGGGCGACGCAAACCCTAGATCTAGGGTTTGCAGGAGTTTTGCAGCAGCGGTGAAGAATAAGGGGCCTTGCAACGGTGGTTAGGGGTGACGACGGTGTTGCGATGATGGAGAAGGGGATGTTGCGATGATGGCGATGGTCAAATCTGGTGATGGCGGGGAGGCTGCCGGCCGGAGTGGAGGTGGAGGTAGAGGTGATGGTGGGTTTGGGGTTAGGGTTGAAAGGATAGAGATGGGGTCAAAAATTATTTAGGATACCACCACTTTTTGGGAAAATTATTAGGTGCTCTTGGACTACCACGTGTTCATACTTCTTCATTAATCATCATACACCATGCCTCTTGTTTTTCAATCATCTAACATAAAATCATGGGTGCCACCTTCTTCACCAATCGCAACACCTGTGGAGCATTTTGTGGGCGTGCTCCAGGAGTACCCAATAACTACTCCCTATTTTGCTTATGTTATAATTATGGATGATTTTGTCCATCTATACATTAATTTTATTTTGTTTAGTATTTGTGAATCAATGGGGATGTTATTGATTGTTTATGAAATTACATAAAAATTATTACGTTATCCATTGGCATGAAAATTTTTATCCTTCTGTTTCCTATAAACTGGCAGGGATGATCCTGAATTTTGATCTAGGACCAAATTAACAAAGAGACTTTTACTAATTAAAAAAAAAAAACAATGCCAACGGACTTTCGGCAATTAAAAAATAATAAGAATAATAAAACCTCTATATTTTATTTGGTTCATTGAAATGAGATGGAATGGAAAGATGATTGCTTATGTTTTTCTATAGATTGACTATTCTTTTAAAATGGTGAAAAATGATTCCATTTGTAGTGTTTGGTTTATTAAAATAATAGAAAATGCATCATAGATGGAATGGAATGGTCATTTCATAAAAAAATCTAAAAAATTACTATTTCATTCAAACTAATCAAATAGAGTATTTTTAATAAAATATCACTACAATTTGCACGATTCGTCGCAAAGAAACTCTAACTCTGCCTTGGAAAAGGTCTCTTAGAGCTCTCAAATGCAGCATAGTTAGCTCACCTCTCATGCCTTTTATCTATCTCAAATTCACACACACACACACACACACACACACACACAAACACAGAGACTATCCTTGAGCTTCATTGTGCACATATCGTCCTATCGATGCATAATTACATGCATGCTTATATACATATGTATATGTATTCAGCATCGCAATGCAGATCTGTCCTCGGCTCTGTTTTAGCTTATAGTTTACCTCTGTTTTGGTTCTTTGATCCATAAATTGCTCGATTTTGTTCTAATTTTTTGTTCTTTTTTCGATGCTTCTTGTGTTTATTGGTTGATTATTTGGATTGAGAAAATCGTGGTAAAATTTTGTGGCTATTGCTAGTTGTGATTCCTCTGAAGCCTTTGCACAAGCATTACAAGAGAAGGTTTTTGTCAATATTCTCATATCATTTGAAGCAATATTCAAAATGTAGCTCTTTAATTTTTATAAGTAATGGGCCTTACAGCTAATCTTTGTCACACTTTGTTGTATAAAACCGTCCATGGACCAGAAAATACACTCTGAGAATTGGAGTAGGTTGGCTGCCATGGCTGCTGAACAGATTGTAATGATAGAGTGATCCATTCTACAGGTTATAATTTTTTTTGCTAGACTTTGTTAATATGTTTAGTAATTTTCATGTTTTTTTTTTTGGGTTCTCTAATGGCAATTATACTTGTTAATGAGCTAAGAAATTTCAAAAATTATGAGGCATCTTACATTTGTATCCATAAACATAGGAATATTAATTTTTATTGAAACTTTCATCTTTGATGAATTTTACTTTTTTATTCTGTTTACCTAAACAACTTACATTTGTTGTCATTCTTTTGAAGGTTGCAGATGAGTGGGGCCAAAACTCATGGTGGAAACCTTCCATGAACCAAAGAATAGAGAAGAATAGAGAAAGAATTTAGTCCCACATTTCATCTTACCCTCTATTGCTGTATACTAAGGTGGCTTGGTTGGATTTTGAACATCTGAGGAGCTAATAAGAGCCAGGATGAGAGTAATGGACCTAGTGCTTAATACTTAGATGATATGGAACCAAATAAAGTGTCTCTCAGTCTCAGTCTTATAAATTTTCATGCTTATAAATTTGGTCTCCATTTCTAAGATTAACATTAACATGTGTTTCTCTCTTTATATATATACCTCTCAGTGTTTCCCTATGACTTATGCTCATTGATTAACATTATGTTCATTGATTTAGGCTCTAATGTTTTGTTTGTTTGATCACTTAGCAAATACTTGGAATGAATAAAAAAGATTTATTTATTTATTTATTTATTTTTATTATTTTTTTGGGTCCATATATGAATTTGGGATTTGAGGTCGAGATATACTCATTTATTTTATTTTATTTTTGGTCTCTGTTTTTTTCTTTTTCCAGAGGTCCAAACTTTATTGGAACTTGTTACTTTTTAACTGATGAGTTTTGGCATATGGATCATTATGGATTTAGAAATAAGACTTGGTTGTACCTGTATGGTGTTTGGAATTGTTGTTGGGGCCGAGTGTTGTAGCTAATGTGATGGTTCTTGGTAAAATGAGGAGCTATATGTCCAATTTCGTGAATTGCAATCGGTTGGCTGAGGTTTCTGAAGCCTTTAAAGTGGCTTGAGGCTAGTTCAGACCTTATAAGAAAATGCTGGAAGGTTTGATTCTATGGTTTTTGTCTTTTCTATTATAATCTTGTAATCATTAAATCTGATCAAAGTTTTTGGATTATTAATAAATTTCAGAGACTCTTATATGTTTTCTGTTGAAAATCCCAGGTAGTGTTTGGTGGAGTTTTAGAATTATGATTTGAGAATAGAGTTGTATTTTGAGTTGTGAGTTTTGGAATTATGATTTGAAAAGAAAAAATTTCTTTGGTTATGAGTTTTGAGTAGAGTTTTGAATTGAGTTTTGGAGGGAGTTTTGAGTTTTGTGAAATTAGAAAAGTTATTTGATTAAAAAACTTACAACTCATAACCAAACACACAACCCAAAATTCTATCGAAAGCTCATAAAAAAATTTAAAAAATTCTGAAAATATTTTTTATTTAAAATAAAAAAAATAATAGGTGCCAATTGCCACAAAAAAAAAAAACACGAACACTGTTCCGGTCAACCAGTTGGAAGTCTGGGGGGACGTTCGGAAGGATGAACGGGTAGACCTGTTTTCAAAAGTGGACGTGGAATCAATTTTTGAAAACTCTAACCAAATACCACACTCAAACCAAGGGGTGGAATTGAGTTTTGAAATCTCCACCAAACACAGCCCTAACTTAGAATCATATTTTAGGGAAAACTATGACATTATTGAGTCCAAAATTCAATTCACAAATTATTTAACATAACAAAGATCTGTTACATTTAGAAATGATTATAAGATCTATGTTTGCAATTGCTTTTATTGATTTTGTGATTTGGGTAAATCTTTTTTACTACATTATGTATTTATTTGCGTTTTGGAATAGCTTTTGGGTTTTAGTCCTAACATGGAATTTGTTCTTGATTTCATGTCTTTTATTGGTATGGTTAAGTTGGTTTGTCATTGGTGATGTTTTGAGTCTAAACCTGTCGAGTTTTGGTTGTCCTCTTCAATAATTATTTTTTCATGTTTTCCAACTTAAAGCATGCTCTACTCTTTGTCTCTTGATTGTTTTGGTTTTTGCTCATTAGTTAATTGTCAGAGATTAACTTGATTTGAAATGTGCTTTTATTTGGTTCTGTTTGGTCGTTGAAAAAGTTTAAGCTAAGAAAACAAATGAAACTGGAGAAAACCCCTAGAATTTTTAAGTTCACAAAGGGCTGTTTGACTTTTGGAAATCAGAACAAACAGAAAGTAGAAGAGGAGTCATAATTTTGTTTCTGGTTTCTGTTCTTCCCTTATTCTGTAATTATTCTGATAATGTTCTGTTTCATACTGAAAAATTAAAAAAAAAAAAAAATTTGTAGTAGTTGCTCCTTCCTCTTAATGAATGTAGTATGAGTTTGGTTTTGGATGTTCTAATTTTGTTTGCACGTCCTAGCTTTAGTTTCCACTGCCCCTGAATTGTGATGCACAATATGGAATTGCTGTAACTAGTGTTATTATTATTATTATTATTTTGCTTCCTTCAGGTGTTTTCTGTTGGTTTCAATCGCAATTTGAATTCGCCAAAGTTTCAGTCAAGCATTTTTGGTGCTGTTGTTCTTGGCAAGTCATCTCATGTACAGTTAAGTAATTCAATCTCTCTCTCTCTCTCACACACACACACACACACACACACACATAGAGTTGAGCAAGTCATCTCCTGAATTGTGTATAATGTTGTATTAAATTATCTCGAGTAATTTAATCTCTATCACAGAACAATGAATTAAAAAAAAAAAACACAATTAATAGACAAATACCTTGAATTATTCCTTCATTTTTGTTTCCACTTCACATAGACCTGCTTATTATATATGAACTGAAATAAAATGATTATGACTGTCAAGCATGATGTAAGGGTCATACAATCTTTAGAAAGAAAATTGAGAAACAGAAATCTGACCATTTGTGTGACAGTGAATGTTAGTGACAATAGAGTTGTTGATGGTGGAGAAGAGGTGAGCTGAGATGAACTGGTTTGGAAAAAATCAATTAGTTTCCTTGTGTTCCAAAAAGGAAGAGTTTGTTGCAAACATTTTGTTAATCACTGTATTGTTGCTATTGGCAATCTTATTCTAACTTTGCATTATATGTTTAAGTTCTTTGCCTCCACTTTTTTTTAAGTTGACAAATTTCTTCTCCCAAATATTTCTGGTTTCCTTTGTTAAGTACTGATGTAGTGCTCTTTGGTACCGGGCAGCAATGCGAATTCATATTGTTGCTGATAATTGTGGCATTTGTACAGGAGATAAGATAGAAAATTTATTGCCCTCTTGGTAGTGTTGTTATGGGGTTGGATGGCTGGATTCTGTATCAATACAACTCACCTATTAATGTTTTATCAATAGTAATAACAGCTTGTCGAATATGCATTCCACTTCCACTTGTTACTTCTACCTGTTACAAAAATTTATGAGGTGTTAAACAGCAGTTTTCTGTCTCGAAACTTTTAGTCTCGAAACTTTCGAGGCATTTTTTTTCACACCAAGAATTGGTCTTGGGCTTTTTGCAGTGAACACATCACTTCCATGCTTTTATATTCTCGTGTACCTTGATAGGCTTTCTTTTCTTGATGACCTTGCATTTTATGTTTGTCTCTGACGTATTTATAGGTTGGCTTTGCAATTGATGAATGCTTGAGAGTCAAGAAAAGCACACACAGGGCTTAAATGTTCTAATCCTACTGATTTTGCACATTTAATAGTTTTTCAAAGTGCATTTTGATGCGTTGAGTGTGAAGTATTTGGTTCTTGATTTAGCCTAGTTTGAGCATATGTTACTCCTCTGTGTACTTAAACCTGGAAAATATTGACCTGCTTGTTCCCTCTTTCTTTGTTTTGCCAAATTTGTCTCGAATAAATGGTTTGGTGTTATTGTTTTTAGCGGGATCTTATTGGTAGATTTGTCTCAAAATATTCGTCACTAAAAAGTTATTATTGTACTATTTATAAAAAGTCATTGAAAACTATTTGCGACGGTAATCAAATGGTCGCTAAAACATATTAAGCATTTTTTTAAAATTTTTGCGACGGCAAAGCAGCAAATGCAATAAATAGTTTAGGCTTGTAATCGCCACTTTGCAGTTGCAAAAGTATTTGCTACCCCAATATTTGCGTCTCTCATTTGTCATTGCATGGGCAGTCGCAAAAAACTTTTTACAATTGTATTTCTATTTTTTGCGACAACATGAGGTAGTTGCAAAAGGTTTTTATTTTTTTATTTATTTTTTTTAGTAGTGTATAGGCATATTTCAATTTTTTCTTTTTATGAGAACAATATAGACATATTTCTAAGTTCAATAAATAAATATATATTGATATTATAGACCAAAAGTTTTCTTCATAAAAAATAAGTCTTGAAACTTGACAAAATCTGTAATGATCATCTACGTAGATGATTCACTTATTCAAATTTTAGATAGTTTGAAGATACAAGTTAGAGTGGATTGGCCTTGATATAAGTTCATTAATTTTGAATTAGTTATGAAGATTTGTATTCTTAGTTATGAATTATATCATTAATTAGTTATGAAGATTTGTATTCTTAGTTTTTTTTTTTAGAACATGGGAAACATTATATTAATAAAAGACAATAACAGTACATAATCAAGACCCCAAACAGCCATCCCAACTAAACAACAAAACAAAAAACAAAAAACAAAAAAGAAATCTATCAAAAATAATAGTTACGATTTAGGGAAAATCACCGATTTGTTCACATATGTGGTCTAGAAAGCAAGATCTGCTTGAAAGCCTACCGTCCCCGTTGACTTCGTCCCCGTCACTGCTGCATAACTTTGCCACCATTGCCGCTGGAGAAGGAATATAGCGTTTTTGGTTTTGGCCCGACCCATTTTGTATTCCAAACTCGAGTATCACAGTTTGGTATTGTTGTACTTGTCTTTTCTCCCTTATTCTTCCTTAAATTTGGTTATGGAATTGTTATGGTTATGTTTGGAACAGATTGGTTGCTTGTTTTTTCAACTTTTGTTGCCCAGGATTTTGGTTATCTGCTTGAGCGGGATTTCTAAACTCTCAGTACTTTTGCAGGTCTGTAAAACTACTGGGCGCGTGTATTCTACGCTCGGGCGGCGTTTCTTACGCTCGAGTAGGTAGGCGCTCGAGTTGCCATTTTTGTGCTCGAGCGATTGGTCTGTTGTCTGCAAAACTATTGGAAGTGTACATTTTGCGCTCAAGCATCACTTCTTGCGCTCGAGCGAAACAAAATGTTGTGTCTGACGTTCGATTGTCAATTCTTGCGCTCGAGCGGACTACGCGTATATCAGTCCTAGAAAGTCACTTTTTCATATCTCTTTTCCTTTCTACTTTTCAAAAATCCTAGATCTTCATTCTCTCTCTCTAAAAACTCCCTCTCTCTCTACATTTTTTCCTTGATCTAGTGGGTTCTATACCCTAGTGCCTTTGTTAAAAAGAGCGTCGCAAGGGCTCCGTTTTGATCCGATTAAAGTTTGGTTTCAACATCCTTGAAGTTCCCCCATCTCTTCCTTTGGTCTCCCAACTTTGAGGTAGGGATTCTCTATACTCTCTATGAGTTTTAACTTGATTATTTTATGATGTGTGAGAATTTGGGGTTTTATGGTGACTTTGACAACCCTAGGGTTTAGGGTTCAAATTCAAAAGAGGGGTTTTCAAAAAGAATGTCTTGGAAATGGTTATGGGAATGGTTATGAGCTTGTAATGCATTAAATTTGTTGTTCTCAACATTTGGGTTGGATCTTGGGAGAAAATGGGATTTTGCCCTAAAATATCTCAAACGATTATTTTGTATAACTAATGGAATTAGCATTAAAAACATGGAATTAAATGAATGTTTATATAAATGGTGGAGTGAGATATGTATTGCCTCACCTATGAGAATTTGAATAATTTATCTGTTGTGGAATTGTATATCTATTTAGAAATAACTGTTTTGGGCTATCGGTAGAGGATAGCCATGATTGTTGTAGAAATTGCATGAGGATTAGGTAAGTTGAAACTAATCCTTTATTGGTTGTCATTGAATATGACTACGTTTTCAATACATTGTTTATGTATGTCGTTGGGAGAAGAAATGGGATGTACTCTATGTTTGGGAGAAGATAGGAGATGGACTTCATTAAATTAAGTTGGCCGTGAGTGTCCAGGATGAAAGTCTTGAAAACTGCGCGTATATATGGGTGTCGATTCCGCAGACGAAATTTTCGTAAAATGACAAATTGAAGTGTTTGTGTGACAAGAAAACCATGGAGTTGTAATCTCAGTTGGGTTGTCTAGGTAATGACGAATTTGACTCACGAATTGAGGAAATATGAAATGAAATGAAAGGAATTGATATGGAATGAATTGTGATATAATACTTGATGTAGCATGGTTTTCAAAAGAAAGTTATAAATGATTTTTTGCCATTGAGTATTGAAATATACGCATCATGTTTATAACTTTGTTAAAATTCATATATTATGTTAGATTGTTTGTACTGGGTTTTTGCTCACCCTATTGGGAAAAACCATTTTCAGGTATTGTTGAGATGCCTCTGCCAAGGCAGTAGCTAGAAGGATTTGGAGCAAGGGCTCATTTTTGTTGTATTTAATTGTATAGCCACGGTGTTAAATTGTATTGAGTTAGACTCATTTTGTTATAACCAAGGAATGACTTGGAAAGATGTAAGCCGTTAGGGCATTTAATTATTTGTCAAGCTTTCATCTTTGATTATTAGTAATACATACTGTAGATTCAGGATATGACATTTATGAATGTATATCGCATGTGTTACCCTTTTGTAACTGAACTCTGATTAATGAAAGATCCTTGTCTTATTTATATCACATGTTATTAGTATTTGGGTTGGATTATTGTAATTATTTCGGGGCGTTACAAGGAAGGACACCCACAATGGTATGGAGGGTTGAGAGAGGAGGGAACTATTGTGGGTGTTGAAAATTCAAAAATCTATGCCGAAATCGGAGGAGAAAACTCTCAAAACTCTTATTTCGGACATAAAAAGTCCAGATCTACACTCTAAAACTATAGATTTATACTTTAGGAGTGTAGATATACGCTTTAAAAGTGTAAAAAGAGTCGCCGAAATGTCACCAGAGGATCGCCAAAGCATTGCCGGACATCTCTTAGAGAAAGAGGCTCTGCTCTCTCGCTCTCTGGGCTACAAGTATGCTTGTATTTTAGTTATGAATTATATCTATACACTAATAAGAGAATGTTCAAGCTTGCTAGTGTTTTACGGCCCTTTTTTTTTTTTTTTTAATGCGGTCACGTTTGGGAATATGTTATTTTAGTAACTTTTTGATTTTTTTTATTAAAAAGATGTACAGAAAAGTAGAGAAAGTGATGTGATAATTTATAGTGATTTTTTTGAATATTTAGTTAAAATACTTTGTCCCCATCAAATTCATTTAGAAAATGCTATAGGCCCCAAATTTTCTACCAAATAAATGACCAAATGTCTCACATGGGTGTGGGGTCTACAAAATTGTGGACCCCACACCCTTGTGAGACATTTAGTCATTTGTTTGGTAGAAAAATTGGTATTCCTACCATTACCCAATTCATTTTAGTTATGAGACTTTGGAGTATATGGTATGAATTGAAATAGTATTAATTGTGTTTCACATGCATACAACTCAATATAGAAATGCCAGGCTAAAGGCATTTAAGCAAATCTTTTTTTGAGTAGTTGCAAGTGAGTCTAGATTTTATTAATATTAGTAAAATTGTTGTCTTGATATAAATATAGGCTTTTAGGTTAAAAATATCTGCGAATAATTTTTTCTTAATAGAATGAAGGAAATAAATTGTTGATCAAAAGAAATGTGAGATGTTTTGAATGAATTGAAATAGTTTTGGTTATGGTATTTATGTTATAAATCAATTCGGGTTTGTTATGATCCAAGTTGGTGGAACTTGTGAACTATTAACTCAAATTTTAGGTATATTGTTATAGGGTCCGGTTAGCATGTGCACCCTTCAAAGGGTGCACATGATGTGCAACTTACTTGATAACCGTTAGATGTTTAAAAACTAATCTAGGCCATTGAATAATTTAAGAAGCATAACCTAGAACCTTTTCAATCGGTTAACTAATTCAGGAGACTTCCTCTCTAACTCTGTAGAAAAAAGCCTCACGTTTTTACTTCCCAACCCTCAAAAAGAACCCTCCCTCACATTTTGTCTGACACCACTCCGATGATCTTCTGCCTGCCTCTTGTATTTCACTCCCTCCTATGACACCACCCGAAGCTGCGGTCCATCATTCAGACATAGAATTTTGGTAAGCTTCACTCCCTCACGTTTTCGAAGCTCAAACAATCACCGGAAAGACAAAGGTGCTATTGAATTCTGGTAAGATTTTGCATTTTCCTTTTTCCATTTGGTTCAAAGGGTTGGTACCGCTAATCAATCTTGCTAATGGATTCATTGATGGATCCCTTGGATACTAACAGAGTCCATGGCCCCTTTACTTTGGAAAAAAAACACCCTTTTCTTTTATAAAACAAAAATAAAACTCCACAACTTTTAAACAAAATCCTTTTCTTTCATTTGGCTCAACTGTGGCTGTTTGTTATGTTTCTGTTGATGGAACCCCTTGGATTGATCTTGGTGTATGTATTTATTGATTTTCTTTGGTTGATTAAATATTTTGAAGTGAGAATTTTATACGTTCCTTCGATAGTTTGATATCTACATGTTTAATTACTTTTTACTTTTTTTTTGCCCTTTTGAGAATTTGTGAGTTGTCTTGCCTTGAAATTTAGGTTCTTGTACGTTATTGTTCAATTATGAATGAATTTTTTGGGGTCAATTTGGTAAAAAATTCAAGAATAATTTCTTTACTTACCAAATAGATTGTTTTACTGTTGGTTGGAAGAATACAATGAGGGAAGATGTAGCTTGAATAAAATTTATTCAATTTCTGTTGTGATTAATTATATGGATTAAAATGTTTAGGGCATAAAACTGTATCTTTTGCTTCTTTCTTATTTGTTGAGAACTTATTTTATAAGTTTATTTTCTCATTATAGTAGACAGAGAGGAGGTTGTGTCCCTGCAAGAATTGTAGGAACTCTATGTATATGTGTATGTGATATAGTGATGTGTAGTTGTTTGTAGATGTTTGGCCCCTACAAAACTTCTTCAACCCCTACAATACATACATATCTATCCCACAGACGATAGAAGTGAGCCCAAACATTATTAAAGTATTATAAAAAAGTGTGGCAAAGAAGTAATATTTAGTAGTAATTTTTAATCTATTTTGTTAATTTATCACTTAGGCCGTGTTTGGTTCATGAATTTGGGTAGGAATTTAGAAAGGGAAAGGAAAATGTGTGTGAAATGTAGGTGAAATACAATTCTATTGATTATATCTGGTCTGATTTTGAAGCCTACCCAGGCGGGCTGTGTCTAGGGATTTTTTCTGATCCTTTGTTGTATGTGGTTGCTATATGCTTTGCTGCCAGCTACTACTATATCTATTCCTTATTGCTGTGGCCTTTATGCTATTTGCTAAGTTGTTTGGTTGCACACTACTGTACTACCTGTCTGTGTGCTACTGTGCTGGGATATGCTATACTGTGCTCTGTTTGCTACTACTATGGAGTCTAAGATGCTCAGGTGTTTAACCGTCTTTGGTTGTTGCTAATGTGTTGCTATCCAGGATACTTACTGCCACTGTTTTGTGTAGTTGCTGGTGGTATTTTACTGTTCAAGACCCCTATCCTCTGTGGACATGGCTCTCAAACAAATATATTGATGCCAGTGACTAAGTTTTTGGTATATTTTGATTTATTATTATGTGATGGTGTAGTCTTGTTAGTGGTTTTCTTTTTTGGTGTAGCTTTCTTGTAGATTTGGTTTAGCTCTGGTAGCATTGTATAGTTGTGGTAGGGCCTAGGACATGCCCCTTGTAGATCTGTAAATTTTTTAGTTTTAATTTATGACTTATTCATCCCAAAAAAAAGAGAGAGCATATTTTCTAATAATAAATATTAATTATTATGATCTTACTTACATCAATAATTTATTCACAAATTAGGGCATGGTTTACATCTTGTAAAATTGTAAATTACACCTTCACCTCGCTTACCTATGAATATTTTCCCACTTTGGTCTCGAAACTATTATATTCTTTTAGTCCAAATTGTAACAAAAGTTATACTTTTGTGACGGAAAATGCGGCATGGGTCAAATTCACCTTCATTTGTACGAAAACCATTGCTATAGACCAGCTCAACATGCAATCCTTCATCGTAGAACACTTCCATTTACCGCTTGCCATAACCTATCTATTTCGAGGTGGGAAAACAAAGTTTTCTAAGTGATCAAAGTAGGAAAGTTAATTTTTAAAATTCTAAAGTTACCCTCAGAAGTTAGCAATTGGACCAAAATAAGAAAAGACAAATAATATAGGGACTAAGGTGGGTACAATGACAAACAATATATATATCTAAAAATGAAAATACAATTTACTATTTGTAAAAAGGAGTGACGGTAAAAAGGTAGTGACTGACTACGAAATAATAGGCAAGGACGAATACTGGTATGTGCTAGAGTCATGAATGTGTCAAAGTGATTTATAGCTGACATCACCATTTAGACATAACGACAACATGAAATGGCAACAATGCTATTGTAGTGGTCTAAGTCGATGATGATGGTTGTGTTTCAGTGGATCAAAGAGCGTGATTAATTGAAGTTGGTAACAATAACAGTCACTAATAATGACAAGGAAAGAAAGAGTGAGAGTCGACGAGATAGTCATAGCAACAACATTTCAAGTAACATTAACATTGAAGATAATGAGAGAGAGAGAGAGAGAGAGAGAGAGAGAGAGAGAGAGAGAGAGAGAGAGAGAGAGAGAATCATAGAGCAAGAAACGTAGTTGGAGTGTCGTGCATTTTTGTCAGTGATAATGTTTGAGGTAATGACAACACAACAACATAATTAGATAAAAATGACGACCAATCAATCGATCAATTACTATTCGAATATTGACTAAATTGATAGTAATGATTAGGCTTTTACTAATTGATTAGGAACTATGAATAAGTTGGGAAATAATTAGTTTAGTGTGGCTTATGAAAACTAATTGATTATTGAATCAATTATGTTTATTATAACAAGGATCCCTACAATAAATTGTACAATCAATTGTGATATTTGAATCTCCTTATATTCTAATGGATTGTACAATCAATTATGCTTGTTCAAAACCCTGACTACTAATCGATTGTATAATCAATTGTGATTTTTGAATCCAATCGATTTTGCAATCAATTATGATTTTTCATTCACTCTTATATGCTATACCAATTGATTACACAATTAATTGTGTTTGAAATTTTAGAAAGTTACGACGTTTTATTAATGTTGTTATGATTTTCGAACAAATTACAATCAACATGCTATGTTATGATTCACTGGTAAAAGTTATGATATTTTGTTAATGTTGTCATGATTGTGGGAAAAAAAAGTTACAATCAATGTGTTACGGTTATGATTCATTAGTAAAAGTTATGATTTGTATTACCAAAAGTTATGATTTGTTATAGTGAATCATAATAAAAAATGTTACGATTCAAATGTTACAATAATTTGTTAGAATTAACTACATTTGTTATGAGTCATTGCCATATTATTATAATTGATAGTGTTTTTGTTATGACACCGTAGTGTATATTATGACATTGCTATGATTCATTGTAGTAATTGTCATGATGTTTAAAAAAAGTTATGATTCTTTCATGTAACCTGTTAAATGACCTGTTTAACAGGTTACTTTTTATGACGTGACACAATTTGACACAGTAAATGCATATCATATGCGCTTTTAAAAGGCATACATTGTTGACTTTTCCATTGTTATATGCCATTTTTTAAAGAGGTTAGTGTTATGTATAGTAGCAAGCACTTTCAATAAATTCTTCTTTCAAAAAATAAAATAAAAATCTAATATTGTTCAACCAGGGCCTATTTTCAAGTTTGTTTAAATTTAGTTATAACTGCTAACAATAAAGCTTGATGCGTAATTCTCAAGTAATATCGATTATGAAAATTTTAAACATACATCATCTTACGCTCTATCATTTATGATAAAGAATATTTTACTAAGAAATATTTTACTTACATTTTGGTTAACTAAACAATGGAAATTAGGAATATTTGGACCTTTAGTTAAATAATGGAAACGAAACTTTAGTTTAAAATTTAATTTATTATCTCTGAGAATCATTAAACAAAGGTTTCTTATCAGTAAGAGTCATTAAACGAAAATTTCTTATAGATAAGAGTTTATGAAAATATGACCTAATTAATTTTTTTCAAAGATTCTTACTGATAAGAGTCTTCCGTTTAATGACTCCTACCGGTGAGAGAGTTCAACCGTCTGATCTAATTGAAATTTTAACTGGAAACAAGCTATTTCTCATAAAATATTGTGATTCATCAAGAACATGATCACATGGTTCTCCTCAAACACCAAATAATTTTTCCATCGGCATGCCATAACCTCCGCAAATAATTATCATGTTTAACTGGGTATCGTGTAGGACCCATTTAATTTATATTTTCTTTGTAATAAAATAGCATGTCATTAGCAATTTTATGGAAATATAAATCCACTCAATAATGAAATTAGTATTGTGACCTAAGGGTTGGAATGACTAATCCCTTCACATGAACTGTATTAAAAAAAAATTAAAAAAAAATAGAGTAAGTTATCAATAGGTTTTAATAGTTGAACTTAATTCACATCGTCTTATTGAAAATAAGTTTTGGTAAAATTGTCGCTAAAAATAATTTTTTTGTGACAATTATTTATATATGTCGCTAAAAATTGACAATTAATGACTTTTTTTTGTCATGATTTTTATAAATTGTCGCTAAAACTTATAATTAGTGACTTTTTTTTATGACAAATTTTTTCCACAGGATCCATTAGACAATAAGTCCACTTATTAGGAATTACGTAAGTACCTCTTAAAAATACTATTTTACTCTTCAATATATGTGATAAAGATATTTAGATAATTTTATAGATTTAATTGAAATATAACCCCACTAATTCATGAATAAAATATTTTATTATACAATCTCTAACTTAGGACTCGTTTGGGAATTGATTTCAGTGACTTTCTAAGAAAAGATATGTAAAAAAATAAAAAATGATGTGACAACTCTCTAATGACTTTTAAGTTAAAATAGTCTATTAACAAACGATGCCTCAATATCACAATATTAATTTTTTCATCACACAATACTCATAATCTCACCCATAAAAATATATTTCATTAGGAATGTAAATAAAATTATTCATATAATATTTAATTTCAACTCAATTCTATTTCTTTAATTTATTTATTTTTGTATATTATCTCCGTAATAATAAATTAAAAATCAGAATATATCCAACAAAAAAATTGATAATAAGGTTATATTTATCTCAAAATCTAATTTTACATCTTTTTTTTTCCCTTAATGATGGAGTTACTTTAAACGTGTGAGGATATTTTTAGTGAAACTAATATTAAAATTTATAATAAATTTTTAAAAATAATTTATTTATATCAAATTAATTTTAAATGAGTTTCGTACTGATATGACTTTTTTTATTTTTTTATTTTTAAATAACTCAATATTCAACCCATTGAATAATCTGTTTGTTTCTTGTGTTGTGTCATGTCAAATCAAATTCTTATTGTTGCATGGCTATTTTTTTTTAAAAAAAATTTGACTTCATTTTTCATTGAGAAATTCTATGGTATATACTTTTTTGTTTTTTTAGATGTGTACCATATATCTTAGTTGTGCCTCTTAAAATTTTTGGTTAAATATATTATAATGTTAGTTAAAATTTGTTTATGATTTAGTTATACACATCTTGGTATTAGTTATGCCTCATTGTGAAGTTTGTTATGATATTATTTTGATTATGATTCAAAAAATTTCTTATTACACTTCATGTATTGTTTGGTTATGACAAAAAAAAAAAAAAATAGTTACAATTGTATAAGATTCAATTATAATATTTGTAATAATCAAACTTATAAATATTGTAACTTGCATATGATTGATACCAATGAGTATATAAACCTTAAATGTGGGTGTAGTTTAACATCTTATTATTATATAGGGTAAATTGCACTCATCATTTAAGAAAAAGAAAGAATAGAATTAATCATATATTTTAATATAATTATACTAATCTCTCTTGATTAAAGTGACCGTAACTAATGCCAATAATAAATAGTCATTAAAATATGGGATTTTTATTGATAAGCCCAATTTAGAGGTGTTTTAACTCAAGAAGTCCATGAAGGAATTTTTTAACCCATTTAGTCCCATGTATGTATAATTTTATTCCATAAAGTCCATTTTCTTGATTTGCACAATTTTCTTGGACACTTATGCCCTTATATTTAATTTTGATACCCTTATAAATATTTTTTTGAACGATTAGCAATTTAATGATGTGAACATTCATATTTTAAAATTCACATTGGTAAGAATGTAAAATTGGCTCGTGGGCGGCCCGAAACCCGCCCGCGAGCTGGGGCGGGCCCGGCCCGTTGACAATGTGAATATTCACATTGACATGTTAACATTCACATTAATAAGAGTGTAAAATTGGCCCGCGTCCCATGGCGGAGCGAAACTCGCTCGCGGCCCATGGGCGGGCCCGGTCCGGCCCATTGACAATGTGAATATTCACATTGACATGTTAACATTCACACTGATAAGAGTATAAAATTGACCCGCGGCCCATGGGCGGCCAAAAGCCCGCCCGCGGTCGGAGGAGGGCCCGGCCCGGCCCGTTGACAATGTGAATATTCACATTGACATGTTAACATTCACATTGATAGGAGTGTAAAATTAGCCCGTGCCTCGTGGCTGCCCGAAACCCGCCCACGGCCCGTGGGCGGCCCGGGGCGAGCCCGGCTCGGCCTGTTGACAATGTGAATATTCACATTGACATGTTAACATTCACATTGATAAGAGTATAAAATTGGCCAGCAGCTCAGGGCGGGCCCGACCCGGCCCGGCCCGTTGACAATATGAATATTCACATTGACATGATAACATTCACATTAATAGGAGTGTAAAATTGGCCCCCGTCCCGTGGCGGCGCGAAACCAGCCCGCGACCCATGGGCGGCCCGGGGCGGGCCCGGTTTGGCCCGTTGACAATGTGAATAATCACATTGACATGTTAACATTCACATTGATAAGAGTATAAAATTGGCCTGCGGCCCATGGGTGGCCAAAAGCCCGCCCGCGGCCCGGGACGGGCCCGGCCCGGCCCGGTCCGTTGACAATGTGAATATTCACATTGACATGTTAACATTCACATTGATAAGAGTGTAAAATTGGCCCGCAGCCCGTGGGCGGCCCGAAGCCCGAGACGGGCTTGGCCCGACCCGTGACAATGTGAATATTCACATTGACATGTTAACATTCACATTGATAGGAGTGTAAAATTAGCCTGCACCCCGTGGCTGCCCGAAACCCGCCCACGGCCCGACGCGGGCCCGGCCCGACCTGTTGATAATGTGAATATTCACATTGACATGTTAACATTCACATTGATAAAAGTGTAAAATTGGCCCGTGACCCGTGGGCAGCCCGAAGCCCGACCTCGGGCCGGGGCGGGCCCGGCCCGTTGGCAATGTGAATATTCACATTGACATGTTAACATTCACATTGATAGGAGTGTAAAATTGGCCCGCAGCCCGTGGGCGGCCCGAAGCCAGACCGCAGCCCGAGGCGGGCTTGGCCCGACCCATGACAATGTGAATATTCACATTGACATGTTAACATTAACATTGATAGGAGTGTAAAATTTGTCCACTGCCCGAAGCTCGCCCGCGGCCCGAGGTAGGCTCGGACCCAAACCCGGGCCGCCCCGGGCCGCCCATGGGACACGAGTCAATTTTACACTCTTATCAATGTGAATGTTAACATGTCAATGTAAATATTCACATTGTGAACAGGCCGGGCCGGGCTCGCCTCGGGTCGTCCACGGGCCGTGGGCGAGTTTCGGGCAGCCACGGGGTACGGGTTAATGTTACACTCTTATCAATGTGAATGTTAACATGTCAATGTGAATATTCACGTTGTTAACGGGCCGGGCCCGCCCCGGCCCGGGGCCGGGCTTCGGGCTTCCCACAGGTCACGGGCCAATTTTACACTGTTATCAATGTTAATGTTAATATGTCAATGTGAATATTCACATTGTCAACAGGCCGAGCCGGGCCTGCCCTGGGCAGCGGGCGGGCTTCGGGCCGCCCACGGGCTACGGGCCAATTTTACACTCCTATCAATGTGAATGTTAATATGTCAATGTGAATATTCACATTGTCAATGGGCCGGCCCGGGCTCGCCCCAGGCCGCCCACGGGCTTCAGGCCGCCCATGGGACACGAGTCAATTTTACACTCTTATCAATGTGAATGTTAACATGTCAATGTGAATATTCACATTGTCAACAGGCCGGGCGGGCCCGCCCCGGGCCGCCCACGGGCCGTGGGCTAGTTTCGGGCAGCCACGGGGCGCGAGCTAATTTTATACTCTTATCAATGTGAATGTTAACATGTCAATGTGAATATTCACATTATCAACGGGTCAGGCCGGGCCCCGCCTAGGGCAGCCCACGAGCCGCGGGCGGGTTTCGAGCCGGCCACAGGCCGCAGGCTAATTTTACGCTCCTATCAATGTGAATGTTAACATGTCAATGTGAATATTCACATTGTCAACGGAATGGGCCCAGCCCGGCCCGGGCCCGGGCTTCGGGCTACCCACGGGTCACGGGCTAATTTTACACTCTTATCAATGTTAATGTTAATATGTCAATGTGAATATTCACATTATGAACGGGCCGGCCCGGGCCCGCCCCGGGCGGCGGGCTGGCTTCGGGCCGCCGACGGGCCGCGGGCCAATTTTACACTCCTATTAATGTAAATGTTAACTTGTCAATGTGAATATTCACATTATCAACGGGCCGGGCGGGGCCTTTTTTTTTGCCTGTGGGCCGGCCCGGCCCGACTCGAATTTTTCCGGGCACCCACGAGGATCGGCATGGACCGAGCCCCTACACATTGACGATATGAACATTCACATTGATGGTGTGAACATTCACATTAGGGGTATTTTGGTAATTATGTTACCCATAGGACTTATTGAAATATAAGAATAATGTGAACTAAATGGAACATAGGTAGATGATAAGGGTATTTTGGTCTTCTTATCTCAAATTGGACCTAATGGAATAGTCAAAAAGAATATGGGTTGGATGGAATAAAGCTCTTAGAAAATGGATTTATCAAAAAAGCTCCCTTAAAATATATAAAGATAAATATATATTTTATTAAAAAAATGATATATAAATAATGAATTATTAAATTGAAAAATAATTTAATTATGTTATAAATTAAAATTTTAGATGAGATGGGTGTATATTTATATAAAATAAAATAAAAAAATGGGTTTAAAGGTCTTTTGTTCATAGGGTGAAAGGGGACTCAACGCCTAAATTGTAGGATTTAACAAAAAAAAAAAAAAACTCTCTTATAGCACACCTATTAGAGCATCTTTACCAATTTACTTATATTTTATCCTAAAATATTATTAAAAAATTCATTACTTATTTTAGGAATCACTTTTTCATATACTTTTCCTAACAAATTCCCCATTTTTTTTCTCTATTTTATTAAAATGTAATTTTTAATTATAAATTTTAAAAATAAAAATCATAAATGTGTATTGCAGTCCCTAAACAAAGCAAAGTAAAAATAAAAATAAAAAAAGGGAAAAAAAGAGTAATATGAAAAAGAGTAATAAGGCGTGGGTTTAGGAAGGCTAGGAATGCTCTTATGTAGTAATATCTTTTCGAATTTTGTAATATACGGTAGTGTTCTTAAATTGCTATTAAAAGAGTAATATAATGCTATGGAAAAAGAAAACTCATCATTCCTCTCTCAACTTTCATTGCAATAACTCTAAAACATTTTCAAAAACTTGCTCCGAAAATGGCTATTGAACTTGAGAATGAGCATGAGCAAATATGGTTGAAGCGTTTACGTTCACTACTGTCGATTCTCGATCGAAACATAACAAACATCATGCTTGGTTTTTGGTTGGTTCGGAAAACCTTGATCGCGGTGAAGAAAGTGCTCAGTATTCATAAATTGCTGGTGGTTGGAGCGTATTTGTCGGCCGCATGTGCTTGTGCCTATCTGGAGCATACGGAGCTGGTCTTCAAGGCTCACCATCATCATCAGAGTTTCATTGTGTGTGGAGTGCTAGATACCATCTGTGCAGTGATAGCATCTACCTCACTAACATTTAGGAATTTGGACACATACTTCAGGGATGTATGGCAGATGGGTTTGAGCTCATTGGAAAAATCATCTAAAGCGTTTCTGGTTTAGACCCGACCCATTTCGCATTTTGGACTCGGGTTTCATAGCCTCGTATGGTTGTTCATGTCTTTTCCCTCTTATTCTTCCTTTAATTTGGTTATTGGATTGTATTGGTCTTGTTTGGAACAGGTTGGTTACTTAATCTTCGAACCTTTGTTGTCCAGATTTTTGTTTTTCGCTCGAGCAACACTTCTTGCGCTCGAGCGGGCTTTGCAAACTCTCAGTATTTTTGCAGACCTGCAAAATATTGGAAGAGTGTATTCTACCCTCAAGCGGGTGGGCGCTTGAGCGGCCAATTTTGAGCTCGAGCGATGTCTTTTGTCTGCAAAACTTCTGAAAGTGTATATTCTGTGCACTAGTGTCACTTCTTGCGCTCGAGCATCACTTCTTGCGCTCAAGCGGAACAATGTGTGTGGCACTCGAGCGTCACTTCTTGCGCTCGAGCGGACTGTGTGTATATCAGTTCGTGAAGACGACTTTTTACTTCACTTTTTCATTCCTCTCTCTCTCTAAAACTTTTCAAAAACCTAGATCTTGAGTCTCTCTCTCTAAAACTCGTCTTCTCTCTACATTTTCACCTAAATCCATTAGGTTCTCTACCCTAGTGCCCTTGAGAAAAAGTTAGAGCATTCCTAGAGCTTCATTTCGATCCGAATAGAAATTGGTTTCGGTGTCGTTGGAGTTTTCCCTTTTGCTTTGCTCAACTCCCAACTTCGAGGTAGAGATTTTTTCTACACTTTTATATGGCTTTTAACTTAGTTATGGGTTGTTGTGTAACAATGGTGGAATTTGGGGTGTTGAGAACAAACCTAGGGTTTGGGTATTAAATCAAAAGAGGGGTTTCTAAGTAAATGAGCTATAGATGGTTATGGGATTGAATATGAGGCTATATTATGTCAACATAGTTGATTTTGGCATTTAGTTTGAGATTTGGAAAAAATGAGAGGTTGCCCTAAAATGATACAAATATTTATTCTGTATAAATAAATGAAATTGATAATGTAAATATGAAATTGGATGGACGTTGATATAAATGGCGGTTATGGATATGCATTACCTCGCACCTGTGAAATTTTGAATAATTTATCTGTCTTGAGATTGAATACATGTTTAGAAATATTTGTATTGGGCTATCGGTGGAGAATAGCTATGATTGTTGTAGAAATTGCATGAAGAACTAATCTCTTGTTGGCTGTCATTGAATATGACTATGTTTTAAATACATTGTACATGTATGATTGTTTGGGAGGAGAAAGGGGATGTACTCCATTGTTTGGGAGGAGATAGGAGATGGACTCCATCGAAATTAAGTTGGCCTGTGTCTCTAGGGTGAAAGTCCCGAAATCGCGCGTATACATGGGTGTCAATCCCGCGAACGAAATTTTCGTAAAATGGCAAAATTGAAGTGTTTGTGCAATGATTGTGTTAATTTGGGAATCACTGATTTGTAGTCTCAGATGGGTTGTTTGAAGGATAATGAAATTGGCTCATGAATTGAGATGAAAAGAATTAACTTGAATTGACGAGAAGGAAAAAAGATTGAGATATGAATTTTGGTACTTTATGATTATATAGAATATAAATGTTTTATTATCGGTATTGTAAATGCACATTGTACTTATATCTTCGTTAAAATTTATAGACTGTGTTAGATTGTTCCTACTGGGTTTTGGCTCACCTTACATGGGAAAAATCATTTTCAGGTATTAATGATATGCCTCCGTCAAGGCAATAGCTCGGAGGGACTTTGGAGCAAGGGCTTCTTTTGTTGTATTCTTTTTGTATAGCCAAGGGCTTTATTTGTATTGAGATAGGCTCATTTTTATTGTACCCAAGCAATGACTTGAAAAGATGTAAGCCTTTAGGACATTTAAATATCTGTTTAACTTGCATTCATCTTTACTACTTATAACACATGTTGTAGATTCAGGATGAACTATTTGTGGCCTCAACTGTCGAGAGGCATAAGAAATCACCCTTCCAAGCCTTTATAAGAAGCATCACTATATATCTCAAAGTGTTCCATACCTGAGGGCAATGTTAAAACTGGTGCAGTGGTTAGTCTTGTTTTCAGTTTTTGAAAGGCAGATTCTTTTTCATCATTCTATTTAAATTGTTGTCCTTTGCGTGTCAGTTGGGTAAGAGGTACGGCTATTTTTGAAAAGTCCTTCACAAACCTTCTGTAGTACCCAGCTAAGTCCATGAAACTGCGGACTTCTGTTACATTTGTTGGTGTAGGCCAACTCACAATTGCCTATATTTTCTGTGGGTCTACCAAAATCCCATCTGTGTTGATGACATGCACTAAGAAAACAACTTCATCCAACCAAAACTCACATTTCTTTAATTTAGCAAATAATTTCTTCTCTCTAAGTGTTTGCAAGACGGTTCTCAGATGTTGTTCATGTTCAAGTCTACTCTTTGAATATATCAGAATGTCATCATTAAAAACTACAACAAATTCATCTAGGTAAGGCTTAAAAATTCGGTTCATAAGATCCATAAATGCTGCGGGGGGCATTAGTCACTCTAAACGGCATAACAAGGAATTCATAATGACCATACCTCATTCTGAATGCGAGCTTCTCAATATCTTTTGTCTTTACCTTCAACTGGTGGTACCTGGATCTCAAATCAATTTTTGAAAATACTTGTGAACCCTGCAACTGATCAAACAAGTCGTCAATGCGGGGTAAAGGGTATTTATTCCTTATCGTTACCTTGTTCAATTCATGGTAGTCAATACACAAGCGCAAGGTTCCATCTTTCTTTTTCACAAATAATGCCTGTGCACCCCATGGTGAAGTACGTGGTCAAATAAATCCTTTGTCAAGTAAGTCTTGCAATTGTTCCTTCAGTTCTTTCATTTCAGTAGTAGCCATTCTATAGGGGGTCTTTGAGATAGGCTGAGTACCTGGTACAATATCAATAGTAAATTCTATCTCCTTGTCAACAAATTCTCCTGGCAATTCATCTGGGAATACATCTGGAAATTCACTAACAATAAGGATATTGCTCAATTCAACATTCACAGATTGTTCAGACAATACACAACATAAGTAACCTTGGCACCCTTTCTTGGTTAATTTGCATGCTTTCATTGAAGATATCAAATAAGGTGGAGGCACTACCCCGTTACCCACAAACACAATTTCTTCCTGCCTTGGTGGTCTAAATACAACTTGATTCGACATACAGTCGATGGTGGCACAATATTTAGATAACCAGTCCATGCCCAGAATTACATCAAAATGTCTAAAGTCCAAGAGTAACAGATCTACATATAAAGTAGCATTCCCAATACGCATATTGCAATATTAACACACAGATGTACACAACACAGATTCCCTGGATGTAACAGATACATATAACAAATATGGCAATGATTCTAGAGGTCTACTCAATCTAGATGCAAATGCATAAGTTACAAAGAAGTGCATTGATCCGGAGTCAATTAACACAAATGCATCCTGATTACATATAGAGATAGTACCTGAGATGACGGCTTCTGCGTTCCGTGTATCGCCCAGAAAGAGCGCAAAGACTCTCCCCTGTCTCACGGTGTCTCCGGTGGTAGTAAGCCTCGTAGTGTTTCCCAGTTTTGGGATCGATGTAGTTGAGCTAGCAGCTAACTTCCCACTGTTTTGATTACAATCCCTGGCCATATGCCCTGTTTTACCACACTTAAAGCAGGCCCCTGATACACGGTAGCGAACCCCGCGATGTCTTTTACCACATTGGTTGCACATTGGAGACGTATCTCTGGAAGAATTTGAAGTGCTTGAGGAGCCCGTATTCTGTTTCTTTGAAAGTCTTTTCTTTGAAAAGAAGCCCTGCCTCTTACTTTTCTAATCAGTTGATGATTTGCTATGCCTGGCTATGTTAGCTTCTGATATTATTGCCCGGTCTAGCACATCAATATAGGTTTCCAGTTTTAGTACATTCACCTTCTCTAAGATGTTATCTCGAAGACCTCCTTCAAAGTGTCTCGCTTTCTTATAGTCAGCATCGACCATATGTGGTGCAAATCTGGCCAATTCAGTAAACTTGGCCTCGTACTCGGCTACTGTCATGTTGTTTTGCTTAAGTTCCATGAACTCTAACACTTCCCTGTCACGAACACATTGTAGAAAGTATTTGTCGTAAAAAATTTCCAAGAATTGTGCCCAGCCAATATCTTTATTGCTTTCACGCGTCAACATCCACCACCTTTTTGCTTCATCTTCAAGTGTAAAGGTGGCTTGCAAAACGTTTTGTGTTTCTAGACAAGGAAACACTACAAACAATTTCTCTATGCCAAGGACCCATGCTTCAGCCTTCTATGGATCTAATCCTCCATGAAATTGTGGCGGTTCATCTTCTTAAACTCTTTGGTGAGAGCTATTGTTCGGTCATCATTCTGTAGATCTTGTACAGGCGGTACTGGAGTGGAGGCGGAGGGTGTGGCTGTTGCCACTGTTGCTGCCACTGTTGTTGTTGCCTCAATGTTTCTGCCATATCATGTATTAATCTGTCCATCCTATCCATTCTGGCAGTAGGGAACTCTTCTAATTCATCACCTCTTGTTCTCACCATTATCTGATTAAACTTGCATTATTCTTTATACAAAAATGTTCACAAGTATGAATATACAAAAGAGCATATGTATTCAAGTAAATTCACAATGCAAGTAAATCACAAAACATATGGCACATAATTATTCATTTCGAAACATTTAAGCATATTTTTAATGTCTTCAAGTTCATACTTATCATATGAATGCATCCTAGATCTTTTCTAGATGCTTATTGCTCATTTGAACAAGTGTGTGAGTTATTAACTCGTGCTCTGATTCCACTCTGTCAAGACTTGAACTCGCCCCAATGGATTAAGGTCATAATCGGCCAGTAATCATGAGATTACCTACTGCCTCAAACCTGATTAAACATGTTTCCATAGAAATAAAGGGGCCCAAACGGAAACAGACTTAAGAATTTTGTCCAATGAGCTGTGCTTATATGGCATAGCAAAATTATTCCAAAAGCATTCCATAATAACTCACACATATAGGCAGAATTAGTATCTTGTACATCTAGGAACTTCAAACATGTAGTCAGCCAAATAAAAGTTCATATACATGGGTGATCCAACGTGTTCACCAAGGTAGCAAAAGAGTAAAAAAAAAAATGACAAAAACAAAGTCTCGTGCGTTAGACGTTCGGGCTAACTCCACAAAACTTGACTTCCTCTCACATTCTTCACTAAGGCTGGGTTTGGTCATCTCTTTGCTCACCTAAATATATTTAAATGAAAGTGAGTGAAAGCCTAGTGAATAATATCAGAATAAAGAAGCTACACGAATGAAATTCGTAACAGATATATCAAACGGCCTTAGGCCCATTCATATTTCTATCTAATACATCAAACAACCTTAGGCCCAAACATATCAAACGGCCTCTGGCCCATCATATCAAATGGCCTCGGTCCCAATTCATTCTTATCAAACGGCCTCAGGCACAATTCATTCATGTCAGACGGCCTCGGGCCCAATTCATTCATGTCAAACGGCCTTTGGTCCAATCATTCGTGTCAAACGGCCTCTAGCCCAATCATTCATGTCAGATGGCCTTTGACCCAATCATTCATATCAAACAGTCTTTGGCCCAATCATTCATGTCAGACGACCTTTGGCCCAATCATTCATATCAAATGGCCTTTGGCCCAATCATTCATGTTTATGCACATTTCATACTTGAGATCATAATCATATCATAATCGTATTCTAATGGCCTTATTTAATCATTGGTATAACTAATATTTGTTCACAATTCAAATTAACAAATCCGTGAAACTTATGCAGAAGTAGGCATTTGGAAAGTAGCATAATTCAAAATATCCTTACTAAGATATTACTCATAGTGTTCTGCCGATGGATTTGCCCTTGCACTTGACCCTACACATTTCATAACACATTGGGTCACAAGCAATTCAATCCGTTCTTAATTTGTTTATTTCTCTTAGGCCTCTTTCTTATCCCTTTTGTTCCTTTACAATGTTCAATGTATGCCTAAGAGCGCTTATAAATGAAAAAAGAACGGAAAACAAAACATAAAACAACCTTTCAAAATTTTTGAAACGGGGCTCTTCGCTCGAGCGTAGATTTGGTCACTCGAGCGGCCTGCAAAACTTTGAAAAAGTACTGGTTACATGAATTTCATGCTCGAGCGAGATTTTCGACGCTCAAGCGAGGAGTCTTACAAAACAGGGTTCGCTAGAGCGTAAGGTTTGCTGCTCGAGCTACTGTGTAAATCTCTACAAAACTTCTGGGAGCTAAATTTTCATGCTCAAGTGAGACTTTCCTCGTTCGAGCGGACTGGTCGAATTTTGGGTTTTCCAGCAAGCTATTTGAGCTTCAAAACACAACCCCAAAGGCTCCAAAGTTTGCAAATTAAGGTTAAAACATAGAAAAACATTGAGTAACATAAAAACTTAGGTAATTTGAAGCCAATTTCCCAAAATCATGGTCCATTTCCAAAATCATTCCGAATTCTCCTTGTCAATTTCAAAACTTATGCATTCAAATTTCATACAAACTTCACATCTTCATGAATCATGCATGCATGTTAATTATTGACTCCAATCCTACTTCAAATGGCACAAATGGTGCTCAAAATCATGAAGCTCATTAAAATTATGCATGCATGTAAACTTTGGTACTCAATTCTTCATGATTATGCATATTCATGGTAATTCTTTACATGCATGGAGATATTAACTTCAGTTTCATCAAACACTACTCAAATTTTGTTCTTGATCACCAACTCTCTTGGAATTCACATAATTACAAGTTTAAACTCATGAATTAAGGGTTGGTTACTCACCTAAAGGCTCCAATTCTTCCAAATATAGTTAAGCCTTGAGCTAATCCACCTAGTTCTTGAATTCCTTTGCAAAATCTTCAAGGATGAGCCATCTCTCTCTCTCTAAATTCAGCTCACTCTCTCTCTAGAGTGTACATCTCAAAATTTTGAGCTCAAACAAACATGAGCTTGAGTGTAATTGGCCTATATATACTAGGTGATTAGCCTAGTTAATCAATTTCAATTAAAGCTAATGTGTTTCACTTAATTTAATCTAATTATTTCGATACAAATCAAATTTTAATCAAATTTCACCATAGGCTCTAAAAATCACGCTAATCACAATGGTGCAGACAATTTCAGTTTCTATAACCTCTACGGTCTTCAATTTTCAAATTATAGCAATAAGTTGAACAGATTTTCCTACGGTGAATAGATAGAAATTCAAAAATACATATAATCATAAAATTGGTACTCAAAATCATAGCAGGCACATAATCACAACCATAATTAAGATTAATTAACATAACACAGAGTAGGGTTATCACACCGAGCGTACTATTCAAATCCTTAAGGATATGCTTCGAGGTTGTGTCCTTGACTTCAAGGGGTCATGGGAGAGGCACTTGCCCTTAGTGGAGTTTGCATATAACAATAGCTTCCAGTCGAGTATTGGCATGGCACCATTTGAGGCTTTGTATGGCCGACCGTGTAGATCTCCAGTGTGTTGGGCCGAGGTGGGTGATGCACCTTTGTTGGGGCTGGAGTTGGTTCGGGAAACGACGAAGAAGGGGGCACTTTTCCATAAGTGGTTAGTTACAGCTCAGAGTCGCTAGAAAAGTTACGCTGATCGTAAGATGAGACCTTTGTCTTTTGAGATAGAGATCATGCCTTTTTGAAGATATCACCTAGGCGGGGTTTGATGAGATTTGGGAAGAGTAGGAAGTTGTCCCCTTGATTTATTGGGCCTTTTGAGATCCTAGAGCGGATTGGGGAGATAGCCCACCGTTTTGCGTTACCGCCACAACTTATCGGGGTTCATGATGTGTTTCATATTAGTATGTTTCGGAAGTATGAGCAGGATCCATCGCATGTGTTGGATTGGACTGACTTAGAAGTGGATGAGAATGCCTCGTGTGAGGAGAGACTGGTGAGGGTCCTGGATACTCGGGACCAAGTCTTGCGAGACAAGACAATTCCTTTGGTTAAAGTATTGTGGAAGCATTACGGGGTTGAAGAAGCAACTTAGGAGCGTGAGTTAGAAGTCTGTGAGAAATACATGGACCTATTTGCTGATGTTTGAACATGCATTGTATAATTATTATGATAAATAGAATATGAGAACATTGTATATGTTTTAAAAAGTGGAAACATTGTATATGTTGTTTATGTTTTGGAAGTACGAGTTTATTATAAACATTGCTTATGTTTATAGAAAATATAAATTATATATTCAGTACTGAGAGATTGTTTATCTTGTTGATGAGAATGAATGACCGGAGAATGGGTCATGATGATGGAATTGATTGGTTATTACCATTGTAGTTAGTTTAAACATAGTTTTGAAACTTGAATTGTAATTTCGGGGATGAAATTCCTTAAGGGGGGGAGGTTATAGCGTTTTTGGTTTAGACCCGACCCATTTTGTATTTTGGACTCGGGGTTTCATAGCCTCGTATGGTTGTTCATGTCTTTTCCCTCTTATTCTTCCTTTAATTTGGTTATTGGATGTATTGGTCTTGTTTGGAATAAGTTGGTTGCTTGATCTTCGAACCTTTGTTGCCTAGATTTTTGCTCCTCCGCTCGAGCGGGCTTTGCAAACTCTCAATATTTTTGCAGACCTGTAAAATACTAGAAGAGTGTATTCTACGCTCGAGCGGCGTTTTCTACGCTTAAGCAGGTGGGCGATCGAGCGGCCAATTTTGAGCTCGAGCGATGTCTTTCGTTTGCAAAACTTCTGAAAGTGTATATTCTGCGCTCGAGCGTCACTTCTTGCGCTTGAGCGGACTGTGTGTATATCCGTTCGTGAAGATGACTTTTTACTTCACTTTTTCATTCCTCCCTCTCTCTAAAACTTTCCAAAAACATAGATCTTGAGTCTTTCTTTTTAAAACTCGCCTTCTCTCTACATTTTCACCTAGATCCATTGGGTTCTCTAACCTAGTGCCCTTGAGAAAAAGTTAGAGCATTCCTAGAGCTTCATTTTGATCTGAATAGAAATTGGTTTCGGTGTCATTGGAGTTTCCCCTTTTGCTTTGCTCAACTCCTAACTTCGAGGTAGAGATTTTTTCTACACTTTTATATTTTAACTTAGTTATGGGTTGTTGTGTAACAATGGTGGAATTTAGGGTGTTGAGAACAAACCTAGGGTTTGGGTGTTAAATCAAAAGAGGGTGTGTAAGTAAATGAGCTATAGATGGTTATGGGATTGAATATGAGGCTATATTATGTCAACATAGTTGATTTTGGCATTTAGTTTGAGATTTGGGAAAAATAGGAGGTTGCCCTAAAATGATACAAATATTTATTCTGTATAAATAAATGAAATTGATGATGTAAATATGAAATTGGATGGACGTTGATATAAATGGCAGTGACGGATGTGCATTACCTTGCACCTGTGAAATTTTGAATAATTTATCTGTCTTGATATTGAATACCTGTTTAGAAATATCTGTATTGGGCTATCGGTGGAGGATAGATATGATTGTTGTGGAAATTGCATGAGGATTAGATGAATTGAAACTAATCTCTTGTTGGTTGTCATTGAATATGACTATGTTTTAAATACATTGTATATTTATGATTGTTTGGGAGGAGAAAGGGGATGTACTCCACTGTTTGAGAGGAGATAGGAGATACTCCATTGAAATTAAGTTAGCCTGTGTCTCCAGGGTGAAAGTCCCGAAACCAGGCATATACATGAGTGCTGATCCCGCGAACGAAATTTTCGTAAAATGGCAAAATTGAAGTGTTTGTGTGATGATTGTGTTAATTTGGGAATCACTAAGTTATAGTCTCAGATGGGTTGTCTGAAGGATAATGAAATTGGCTCATGAATTGAGATGAAAAGAATTAACTTGAATTGACGAGAAGGAAAAAGGGTTGAGATATGAATTTTGGTACTTTATGATTATATAGAATATAAATGTTTTATCATCGGCATTGTAAATGCACATTGTACTTATATCTCGTTAAAATTCATATACTGTGTTAGATTGTTCCTACTGGGCTTTGGCTCACCCTACATGGAAAAAATCATTTTCAAGTGTTGATGATATGTCCCTGCCAAGGCAATAGCTTGGAAGGACGCTGGAGCAAGAGCTTCTTTTGTTGTATTCTTTTTGTATAGCCAAGGGCTTTATTTGTATTGAATTATATCGCATGTGTCCTTTTCGTATATCAATTCAATTAATGAAAGTTTATTATTTCAATTATGTTGTCTTGCGTTGATTGTGTTGGGTTGGATTATTGTAATTATTTTCGGGACGTGACATCATCGGAGCCGCCATCGTGCTTGCAATGGTCGCTGTGGGTCAGGTTTACTTCCCCGAAGTCAGTAATTCATCCGTGATGGTGTTGATCTTTTGCTCCTTCTTGAGCTTCTCTTTGGTTCTGTTCTTTAAGCCCAAACACGACTTTGGGTTGTTCAATCTCACTCTCACTCAAACAATATAGCGATTCCGGTCTTGAGTCGACCTTTGTTGTACTCTGGAATTGGGTTCATGGTTTAGTGTTGTTGTCCATATCTTATTCCCCTTGTTTTCCCTTAGGGTTTTCTTATTGGATTGTTATGGTTGTGTTTGGGACAGGTTGGTTGCTTGGTTTCCAAACTTTTGTTGCCCAGATTTTTGCTTCTCTGCTCGAGCGGCACTTCTTGCGCTTAAGCGGGATTTGCAAACTCTAAGTACTTTTGCAAGTCTACAAAACTACTAGGTGAGTGTATTCTACGCTCGAGCGGTTCTTTCTACGCTCAAGCGGGCTCAGCTCGAGCGGCCATTTCTTGCACTCGAGTGATTGGTCTAATGTCAGTAAAATTGCTAGATGTATGTATTCTACGCTCGACCGTCACTTCTTGCGCTCGAGCGGATTGTGCGTACATCAGTTCGTGAAAGTGACTTTTTACATAACTTTTTCAGATCTTTTCTTCCTAAACCCTAAAGTTGAGACCCTCTCTCTCTAAAACACACTCTCTCTCTCTACATTTTCAACTAGTTCTAGTGATTTCTCCATGCATTTGCCTTTGTTAAAAAAAGTAAGCATCTTAAGATCTCCATTTTGATCCGAATAGAGTTGGGTTTGAGCATCTTTGAAGTTTCATCTTTGCCTTGCTTGTCTTCTCTCTTTGAGGTAGGAATTTTCTACACTGTCATATGGTTTTTAACTTAGTTATTGGCTGTTGTGTAACAATAGTGGAATTGGGAGTACTTTGGACAAACCTAGGGTTTGGAATATAAAATCAAAAGAGGGGTTTCTAGTGAATGTGATATAAATGGTTATGGGGTTTGAAAATGAGGTTATATTGTGAAAAAATAGTTGATTTTGGCATTTGAGTTGATATTTGGGAAAGAGGAAAGTTGCCCTAAAATGTTTCAAATATTTATTTTGTATAAATAAATAAAATTGGTATTGTAAAATGTGAAATTGGATGGATGTTGATATAAATGGTGGAGTTACATATGTATTACCTCACATATATGGGAATTTGAATGAATTATCTGTCTAAAGATTGAATATATGTTTAGAAATATTTGTATTGGGCTATCGGTGAAGGATAGCTATGATTGTTGTAAAAATTGCATGAGGATTAGGTGAATTGAAACTAATCTCTTGTTGGTTGTCATTGAGTATGATTATGTTTTACTAAATTGTATATCTATGATGTTTGAGAGAAGAAAATGGATGTACTCCATGTTTGGGAGGAGATATGAGATGGACTCCATTAAACTAAGTTGGCCTATGTGTCTAGGGTGAAAGTCCCAAAACCGCGCGTATACATGGGTGCCAATCCCGCCAACGAAATTTCTGTAAAATGGTAAATTGAAGTGTTTGTGTGGTAGTTGTGTTGATTTAAGAACCATTGAGTTGTAGTATCAGTTAGGTTATCTGGAGGATAATAAAATCGACTCATGAATTGAGATAAAATAAATTAACTTGGAATGAATTGAAGGAAAATGGATTGAGTTATGACATTTGGCACTCTATGATCATGTAGAATATAAGTGTTTTGTCACAGGCATTGTGTATGGACATTGTACTTTTATTTTTGTTAAGATTCATATATTGTATTAGATTGTTCCTACTGGGCTTTGGCTCATCCTATTTGGGAAAAACAATTTTCAAGTGTTGGTAATATGTCTTCACCAAGGCAATAGCTTGGAGGGACCTTGGAGCAAGAGCTTTCTTTTGTGTATTCTCTTTTGTATAGCCAAGGGCTTTATTTGTGTTGAGCTAGTCTCATTTTTGTTGTAACCAAGCAATGACTTAGAAAGATGTAAGCCTTTAAGGCATATAAATATTTGTTCAGCTTTCATTCCTCTTTACTACTTGTAACACATGTTGTAGATTTAGGGTGAACTATTTATGAATGTACATCGTGTGTCACTTTCGTATAACAAATCAGATTAATGAAAGTTTATTATTTCGATTATGTTGTCTTGTGTTAATTGTGTTGGGTCGAATTATTGTAACTTTTTCTAGAGGCGTTACAACTTGGTATCAAAACGTACCGAGTTTGAATACTTTGGGTACGTGGGAAGTGGTTATTACCACAATAGGTTTGTCTCGCTTGATCGAGACTTTAGTATGTATGATGTGCTTATATGATAACATACTTATGTGGTTATATGAGTGTGGGATGTGTAAACACCGCATTTTTGACCGTCCTCAAAACTTGGACGTCATCGTTTGTGCACTCGATGATTGTCCTTGTTTGTGTTCATTTTGAGCACCGGAAGTCCTTGGCGGAACGCCTTGTCTTTGAGCCTCTAAACCTTATCTGTTTTGTGCATGTTTTTGGACTAAGAGCTTGTTGCCTCTAGTCTAGAAGAGTGGGTGACCTGTCGGCCAAGCCCCTAGGTTGTCGGCCAAGGCTTGTTCTTGTCGGCTACCAGTGGTGGCCGACGGCCATTAGTCTGTTTTTCCAGATATTTGTTGATAACTGTGTCGGCTGTTGCTCACTGATGTGATAACCATGTTCCGTATTATGCTAATTGATCTTAATTATGATTGTGATTATGTGTTTAATATGATTTTGAGTGTTATTTATATGATTATATGTGGTTTTGAATTTCTATCTGTTCACCGTAGGAAAATCTGTTTGATTTTCTGCTTTAGGATTTAAATTGAAGGCCTTAGAGGCGTCAGAAACCGAAATTGATTACGCCATTGTGATTGGCGTAATTTTTAGAGCCTATGGTGAAATTTAATTGGAAATTGATTCGGAACGAAATAATTAGATTCAAAACGATTAATTGAGCTCAATTACTTAGCCTTAATCAAATTTGATTAGGCATACATATAAAAATGGCCATATTACACTTAACTTCACTCCTCTTAGACTCAAAATCTGAAAATCACTCTAGAGAGAGAGAGAGAGAGAGGGCCGGTTTTAGAGAGAGGAAGAGGGAAGATTGTGTATTTTGGCTCCAAGTTTGTGAATTTGGAAGACTAGCTCAAGAATCAACTATAATTTGCAAGATTGGAGCTCATATGTGAGTCATTGAGCATAAATTCATAAGTTTGAGTTTGTAATTTTGTGGATTCAAAGTTAGATGGCAATTGAGAATATAATTTGAAATGTAATTGATGAATAGGAGCTTGTATGTACATGCATGTGCATAATTGCCATGAATTTGTATAATTGAGCATGATACATATGATCCATGAAGAATTTGATGTCAATTCATGCCTTTGATCATCATCTACATCATTTAAGTCGAAATAGGGAGTTGTATCCCACATGCAAATACTTCATAGAGGTATGAGTTTGAATACATTGAATTGGTATGTTGGAATAAGTTTGGTGTAATTTGGGGCATGCATGTAATTAATTCATGAGATTTGAGCTTCATAATGTGATGAATTGGTGTTTGTATCATGTTAGTAGATGTATATGAGAACTATGGGTCATAAAATGCAAGATATATCAGTTTGAATGCAAGTTTGAGCCTCAAATAGAATTCTGGAAAACCCAGAATTCGGCATGTCCGCTTGAGCGGGGTAATGGTCGCTCGAGCGTGAAATGCTAGCTCCCAGTAGTTTTGCAGACATTGTCGTCCGCTTGACGCGGGGAGAATCACGCTCGAGGGTCCAAGGCACATGTTTGACATTCAGCTCGAGTGTCCAAAGTTACGCTCGAGCGTGAATGTAAGGCAACCAGTACTTTTGCAGACCATAGGGTCCGCTCGAGCGGCGAAGTCCATGCTCGAGCAGGGAGCCCTATTTTAGAAACTTTGTAAAGATGTTTTGTGTTTCATTTTCCGTTCTTTTTCATTTCTAAGTACTCTTAGGCATATATTAGCATTGTAAATGAGTTAAAAGAATAAGAAAGAAGCCTAGAGGGATGTATGAATTAAAAACGGATTGAATTGTTTGTGACCATTATGTTCATGAAATATAGGTCAAGCACAAGGGCAAACCATCCGGCAGATCACTGTGAAAAATATCTTAGTAAAGATATTTTAAAGTATGTTATTTGTCCAATTACTTACTCCTATTTGAGTTCATAAGTTTGTTTGAATTGTGGACAAATATTTGTTATACCATAGGCCGTTTGTCATAATTGGTTGGGCCGAAAGCCGTCGGATATGAATGATTGGGCCAAAGGCCGTCTGACATGAATGATTGGGCCAAAGGCCGTTTGACATGAATGAATGGGCCGAAGGCCGTCGGACATGAACGATTGGGCCAAAGGCTGTTTGACATGAATGAATTGGGCTTGAGACCGTTTGATATGTTTGGATCGCTAGTCATTTGATATATTAGATAGAAATATGAATTGGGCCCAAGGCCGTGTGATGTATTTTGTTCTAAATACCGTTCATGTACCTTCTCCGCTTGATATTATTCACTGGGCTTTCGCTCACTCTCATTCATGTGATTGTAGGTGAGCCAAGCAATATCCAAACCCAGCCCTAGTAAAGCAGGTGTGAAATAGTCAAGTTTTGAGGAGTCGGCCCATACGTCTCACGCACGAGACTTGTTTTCGCCCTTTTGTTCTTTTGTTATATTATGTTATGTTGGCGAGAACTTTGGTTTATGGTTGTATATAAGCTTTTGATTGGCCGACTATGACTTGAATGATCCTGTTGTGTAAAGCTATGTGTTAATTTTCTTTGGTATGGGTTATTAATGAATATATGTGAAATGTTAGGATGTGCCATGTAAGCACAGCTCTATGGACAAAAGTTTTAAGTTGCTTCCGTTTTGGCCCCTTAACTCTGTTGAAGTGTATCTAATTTGGTCTGAGGCCGTAGGCAATCTCTTGGTTACTAGCCGGTTATGACCTTAACCCATGGGGGCGGGTTCGGGTCATGGCAACTAAGCTGCATCTTCATACACATGTATGGTGAGATGTTCACAAGCTCAAAGCTTGTTTTTCTATGTATAGGGGGTGTCCTCCCCCATTTTTGAGGGTTAGCATTTTTAGAACAAAAATCTCTCTCTCTCTCTAGAATTCTCTCTCTCTCTCTCTCTCTCTCTCTCTCTCTCCCCTCTCTTGTTATTTTACACACATTTGCATAATTTCTCTTAGCTTTTGTACATCAACCCTTAACCAAACACTCTCAACTTTGGGCTGAGATCACTTGGGGCCTTGTTTGAGCTTTAGAATGAGGTTTGAGCTTGGTTTGTTGCCTATTTTGTGCCTTAGTTTCAAGAGGTATAACACTTGTTATTTAAGCTTGTTTTCAATACTTGTTTTGTCATCTTTTCAAACTGTTTTTGGCCTAGTTTTCAACTGTAAAATCCTCTATTTTTATGACCTAAAAATGGTGGTTTGAGGCTATTTTGAGTTAGGGGGTGGTCCACCCTTCTTGGTCTTTCAAATCAAACTTTTTGGGCCTTTTAACCACTGAATTTCAGAGGTTTTTCAGTGGTAAAAACCTTATTTTGAAGTCCAAAATTGGAGGGGTTAGCCTTCCCTCCTTGTGTCTTGTTTGCATGCCTAGTTAGCTTTATGAGTTAGCATGTTTTTCTAGCTTAACTTAACTCTAGTCCAGCATGTTTTTGACACTGTTTTGACCTATTTTGGCTCTGTTTTGGGTTGGTTAATTTATTTGAGGCTTGTATTGCATAGTTGTAGTGTTAATTCCTTCACTAGCTTGACGTTTTAATGCTTTAATCATCATTGCTTTGAGTTAATAGCATGTTTTAGTGTTGTTTTGCACTTCATTTCAACACTTTAATCTCTACAACCTCTCTCTTTGCTTCACTCTTTTATTTGCTTTTCAGAGTTGTTTCAAACTTGGGATCCTTTAAGCTTAAGATTGTGGTTATGCTTAATGGTTTAATCCTCTTTGAGGGTTCATTACCAACGACATGATCTCTCTCATGCCTTAAATGACCCCTTGGTTGACACTTCTTTCCATTAGAGGACACTCACTTTTGGACTTAATCGATTAAAGAATGAATCGGTAATGTAAAACGAGTAAACAAAATGAACAAGTAAAAGAGGCAAGATAAACATCTTTCGTGTTGCATTGCATATGTTCAAATCGGACGTTAATTCAAACATAATGAAAATGGGACATTTCATACTCAAAAGTGATGAAATGTGCCATTTTCCTTGGTCACCATCACCCTTGATCATGCATGATAAGGTGGTGGTCTTTTTGAGTCTTGTTTTGCACTCATTAAACTTGTACAAACTTGGTCCCCTAGCCATCATGCATGAAAATTTCTTGATTGGTGGTTTGAGAGCCAAGAGTTACACTCATTTGAGCTTGTGTGATGATAAGGAGAGTAACAGTACAAACAACCCTTGAGAATACACTACTTTTCCTTTGTTTGCTCTCTATTGCAGCAAAAGGAAGTTCAGGGCAGAAGTGGCCGACCGGTCATCAGCAGTGGCCGACAGCCACCAATGGTAGCCGACAGCCACCATTGGTAGCCGACCGACCATCAATGAAATTTGCACAATATGTTGGTAAGGTGAAGCAGAGGCATTCTGGGAGTTAGTAGCACTGTTGGTGTTCAAATATGTGCAAACAGAGGCGTTTAGTAACAAGGCGATGGCTTTTCGGGTGGAGAAACCGAGCATGCATACATCCCTCACTTCCCAGGGCCTTTTAGTTTCTTTGCTTTGCTTAGTTAGTTAGTGGTAGCTAATTCATGCAAATGTTGTAATTAGTTAAGTAGATTAGTTAGTTAATTCATGTTGTAATTAATTAGCTTAATCGCTTTGTAATTAATTAGTTAAGTGTTTAGCTAATTTGATTGATTTGTAATATTTAATTAGCTTAGAATAGTTAGTTAAATTTTGTGTTATAATAAGTAGTTAGCTTAATTAGCGTAGCTAGTTGGTTAGCTCTTATTCATTCGGACCCTCATTCGCAAGGGCGTAATGTTGTAATAAGTGTGCGTGCGTGTGTGTATGTCTTCCAAACCCCACGTCTTTCTCCCTTTTATTTAATCGCTTTTGATGGTTAGATTAGGGATCATGTTTCAACTAGCATACATTATGATTGTATGTTTGTATCCATTCATTTGTCTTGCATGCACCGAGCTTCGGCGCATCATTCAAACTACATTGTTGTTTCAATACTTCTTTGAATACGTGTTTAACGCATGTTGTTCAAATTGCTTCATATGCCATATTAGTAGCCAAGCCTATTAATTGCATTATTACATGTGTTGCATTAGGCATCTTGTATAGTTAGGATCATGTATCTTTCTAACTAGTTTCTGTTTTAGCTTGGAGTACTCGATGAGTTTTTATGCTATAGCATACTTGTATGAGTGTGATTGCCATGTTGCCATGTTTCGCATGCTTGCCATGAGGCTATGTGCTTAAATGCTTAACTGTATGAATGCCTGTGGATGAAGGCTTGTTGTTTGAATTGGAACGATTCAACGAATGTGTGTTTTAAGCCCACTTTGTTATGGCAAATCATGTTTTAAGCACACTATGTTGGTGGCAAATCTGCATCTTTAAGCCTACTTGAGGTGACAAATTCAAACCATTTTCGCAAAAAACATGAGTTGAATTGTTCCAAATCTTGCAAATTAGTCTATACTTGCTTGTGTGCGTCACATAGTAAGGTTAGATTAATAATCGGAATAAGAACACATAATGTTTATAAAAGAACATATCATGATTAGTAGAGGCCGATCTTTGATCGAGCGAGTGGGGTGCTCATTTTATGACATTCCCCTCTTGTACCCAAGTTCCCAAGCCGAGGCAACTTTGGTGATGACGGACACGTGGCCTTTGGCACGAGTCAGGGTTTCCTAAATTTCCCCCAAAACAAAATATTTAGATGGCGACTCTGTATCTAGCAAAGCAGTCCAATTTTGGCATTATTTGATTTAAAATTGATTTTTCAAAAAGGTTTGCTGGATTTGGACTCTTTGGTGTTTATCAATTTCACATTGCACTTGTGAGACTAGATTCAGAACCGCGGGAGTCCGAACTGTGAGGCCTTCTTTTCAAACCCTTTCCGAAAGGCAAGGCGTGGAAAAAGACGAGTCCATAGGGTGTAGTTTCCAAGATGTTGATTGAGTCTACGGGTTTCTAAGAGTCCTATTAGAAAGGCACTTGATCACTGCTGTTTTTAATTGGAACTCTGGTAACACCACAGGATGGTCATTATCCATAATTAAATTCATATGTGTTTATGTGATTACATGTTTATGTGGAATGAATTACTATTGTCTACCATTTTAGGATGTGAGTGAGTTAGCTTCGGCACATTGTATATGTGCTAATCTCTTTTCTTACCTTCATTAGGATGTCAAGATGAGGACCTGGTGGTGGTAGGTGTGGTAGGCCTAGGAGGGGTTAGTCAGGATGATATTCCTGCACAGGAAGAAGGGGTTGGTCAACAGGCCATGGGCGTCTTGGCCCGCGAAATGGCTGGAGCGTTACGGGAATCCATGGACATTCTCAGAGCTGAGAATCAAGTCCAGGCCCAAGTAGCTGAAGCAGGGCCATCTTTTCTAAAGCGAGAGTTTTTTCGGTCAAATCCAGATGAGTTTGTGAGAGATCCCAAGAAGCCACAGAAGACAGATGAGTGGTTAGAGCAAATGGTGAAGACATTTAAGATGCTCGATATCGAAGACAGAGGTTTGAGAGTGACCTTGGCGTCCTTCCAGCTGAAAGAAGATGTGGGTCAATGGTGGAAATATGCGCGAGGGCGCATTGGAGGGACTTGGGAGGCTTTTGTTGACGCCTTCTAGGACAAGTTTTTGCCTCCCACTGTTAGGGAGAAGTTGATAGACCAGTTCTCTAAGCTGGTGCAGGTGAACACACCAATAGCTGAGTTTGAGGCCACATTCACCAATTTATCGAGGCTTACACCAGAACTCGTGGCGACTGAGGAGCACCGTTGTTTGGAGTTCGAGAAGAGGTTGAGGACCAGACTCATGTTCCGAGTAGCCGGGTCCATGATTAGAGATTATGGGTGCCTTGTGGAGGTGGCGGTCCATCTTGAGACCATTATGTAGATGGAGAAAGACAGAATAAAGGACTCCAAGAGGAGTCAAGATAATCAGGGGGACAACAAGAGGCAGATAGGTTCTAACCCCCAGTTATCCCACGGAGCACAGTCGAGGTCCACTTTTCCAGTATCGAGTTTCGGTTCTGGGAGAGGTGGTTAGGGAGATGTGACTTGTTACAAGTGTGGTCAGCTGGGCCACAAGTCTCCAACTTGCCCACGGAGAGGAGGAGGGCAACGGTCTACACTATCTTCGGTTCATTCTCAGAGCTAGAGTCAGGGGAGAGGGCAGTCGCTCACTTGTTATCAGTGTAGGCAGGCAGGACACATGAAGAGATTTTGCCGTCAGTTAGGTTGCACGTCTGGTGCATCTGATTCGAGGCAAACACAAAGCCACTAGCCTACACAGTCAGCACAGGCCTCGAGGGCCAATCAGAGAGCCTCTTCGGCTCAGTCAGTGCATCAGGCTTATTCTCCGAGGGGTGAGTAGGTTGAACAGAGACCCATCAGGTATGTGTATGCTGTTACAGCGCCAGATCTAGTACCAGCGCCTTCAGTAATGAGAGATACCTTCTTGTTTTCTAATTTAGTTGCTAATGTATTGATTAATACGGGTGCTTCCCATTCATTTATCTCATCTACATTTGCATCGATTTTGGGGTTAGAGTTGGCTTGGTTAGCATTTCCTATTTGTGTAGAGTCATCTATTAGTGGTGAGATGGTTTTGAAGCAGGGATGTCGAGGTTGTGATATAAAGGTCGCCGATCATCGGTTTCCCTTTTCAATTGTGTTGATTGACATGTCTAGCTTTGATGTTATTTTGGGTATGGACTCATTGTTATCATTTCGGGCTATTATAGACTGCTACCGTCAAAGGGTTACTGTATGTACCATGAGCGGTGATTGTTTTCATTTCTTGGGAGACCGAGTGGGTAGATTCTTATCATCGGTATATGATCCGCGTGGGTGGAGTGAACTTAGCTGTCTTCTGGCAAATTTCTTGAGTGGTGAGTGTGATGAAGTCCAAGTCAAGTTGCCAAGAGTAGTTTGTGAATACCCGGATGTTTTTTTGAAGGACCTTACTACTTTGCCATCTCACCATGAGATTGAATTCTCTATTGACTTGGTGCCCGGTACGACACTGATCTCCATGGCACCATATAGATTTGCACCTGCCAAGTTGTAACGCCCTCAAAATAAACCCATAATACATAATATTAACATGCGGAATTATAAGGAAATAAAGTATCTTATTCCATTCATCAGAGTACCATGAAATAAAAACATCTTAATAAATGCCCTATGGGCTTACAATCTTGCCAAGCCAACACTTGGACACAATTCCATGAGTTCTAACTCAAAAACAAATAAAGCCCTAGGCTTGAAAGTTTACAAGTTATTCAAATAAAACAACTAAAAACAAATAAAGCAAGTCTTCGAGTCCAAATCCTCACAAGCTAAGTCCTTGGAGGTAGTGAACCACCTGAACCTGAAAATGAAGTTCCCATATAGGGGAGCCACAGCCCAGTAGAAAAATACTAAACCAAGCATAGAATTAACTAAAGCATTAGCATTCGATTACATGGTTAACACAAGATAATCAATTTCCATTCATGACACGAATGTCTACATTGTCTATGACATATTGTCTATGACACTTTTCACTTTCCAATATCTATTCAACTTTCCAATTATATCATTATGGCTCAGAACCTGGCCAACTATAATAGTGATCCAGATGTCACAAAAATAAAATGAGACTAAAGCTCAAACCACAACACTTCCATACTTCCAACTGATACACATTATAATGATGTATCATATCAACAACAAATAGCAATATTGCTATTATCAATAAGCACACATATGAATGATGCTACTGGAGTCCATCCCCTATCTCCTCCCAACAAATCCGGTTTAGAGGTCCATCCCCTATCTTCCCCTAAACCGTGGAGTTCATCCCCTATCTCCTCCAAAACAAATGCATATGCAATGAAACACACAATTGCCATATACAACACATAATCAATACAAGTAATGTTCTGTATTAAATCAACAGTCAATCAATTGACTCAATTTCAGTTATACCTAAGCCGCATGCAAGGTCTACAACAATCAATGGCTATCCTCCACCGATAGCCCAAACAGTTATTTCTAAACAAGAAATAAATACGACAATGAATATAAATTCAACATTCTCATAGGTAAGTATTTAAACTACCCAACTATATCATCAATTTACTACATTTCCCCAATTCCATGAATTAAACTAAATTCCACAATCTTCCTTTAAATTAATTACATAAATTAATGTATGACAAAACCCTAAGGTTTCCCCCAAAATTACCAAAACTACCCACATACCAAAATACCAACACCTAGGATTAAAACGTATAAATGGAGTAGGAAAATCCCTACCTCGAAGCAAGAACCCAAAAAAGAAGGCGGAGATGATAGCCCAAACTCCAAAGTGCTCCAAATCAATAACCGTTCAGATTAAATGAAAGCCCTCACTCTCCTCTATCTTATTTGTAAAGCAACTAGGGTAAAAACACACCCTAACTAGATCAAACCTAGGAGAGAAGGTGAGTTGGGAGAGAAAAAACTCGTAACTAGGGTTTTATAAACTGAAAGGGGCTGAAAACTGTTTTAAAACACGCTGCTGCTATTTAAACTGAACAGGCTCGCTCGAGCGAAGACATGGTCGCTCGAGCGACAAGACACAAAAATCCACGCTCGAGCGAAGAAAAGCTCGCTCGAGCCAAAAACTCGATGCTTCAGGTCTGCAACCCAGAAGCTCGCTCGAGCGACGAAATGCTCGCTCGAGCGAAGAACTCGAAAACATACACCTCGCTCGCTCGAGCGAAGAAATGCTCGCTCGAGCCAAGAAACACATCTATCAGGTCTAAGTACTGGACGCAAATCTCGCTCGAGCGAAGGAACCCTGGCTCGAGCGAAGAAACAAAAACAAAGACCTCGCTCGAGCGAAGAGAAGCTCGCTCGAGCGACCAAGCCAAAAACTGAACATGCAGACTTGGTTTCTAAACCCAACCAATCTGCAACCAACCTGCTAAACACATCCTATAACCCAAGAATAAGGAATTAAAGGACACAACAAAATATAACAGCGGAATCCACGGAACGTAGTCCGGATACAATAATCAAATGGGAAAAAGACCGGGGATACAAGTATAGTGAGTTGAAGAGATTTAACTCCAGGAATTGTTCGATAAGGGTTTCATCCGCCCTAGTACCCGCCGTGGGGAGCACCGTCTCTTTTTGCCAAAAAGAAAGTTGGTGCGTTGCGGCTTTGTATAGACTATCGAAGGTTGTACTGGGTAACTATTAAGAACAAGTACCCAATGCCTTGTATAGATGATTTGTTTGATCAGTTGAAGGGGTCTTGTTGCTTCTCTAAGATAGATCTGAGATCAGGTTATCACCAGTTGAGAGTAAGGGAGGAGGACATTCCGAATACGGCATTTCGTACGCGGTATAGCCATTACGAGTTTCTAGTCATGCCCTTTGGGCTAACCAATGCCTCAGCTATATTTATGGACTTGATGAACCAGATCTTCCGAGAGTTCCTAGATCGTTTTGTCATCGTCTTTGTGGACGACATTTTGATTTACTCACCCTCTAAGGAGGAGCACGAGGAACATTTACGAGTAGTACTCGAGTTTCTTAGAGCCCACAAACTGTATGCCAAGTTTGGAAAATGTGAATTCTGGCTGAGAGAAGTTAAGTTCTTAGGCTATGTGGTATCCGAGGAAGGAGTGACTGTAGATTCATCCAAGATTGAGGTAATGCGAGATTGGGAACAACCTAAGAATGCTTTCGAGATCCGTAGTTTCTTGGGGTTGGCCGGGTATTACTGCCGATTTGTGAAAGATATCTCTAGGCTAGCCTCACCTTTGACTAGATTGACAAGGAAAGAGATCAAATTTGTGTGGAGTGAGACTTGTGAGAAGTCATTTCAAGAGCGTAAAATTAAACTTACCATTGCTCCAATTTTGATTATTCTGGAGAGGGGTTTGGGTTATTCGATGTATTATGATGCCTCACGGGAAGGTTTGGGTTGTATATTGATGCAAGAAGGGAAGGTTATGGCTCGCAACAGTTGAAAACTCATGAGATGAATTACCCTACTCATGACCTAGAGTTAGCGGCGGTGATCTTCGTCTTGAAGATTTGGAGGCATTATCTGTATAAGGGAGAAATTTGAGGTGTTTTCGGATCACAAGAGTTTGAAGTATCTGTTTACATAGAAGGAGTTGAATTTGAGGCAAAGAAGGTGGATGGAGTTCATAAAGGACTATGATTTTGAGTTGTATTACCATCCGGGAAAGGCCAATGTTGTAGCCAACGCCTTGAGTAGAAAATCCATTAGCAGTGTGGCTAGTGTTGCCATTTGGGAATGGGAGATGTTGGGTGCTCTTGGTGAATTTGATTTGCATTTTGGCAAGTCCATTGAGTCTGCAGCCTTGTTTACCGTAGTTGCACAACCTACACTTGTGAACCGAGTAATAAAAGTGCAGAAGTGACCTTGAGGTGGAATCCCTTCGGGAAAAGATCTCTAGTAGGAAGGTGGAGAAGGGCTTGAATGTGTACCCTCACCTAAGTGTGAGATATCATGACCGTTTGTTCGTGCCAGAATCTTGCTGAGAGGAAGTACTCCGAGAGTTTCACCATTTACGCCTTGCGGTGCATCCGGGAGGCACAAAGATGTATCACGATCTTAGTCGCCAGTTTTGGTGGAGAGGTATGAAGAAGAACGTGGCAGTGTTTGTATCGAAGTGCCTTACTTGTTAACAAGTGAAGGCCAAGCATCAGAGGCCAACAGGTTTGTTGCAACCCTTGCCTATAGCCGAGTGGAAGTGAGAGCACGTCACGATGGACTTTGTTGTGGGCCTTTTGAGGACTCAACAGGCAGTGATGCCATTTGGGTGGTAGTTGATCGGTTAACCAAATCGGCGTACTTTATACCTATGCGCATAAGTGACTCGGTAGGTTATCTTGCCGATCTTTACATTAGGGATATAGTGAAGTTGCACGGGGTCCCTATGTCGATTGTTTTAGATAGAGATCCACATTTTACAACTCGGTTGTGGCAGTGCCTTGGGCATTAAATTGACTTTTAGCACCGCATATTATCCTCAAACTGACGGGCAGTCCGAGCGTACTATTCAAATCATTGAGAATATGCTTCAAGGCTGTGTCCTTACTTTCAAGGGTTCGTGGGAGAGGCACCAGCCCGTAGTGGAGTTTGCCTATAACAATATTTTCCAATCTAGTATTGGCATGGCACCATTTGAGGCCTTGTATGGCCGACCATGTAGATCTCCGGTGTGTTAGGCCGAGGTGGGTGATACACCTTTGTTAGGGTCGGAGTTAGTTCGGGAAACGACGGAGAAAGTGGCACTTATCCGTAAGAGGTTGGTAATTGTAACGCCCTCAAAATAATACATAGAACCCAGCAATTTCGACATGCATTGATATAAGAGAATAAAACATTCTTCCATTCATCAAAGTATTCTTACAAAAGATATTACATGTTGACAACAAAAGTAAATGCCCTACGGGCTTACAACTTTCCAAGCCAACACTTGGATACAAAAAGTGAGTGCTAACTCATATACATATTAAGCCCTTGGCTTCAATTTACATGTAATATCAAAATAACAAAACAACCAAAAAGAGTCTTTAACTCCAAATCCTCCCAAGCTAAGTCCTTGGAGGTAGCATATCACCTGGACCTGAAAATGATGTCCCATATAGGGTGAGCCAAAGCCCAGTAGAGATATACTAAACCAAATATAAGCAATGACTAAAACGATAGCATTTGATAAATGGCCAACACTTATAAACCAATTATATCACATTACAGTTCCATGACAATTATGTCCATGTTACGTTCCACTTTCCTTTACTTAACCAAATCATTTCATAAACATGGCTCAGGACCTGGCCAAACAATTAATAGGAATACATTTCTTATTAAACATTTCCCTTATTCACAATTTAAATGAGTCTACAACTCATATTAAAATCATTTCTAATATTTCAATTTAATACACATATTCGCTGTATTAACATTTCAAGTGATACACATAATTGTTGTATCCATGGAGTCCATCCCCTATCTCCTCCCAAACAGGTTTGAGAGTCCATCCCCTATCTCTCCTCAAACCATGGAGTACATCCCCTATCTCCTCCCGAACCATATGCATATACAATGTATTTAACACTTGTTATACACAAAATAAATCAATACACATATTTGCTGTATTAACTCAACCGTCATATTCAATGACATATTCAATATGATTGGTTTCAGTTTTCCCTAATCAACATACAGTATCTACAACAATCAAGACTATCCTCCACCGATAGCCCAAAGCAGTTATTTCTAAACAGAAAATAAATGCATTAAACCAATATAATATCAACAATTACACCAGTGAGTGATAAATTAATCCAATTACACCATTCAATCCCATAAATTCCCAATTTCATGGATTTCAACTCAATTCCACATTTTCCCAAATTAATTATACAAATTAATTTATCTCAATAGTTAGGGCATTTTGTCCCCTTTCCTCTATATCAACCCTAAGGTTTGATTCCACCAATTTTAACAACAATAGCTCCATTTTCCAATGTCTCACATACACATGGGTTTTAATATTTAAAAACCCCTCTTTTATAAATTACACAACAACCCTAACTTTTCCAAATTTACCCAACATCACCAACTAATCAAAATGACCAAAATTTAAGACAAAGCTCATAAGATGGAGTAGGGTATCCCTACCTCGAAATGAAGAGCTCAAATGGAGAAGATGACCAAAATCCAAAGTGCTCCAAATCCAAGGTTTTTCAGATTAAAATGCAGCCCACACAACCCTCTACCTTTCTTACAAAGAGATTAAGGTAGGAACTCACTAGAAGTAGATCAATCCCTAGAGAGAAGGTAAGTGTAGAGAGAGAGAGAGCCGAATTCTAGGGTTTTGAAATCAAAAGAGGTGAAAAAGTGAAGTGTTCCCCGCTGCTGCCTACTGATATAACACAGGCTCGCTTGAGCGACCAGACACAAAGGACCCTCGCTCGAGCGTAGAAAGTCTCGCTCGAGCTAACAATTCGAAGCTTCAGGTCTACAACCCAGAAGCATGCTCGAGCGGCAGAATGCTCGCTCGAGCGAAGAAACCCAAAACATAGACCTCGCTCGCTCGAGCCAAGAATCACAACCATTAGGTCCAGAACTAGACGCAGACGCAAGCTCGAGCGAAGGACTTCTCGCTTGAGCCACCAGATACAAAACTCAACTCTCGCTCGAGCGAAGGAAAGCTCGCTCGAGCCCAGAATCACAACCATTAGGTCCAGAACTAGACGCAGATGCAAGCTCGAGCGAAGGACTTCTCGCTCGAGCCACCAGATACAAAACTCAACTCTCGCTCGAGCGAAGGAACCCTGGCTCGAGCGAAGGGTCTAAAACACAGAGCTCGCTCGAGCGACGAAAGTCTTGCTCGAGCGAAGATACAAAATTCTGGGCAGCAACACTTAGTTCAAACTCGCTACCAAGCTGTAACAAACCTGCCCAAAACATCCTATAACTCAAATACAAAGTATTGAAGGACGGAAACAAGATATATGCAATACCCCACACCACGGGACCTAAGCCCGGGATACAACAACCAAAGGAGGAAGAACCGGGATCGCTATAGTAACGGCTCAGACTTGCCAGAAAAGTTATACTGACCGTAGGAGGAGACCTTTGTCTTTTGAGGTGGAAGATCATGTTTTTTTGAAAATATCACCTAGGCAGGGTTTGATGAGATTTGGAAAGAGTGGGAAGTTGTCTCCTCGATTTATTAGGCCTTTTGAGATCCTTAAGCAGGTTGAGGAGGTAACTTACCGTTTGGCGTGACTACCACAGCTTTATAAGGTTCATGATGTGTTTCATATTAGTATGCTTCAGAAGTATGAGCCGAATCCATCGCACGTGTTGGATTGGACTGACTTAGAGATGGATAAGGATTCCTCGTATGAGGAGAGACCAGTGAGAATCTTGGATACCCGGGACCAAGTCTTGCGAGGCAAGACAATTCCCTTGGTTAAAGTATTGTGGAAACATCGCGGGGTTGAGGAAGTAACTTGGAAACGGGAGTTGGAGGTCCGTGAGAAATATCCGGACTTGTTTGTTGATGTTTGAGTATTGAACTTTATTATGTTAATGAAACATGAGAACATTGTATATGTCATTTATGTTTTAGGAGCATGAACTCAATATAAACATTGTATATGTTTTGGAAAAATGTAAACTGCATTCTCAATACTGGAACTTGTGTATCGAGTTGATGAAATTGAATGACCGGAGAATGGGTCATGACATTGAAATTGACAGATTATCATCATTGTAAATAGTTTAATAATGATTTTGAACTTGATTTGAAATTTTGAGGACGAAATTCCTTAAGGGGGGAGGTTATAGCGATTCTAATATTGACCCGACCTTTGTTGTACTCTGGACTCGGGTTCATAGTTTAGTGTTGTTGTTCATATCTTATTTCCCTTATTTTCCCTTAAGTTTCCTATTGGATTGTTGTGGTTGTGTTTGGCACAGGTTGGTTGCTTGGTTTCCAAACTCTTGTTGCCCAGATTTTTGCTTCTCCGCTTGAGCGGCACTTCTTGCGCTCGAGTGGGCTTTGCAAACTCTTAGTACTTTTGTAGGTTTGCAAAACTACTAGGTGAGTGTATTCTACGCTCGAGTGGTTCATTCTGCACTCGACGCTTAGCTCAAGCGGCCATTTCTTGCACTCGAGCAATTGGTCTAATGTCTGTAAAACTGCTGGATGTGTGTATTCTGCGCTCGAGCGATAACGGTCTTCTTCGTTGTGCCTTGGTGCTCGAGCGTCACTTTTTGCACTTGAGTAGAACAACTTATTGTGTCTAATGCTCGAGCGTCACTTCTTGCGCTCGAGTGGACTGTGCATATATCAGTTTGTAAAAGTGACTTTTTACATCACTTTTTTAGAACTTTTCTTCCTAAACCCTAAAGTTGAGACTCTCTCTCTCTAAAACACACACTCTCTCTATCTCTCTCTCTACATTTTCACCTAGTTCTAGTGATTTCTCTACCCATTTGCCTTTGTTAAAAAGAGTGAGCATCTCAAGATCTCCATTTTGATCCGAATAGATTTGGGTTTGAGCATCTTTGAAGTTTTATCTTTGCCTTGCTCCTCTTCTCTCTTTGAGGTAGGGATTTTCTACACTTTCATATGATTTTTAACTTAGTTATTGGCTGTTGTGTAACAATAGTGGAATTGGGAGTACTTTGGACAAACCTAGGGTTTAGAATATAAAATCAAAAGAGGGGTTTCTAGTGAATGTGATATAAATGGTTATGGGGTTTGAAAATGAGGTTATATTGTGACAAAATAGTTGATTTTGGCATTTGAGTTGATATTTGGGAAAGAGGGAAGTTGCCCTAAAATGTTTCAAATATTTATTTTCTATAAATAAATGAAATTAGTATTATAAAATGTGAAATTGGATGGATGTTGATATAAATGGTGGAGTTAGATATGTATTACCTCACACCTATAGGAATTTGAACGAATTATTTGTCTGAAGATTAAATATCTGTTTGGAAATATCTGTATTGGACTATCGGTGAAGGATAGCTATGATTGTTGCAGAAATTGCATGAGGATTAGGTGAATTGAAACTAATCTCTTGCTGGTTGTCATTGAGTATGACTATGTTTGACCACATTATATATATATATATATATATATAATGTTTAGGAGGAGAAAGAGGATGTGCTTCATATTTGGGAGGAGATATGGGATGGACTCCATTGAACAAAGTTGGCCTGTGTGTCCAAGGTGAAAGTCCTGAAACCGCACGTATACATGGGTGCCGATCCCGCAGATGAAATTTTCGTAAAATGGCAAATTAAAGTTTTTGTATGGTAGTTGTGTTGATTTGAGAACCACTGAGTTGTAGTCTCAGTTGGGTTGTCTGGAGGATTATAAAATCAACTCATGAATTAAGATAAAATAAATTAACTTGAAATGAACTAAAGGAAAATGGATTAAGTTATGACATTTGGCACTCTATGATCATGTAGAATATGAGTGTTTTGTCACAGGCATTGTCTATGCACATTGTACTTATATCTTTGTTAAAATTCATATATTGTATTCGATTGTTCCTACTGGGCTTTGGCTCACCCTATTTGGGAAAAACCATTTTCAGGTGTTGGTGATATGCCTCCACCAAGGCAATAGTTTGGAGGGACCTTGTGTATTCTCTTCTATATAGCCAAGGGGTTTATTTGTGTTGAGCTAGTCTTATTTTTATTGTAACCAAGCAATGACTTGGAAAGATGTAAGCCTTTAGGGCATATAAATATCCGTTCAGCTTTCATTTCTCTTTACTACTTGTAACACATGTTGTAGATTCAGGATGAACTATTTATGAATGTACATCGCATGTGTCACTTTTGTATTCTCTTATGTATGTTTTTCGATAATCTTTGAATTAAGTTCTTATTTTGTCCAAAAAAAAAAAAAAAGTACCCTTGAGCTAATTTTTTTTGGTTATTATTATTATTATTAATGAATGAGGGATGCTATTTATCCCTACTTTATTTCTTTCGACCCCCGTTTCTTTGAATCTCTACCCACTTAATTAAGTGCTTCCCATTTTCTCTTTAAACCTCCACCTTAATCCTAATTATACCCCTCTTCTTTGAACATCCCAAAACCCTAACCCTTAACCACTATAGCTCCGATAGTACACTCCGATGACTCTCAGTAGCCTATATTTCCCCTGGCATTCACCATTGCCCACCCCTCCCCAACCTCCCCTTGGCCTTCATCAATGTCTGGTACTGTCAAATTCATACAATGTTAATAAATAAATCTACCTATCATATATCTCAAAATTCAAAAATAAAAATAATTTTATAATTTAAAAGTTCATAAAATACTAACACAGAAAACCTTATGGTGGGCACCCCCTTAGGATGCAGACACTATACAGCTATCACAATTGACATAACTTTATTACAAAAATTCATGACATCAATTACAAAATACATAATCTTACCACAAATTAGCGTAACAAAATATCTAAAATTTTGTGGTTTCGTTACGACATTTTTTGTTACACTAATTTATGGCGATGTTACGCATCTTGTGATTGATGTTACCCATCTTTCGTGTCTTGTCTTTAACTGATTGTATGCATTTAGTTTTTCTCTTAATTTATATTATTTGTTTGAAGGATGCTAAGGAGCTTGCTAGCTTTAGATTCTAGAAGGCTATCATTTTGGGAGCTTCATATCTAATGGAAAGGAGTTGTCGAATTTCAAGCACTTTGTGATGATTGTGAATTTAGTTGGTTGTATTTTCATTTCCTTGTTTTTCTTTCTTCTTGCAATGGACTCTGGCTGGGTTGCTTCTGAAGCCTTTGCACAAGCATTACAAGAGAAGGTTTTTGTTGATATTCTCATCTCATTTGAAGCAATATTCAAAATGTAGCTCTTTAATTTTTATAAGTAATGGGCCTTACAACTAATCTTTGTCACACTTTGTTGTTTAAAATCGTCCATAGACCAGAAAATACACTTCGAGAATTTGAATAGGTTGGCTGCCATGGCTGCTAAACAGACTGTAATGACAGAGTGATCCATTCTACAGGTTATAATTTTTTTGCTAGACTTTTTTTTTTTTTTGGTTCTCTAATGGCAATTATACTTGTTAATGAGCTAAGACATTTCAAAAATTATGAGGCAGCTTACATTTGATGATTTTTTTTTTTTTTATTTTGTTTACCTAAACAACTTACATCTATTGTCATGCTTTTGAAGGTGGTAGATGAGTGGGGCCAAAACTCATGGTGGAAGCCTTCCATGAACCAAAGAATAGAAAAAGAGTTCAAAGTTTGTACATTTAGTCCCACATTTCATCTTACCCTTCTATTGCTGTATACTAAGGTGGCTTGGTTGGATTTTGAACATCTGAGGAACTAATAAGAGCTAGGATGAGAGTAATGGACCTAGTGCTTAATACTTAGATGGTATGGAACCAAATAAAGTGTCTCTCAGTCTCAGTCTTATAAATTTCATGCTTATAAATTTTGTCTCCATTTCTAAGATTAACATTAACATGTGTTTCTCGCTTTATATATACCTCTCTGTGTTTTCCTATGACTTATGTTCATTGATTAACATTATGTTCATTGATTTAGGCTCTAATGTTTTGTTTGTTAGATCACTTAACAGATACTTGGAATGAATAAAAAAGATTTATTTATTTTTTTATTGTTTTTTTGGGTCCATATATGAATTTGAGATTTGAGGTTGAGATATACTCATTTATTCTATTTTATTTTTGGTCTCTGTTTTTTTCTTTTTCCAGAGGTCCAAACTTTATTAGAACTTAACTTGTTCCTTTTTAACTAATGAGTTTTGGCATATGGATCATTATGGATTTAGAAATATGACTTGGTTGTACTTGTATGGTGTTTGGAATTTGTCACGCCCCAAAATTTAGACAATTAAATATTAAATTAGGACTAAACTCTAATCAATATTCCATCATCCAAATCCTAGGGGTGAAACAAAATCTAAACATTCTCGTCTCCATAAGGTTTAAATAAATTTCATGCTCAAAAGATTACAAGGGATTAAAAAAAATAATAATAATTAATAAACGCCAACCAAACTATTCATCATAGATTCATAACTATCCAATACGTCCAACATTAAAGTAGCAACAACTAATCAAAACAACTTAAATAATGGAACGTTACAAACCACGCCAAATTATCAAAATATTAAGGTCATAAAAAAAATAATAAATATATAAACTAATATCAACCCTAAGTTCAAGAAAACCAAAAGAAGTCCAAAAAATATGTCCTACGATCATAGTTATTTCTTCTCACCACCATAGTGTCAGGGAAAATCGATGATTCCCCACAAGTAAATCAATCAATGGGAATAAAAACTAATGCAGAAAAATTAAATCAAAGGCAACACAAGAATTTTACGTGGTTCCCTCACTGTGAGGTACGTCCACGGGATCGAAATCCGATTCCACTATCAACCAAATAAGTTCCAAACGATTACAAACGAGACACGAATGGTCTCACAAACCACCCTTAGGTGAATTCCAAATAATAACAAATAAACAAGAGGAAAGACCTCACCAAATAGATGAACCAAAATCTTCAGAATCAGAGTTGAAGAAGATACAAAATAACGAACCAAATCAACACCGAAAACCAAACCAACCGCTTCAAAGCAGAGTAGCAAAACCAAGACACCAATTCTTTAATTGACCAAGTCAAATCCAAAGCACCAATCTATACCAATTGAAACCCACCAAAGCACTGTTGCCGAAAGAAGTGTTGCTGCCGCTCACCTCTGATTTCTTAGGGAAAAACAATACTAATAATATATTGAATCTAGGGTTTTTTTATCAAACCTTAGTTGTTTCCAAATTAGATTGGGTCTCCTCAAATTAAATATAATATATAAAATATATTATAATTAATACTAAACCAAATTAAACTCTTTTTCAAAACCAATTGGGTCCCACACTCCAATAAGGAGGTATACCCAACAATTCTCCCCTACCGACTTAGGTGGAGATATCAACCATACCCGCCAAAGTTCGACACTTCAAATGTTTGTCCCTCGACAAAGTCTTTGTCAACATATCCGAGATATTATCATCTGTGTGAACCTTTTCGAGTTGTAACAATTTCGAGTCTAACACATCACAAATCCAATGGTATCTCACATCAATGTGTTTCGATCTCGAATGAAAGGTAGAATTTTTACTCAAGTGAATAGCACTTTGACTATCACAATAAAGCACATACCTTTCTTGTTTCAAACCCAACTCTTGCAAAAATTTCTTCAACCATAACTCTTCTTTGCAAGCTTCCGTAATGGCAATAAATTCAGCTTCGGTAGTTGAGAGAGCAACACATTTTTGTAATTTAGATTGCCATGCCACAGCTCCCCCTGCAAAAGTCATCAAATACCCCGAAGTAGATTTCCTAGAATCAACATCACCAGCCATGTCAGAATCTGTGAACCCATCAAGCATTGGCTTACCATCCCCAAAACACAAACACACCTTCAAAGTCCCTCGAAGATATCTTAGAATCCATTTTACCTGCCCAATGTTCTTTACCCGGATTAGAGAGAAACCGACTCACCACACCAACGGCGTGAGCAATATCCGGCCTTGTACAAACCATGGCGTACATCAAAGAACCAACTGCTGAAGCATAAGGAACTTTCAACATCTCTTCTTTGTCTTTCTCACTTGTAGGACATTGATTCGAACTAAGTTTGAAGTGACCCGCAAGTGGACAACCAACCGGTTTTGCTTTATCCATGTTGAATCTCTCAAGAACTTTCTCAATGTAGCTCTCTTGAGACAACCAAATCAGCCCCTCTTTGCAATCACGAACAATTTTCATACCAAGTATTTGCTTTGCCGGTCCCAAATCTTTCATAGAAAAAGATTTACTCAACTCCAACTTCAACTTGTTAATCATGGTAGAATCTTGACCCACAATTAACATGTCATCAACATAAAGCAAAAGAATAATAAATTTACCATCCGGGAAATTTTTCACAAACACACAATGGTCCGAAGTGGTTTTAGAAAAACCATTATTCATCATGAAAGAGTCAAATTTTTTGTACCATTGCCGCGGGGCTTGCTTGAGACCATACCATTGCCGCGGGGCTTGCTTGAGACCATACAAACTTTTCTTCAATTTGCAAACAAATTTCTCTTTCCCTTTCTCTACAAAACCTTCCGGTTGCTCCATGTAAATTTCTTCTTCAAGATCACCATGAAGAAATGCGGTCTTCACATCAAGTTGCTCAACTTCAAGGTTCATACTTGCAGCCATGCCAAGTACAACCCGAATAGAAGACATCTTCACAACCGGCGAGAAAATCTCATCAAAGTCAATACCTTTTTTTGCCCAAAGCCTTTCACAACGAGACGTGCTTTGTACCTCAATTCTTGCTATCATTCTTCAATTTGAAAACCCACTTATTTTCAGAATTTTTCTCCCCTTAGGCAACTTCACTAAATCATAAGTCTGGTTTTCAAGCAAGGAATTCATCTCCTCTTCCATGGCCTTTTTCCAATCATCTTTCTTTGCATGCTCAATTGCTTCTTGGTAGCTCTCCGGCTCCCTTGATCGGAAATCACACAAATTCATTGGGAGGATACTTTCTTGAAGGTTGTCGGTCCCTTGTAGATTTTCTTAACTCAAGTTGTGGTGGCGGTTCTTGAGTTGGATGCTCTTCCTCAATTTCTGGCTCAACTTCATTAGGATTAGCATCATCCTCCACTTCTTCAATAGGTGGCTGCACATCTCCCCCATTTTCATCATCAACTGAAGATGAAGGAGATGGATCCATATCAATGAGATCACTAGTTTTTGGCTCCAGTTGATCACCTTGCCAAAGTCTTCAATTGTTTGGTCTTCAAGAAACACAACATCACGACTTCGAATGACTTTCTTGTCGACGGATCCCACAATCTATACCCAAATTCATCACGCCCATAGCCAAGAAAAATACATTGTCTTGACTTACTATCAAGCTTGGACCTCTCATCCTTTGGAATGTGAACAAAAGCTCGGCAACCAAACACTCTCAAGTGCTCATAAGACACATCTTTGCCAGTCCAAACTCTTTCAGGAACATCACCATTCAAAAGATAGCAAGGAGATAAATTGATCACGTCAACCGCTGTACTCATTGCCTCACCCCAAAAGGATCTTGGCAATTTAGCTTATGAAAGCAAACATCTTGTTCTTTCCACAATGGTGCGGTTCATCCTCTCGGCAACGCCATTTTGTTGAGGAGTCTTCTTAACTGTCTTTTGGTACCGAATACCTTGGCTACGACAATACTCATCAAATGGCCCAGTGTATTCACCACCATTGTCTGATCGGATGCACTTCAATTCTGCCCTGTTTCTCTTTCAACCATGGCCTGAAAATGCTTAAATACTTCTAGAACTTGATCTTTAGTTTTTAGTAGAAAAGCCCAAACTTTCCTTGAATAATCATCAATGAAAGTAACAAAATAAAGTGCACCACCATGTGTTCTAACTTTTAAAGGACCACAAACATCCGAATGAATCAACTCCAAAACCTTTTCTTTTCTAGAAGCAACATTTTTATGAAAAGAAACTCTATGTTGTTTACCGCCAAACAATGAACACAAGTTTTAAGATGTGTACCTTTCAAACCGGGTAGAAGCTCTTTCTTGAACAAAACTTGTAGCCCCTTTTCACTCATGTGCCCAAGTCGCCTGTGCCACAATTCAGTAGAAGTATCATCTTCAAGTGCATTGACAACACCTTTACAAATTTTTCCTTGCATCGAATAAAGTGTATGAGTCTTCTTGCACTTAGCCACCACCAAAGAACCCTTTGTGAGCTTCCATATTCCATCACCAAATTTGTTGTTGAAGCCTTCATCATCTAGCTTCCCAGTAGAGATCAAATTGAGGCGAATGTCAGGAACATGCCTCACATCTTTAAGCAACAACTTACAGCCCAAATTTGTTTCCAAACAAATATCACCCATGCCGATAATCTTGGACAAACCTTCATTACCCATTCAAACAGAACCATAATCTCCTGCAGTGTAGGTAGTGAAGAAATCAACTCGAGAAGTCACATGAAAAGAAGCACCAGAATCAATCACCCAATGACTCTCTTGGCCCACAAAATTGATACAATCATCTTCACAAACGACCATGAGATCATCGGTAGTAACTGCCGTTGTGTCTTCTTGTTTCTTATTCACACTTTTGTCACGCCTTTTCTCCTTGTTCTTGAGCTTTCGGCATTCCCGCTTCATATGCCCTTTCTCATGGCAATAATAACACTCAATGTCTTTCTTTGAAAAAGAACCATCTTTTGATTTGTTACTATCACCCTCAATGGGTCCATACAAATCTTTACAAAATAATAAGTCCTTCATTTTAGTTTTCCAAGTTACCCAATTGCTTCCATTGAAGCTAGACATGCGACCCACATTCCCCTCCATTGATTTACACAAATAAATAAACCCCAATAAACCGTAAGCTCTGATACCAGTTGTTAGGGAAAATCGATGATTCCCCACAAGTAAATCAATCAATGGGAATAAAAACTAATGCGGAAAAATTAAATCAAAGGCAACACAAGAATTTTACGTGGTTCCCTCAATGTGAGGTACGTCCACGGGATCGAAATCCGATTCCACTATCAACCAAATAAGTTCCAAACGATTACAAACGAGACACGAATGGTCTCACAAACCACCCTTAGGTGAATTCCAAATAATCACAAATAAACAAGAGGAAAGACCTCACCAAATAGATGAACCAAAATCTTCAGAATCAGAGTTGAAGAAGATACAAAATAACGAACCAAATCAACACCGAAAACCAAACCAACCGCTTCAAAGCAGAGTAGCAAAACCAAGACACCAATTCTTTAATTGACCAAGTCAAATCCAAAGCACAATCTATACCAATTGAAAACCAAAGCACTGTTGCCGAAAGAAGTGTTGCTGCCGCTCACCTCTGATTTCTTAGGGAAAAACAATACTAATAATATATTGAATCTAGGGTTTTTTTATCAAACCTTAGTTGTTTCCAAATTAGATTGGGTCTCCTCAAATTAAATATAATATATAAAAATATATTATAATTAATACTAAACCAAATTAAACTCTTTTTTCAAAACCAATTGGGTCCCACACTCCAATAAGGAGGTATACCCAACACATAGTCCCAACTAATCCTGCAAAGGAAGCTCGACTGTGCTCAAACAGAACGCACCTAAGTTGCCAAGAAACAAAACGGGTCAATATACTGGTATGAGTACAAGATTTAACACCCACGTGTCCACCAGACACAAACAAAAATACATTTAATTCTTGTTACGAGACAAGACAAGTAGTTTCATCCGCACCAAGACGAATGGGTAGTTTCTCGAGATACGGTGGCATTTAGTTTTCTTGCCCGTACACAACGAAATATAAATTGAGTATGAAATAAACAAAATAGAAATAAAATATGGTGGGTCAGCTCTACATAAAAAGTTAGTAAAACCCACCATCCTGCAAAAAAATAAAGTTAATATAATTTAATCATAAGTAACTTGCTAAAAAAGTATCAAAATGCACCGTTTCATACTTAAATAATTTGAATTGACCAAAACTCAAAGAACAAAAGTTGTATATAATCAAATTTCCTAAAAAGACAATGCGAACGAATTTAGTATAAACTGAACAGTTGAGAGAAAAACTGGATAGAAGAACCCAGACGGAATTCAACCAAAAAATCTAAAGCTGAAAACGAACAGAAACTGCCCTAAGATAATTTTTTTCGGAAAAGTTCAAAACACGAAAAGTGTGCAGAATAATGTTTTACTTCAGTTTTTGTGAAACCAATAAAAATAAGCTCGTTTCATGGATTAAAACTGCATCTAAAATCTGCATTGGTAAAACGAATAAAAACTATTGTAACCAAAATCATCTGATTACAAGTTCCAATTGATCTTTCTAGTAAAAAGTTAAAACACAAAAGTAGTCTAGAATCATGTATACATGCCTCTGTTCAAATTTCATAATTTATCGAGGTCGTTTACTATTTTTCAAGATGTACAAATCAATACAATTCACACTATAACAATAAATTCATATTTAATTCTTTGTACCTTAACTCCACCACTTCGGCTCTTCACTTCCGGCCTACACATATATCCTATGTGCCTCCGTATACGTAACACCGCTCAAAGCCAAACTTGCACGAGGATATCGTCCTGAGTTTGACCCACACTCCTTAGATGGTTAGCATATACGTACGCGCATAAATCAAAACACTCGTCTACTCATGAGAACGAGGCAACAATATATATATACACAATCTCTCGTCTACTCATGAGAACAAACATAATAATGCCAAGCCTAAGGAATTTAAATAAATCTCATAATCCTCACTTCTTTTTTTTTTTTATACACTCTTTCTCACCAACACTCAAATAAAATAACAATCCATGGAGTTATGGTGGAGTATAAGAAATTTATCTATGGGTTCCTAATTAATTTTAATTTCATATATCTATGAGTGTGATTACAACCATAAAATAAATCTATATAAAAACCATAAACCTTGCGTACACAACTAATCAAAATAATTAAAATCAATCAATCATCTAAAAACCCTAAACATTGCATACACAACTAATCAAAATAATTAAAATCAAACTATCATCTTCACACAAATACCATATCAAACCACATAAATATATATATATATATAATAAATAAATAATAAAACAACGAAATAAACATAAACCAAGGGAAGTGGATTTTGTACTCACAATATTTTTTTTTTTTTTTTTGAAGATCAAAGAATTATTTGAAGAACTCTATGCTTGGTTATCATTTTTCAAAAACACTTTTCAGAAAATTCTACTTTCTTATTTTCCGTATTTTTTTGTTTTTACTGAATTTTTTTAATATTTTGAGCAATTTTTTTAATTTTTAGACATACCTAAAATAAATATACCTAAAAAGTAAAAAAAAAAAAATTTAAAAAAAACCTTTTAAAAATTCACTAAATACAAAAAAAAATACGAGAATTCAGTACATTTTTTGTATTTTTATGTATTTATTAATTTTTAAGAAAATTTTTTCACAAATTTTTTACTTTTTAGATACATCTAAGTAAGGTGCAGCTAAAAAAGTAAAAAAAATGTTTAAAATTTTAAAAATATTCACTAAAAACAAAAAAAAACACGAAAATCAAAAAACTCAGTTTTCAAAAAACTTAATTCAAAAAACTCAAACCAAACACATGGAGCCACCAAAACAAAACCCTAACCCTTTTTTTCTTCTTCCTCTCTCCCGCTGTCTCTCTCTCTCTCTCTCTCTCTCTCTCTCTCTCTCTCTCGACTTTCCGCTGCTCCTGCTCTCGTTTTTCTTTAGTGAGGCTCTAACACTTATAATCTAATAAACTATTATAATATATTATATTATATACTACAACATAATTACAATATACATAAAACACTTTTTTTTATAGATATAAAAAATGTAAATATATCAGTATTCGGATTAATTACATATAATTAAATATCACGTTAAACTAATTAAATATCACATTAAACTAATTAAATATCACATTAAATTAACTAAATAACACATTAAATTCTCATGTAATCACGCAATTAATAAATCCAAAAATAAAATAAGATAATAATAATAATAATAATAATAAAAATAAAGACTTACGAAAAATCAGGGTCACTACAATATACACACCTCAAAAGAATCTCGTCCCGAGATTTGATAGGAGAGAGTACTAAACAAAAAGCTTCGGGTGCATACGCCGAACTTTCTCTTCCAATTCCCTAGTGATGTCATTCTCATCTTCGCTCTATTGCACTTTCACCAAGTTCACTTTCTTACGCCGTAATTGCTTTACATCCCAATCTAGAACAGTAACCGGTCAAACCACATACGTTAGATCGTCACTAATCTCTAACACTTCTGATGGTACTACTTGGGAAAGGTCTTGCACACACTTCCGCAATAAAGATATATGGAACACATTATGAATCGTAACTAAAGCAGGTGGAAGGGCTAATTTGTAAGCCACATTACCAATCTCTCAGTGATCTCATATGATCTCACAAATCTAGGTGCCAATTTTCCCTTCTTTCCGAACCGCGTGATACCCTTCATCGGCGAAACCTTTAAAAACACAAAATCTCCGACATTCAACTCAACCCCCTTACGTTTTCTATCAGTGTAACTCTTCTGATGACTCTGTGCAGTCTTAATACATTCTCGAATAATGTTCACCTTCTCCGTGGTCTCTCTCACCAACTCTGTCTCTCTCACTAACTCTGGCCCTAACAATGGCGCATCTCCTACCTCTATCCAACAAGCAGGTGATCGAATGGCCTTCCATACAAAGCCTCAAAAGGTGCCATCCCGATACTGGAGTGATAGCTATTATTATAAGCAAACTCCACCAATGGCAAGTGTTCTTCCTAACTACAATCAAGATCGAGGACACAAGCTCTCAACATATCCTCCAAGATCTGATTTACCCGCTCAGTTTGCCCATCCGTCTGAGGATGATAAGCTATGGTCAGGTCTAACCTAGCACCCAAAGCATGCTAAAGAGCTCTCCCAAAACTCTGCCACAAATAACGGATCATGATTTGAAACTATAGAAACTGGCACGCTGTGAAGTCGCACCACCTCTTGAATATACAGCCTAGCTAGTTTATTCGCAGTTCAATGAACACTAATAGGAATAAAATGAGTAGACTTGGTAAGTCGATCCACTATCACCCAAATAGATTCATTACCTCGCTTAGACCGCTACAATCCATCCACGAAATCCATAGAGATGTACTCCCATTTCCAAGTAAGGATCTCAAGAGGCTACAAAAGTCCAAACAGTCGTTGGTGTTCTGCCTTAACCTGTTGACATACATAACATCGAGAAACATACTCTCTTACGTCCTTCTTCATACCTTCCCACCAAAACGTCCTTCTTCATACCTTCCTACCAAAACGTCCTCTTCAGGTCATGATACATCTTAGTCCCACCAGGGTGAATGGTATATCGGGACCTATAGGTATCATCTATAATTTCTTTTCTCAATTTAACAGTGTTTGGTACACACAACATGTACTTGAATCGCAATCTCCCATCTGAGTCCACAAACTAATTAGTAGGACAATCATCGATCAAATCCACTACAAGGTCATTGAGCTTGCTGACGAGAAACCCATCTAAATTCTGCATCTGACGAACTTTACCCAGTAACGTTGGTTGCACGGTCAAACTACCAATGTATGCCCTCTCAACACTCTCTATTGGTTAAACATCATGCATCGAAATTAACTCCAAGGTCTTTCATTCCTAAATCATCAAAGAAGCTATAATCCCATGTTGTCGACTAAGTACATCTACGACCACATTTCCTTTCCCTGAGTGGTAAAGGATCTCGAAATCATAACTACTGACAAATTCAACCCACCTATGTTGCCTCATGTTCAACTCTTTTTGAGAAAAAAGATATTTGAGACTTTTGTGATCTGTATATAACTCAAAGTGCTCCCCAAACAAGTAGTGTTGCCACACTTTCAACGCAAAAGCAACTGCTGCCAACTCTAAGTCATGAGTAGAGTATCGTCTCTCGTGAGGTTTTAACTGTCGAGAAGCATAAGATACAACCTTCTGATGCTACATCAACACACATCCCAACCCAGTTCCACTCGCATTAGTAAACACAACTAACTTTTCCCCTTGTACTAGTATAGTCAACACTGGTGCTGTAGTCAACCGCTATTTTAACTCCTAGAAAGCTCTCTCACAATCATTTGTCCATAAGAACTTCACATTCTTGAGGGTCAACTTGGTCATGGGTACTGCAATAGTGGAAAACTTCTCTATATACCTTCTGTAATAACCAGCTAGTCCTAAAAAATTCCTCACATCTAAAGGATTTGTAGGCTGCTTTCATTCTTTGACCGCAACAACTTTCTCAGGATCTACCACTATCCCTTGATTGGATACAACATGCCCCAAAAATTGAACTTCTTTCTCCCAAAAGTGACACTTACTAAACTTAACATATAATTGATGCTCCCTCAAAGTATGCAACACGACTTTCAAGTGTTCTCTATGCTCTTCCTCATTCTTAGAATACACCAGGATATCATTTATGAAGATAATCACAAACTTATCTAGACACGATTGAAAAATTTTGTTCATCAAGTCCATGAAATAGGCAGGAGCATTTGTCAAACCAAAAGGCGTTACAGGAAACTCATACAACCCATACCGACTCTAAAAAGCAGTAAGCTCTGACACACCCATCTGATCATATTTAATTCATTGTACCTTAACTCCACCACTTCGGCCCTTCACTTCCGGCCTACACATACATCACATGTGCCTCTCGTATACGTAACACCGCTCTGATGCCAAAGTTGCATGGGGATATCATCCCGAGTTTGACCCACACTCCCCGGATGGTTAGCATATACCTACGCGCGTAAATCAAAGCACTCGTCTACTCATGAGAACGAGGCAACAATATATATATATATACACAATCTCTCATCTGCTCATGAGAACAAACATAATAATGTCAAGCCTAAGGCATTTAAATAAATCTCATAATCCTCACTTTTTTTTTATACACTCTTTCTCACCAACACTCAAATAAAACAACAATCTATGGAGTCACGGTGGAGTATAAGTAATTTATCTATGGATTCCTAATTAATTTTAATTTCATATATCTATGAGTGTGATTACAACCATAAAATAAATCCATATAAAAACCCTAAACCTTGCATACACAACTAATCAAAATAATTAAAATCAAACCATCATTTTCACACAAATACCATATCAAACTAACATCAAATATATATATAATAAATAAATAAAAACATCGAAATAAACATAAATCAAGGGAAGTGGGTTTTGTACTCACAATATTTTTTTTTTTTTTTTAAGATCAAAGAATTATTTGAAGAACTAATGGAGCCACCAAAACAAAACCCTAACCCTTTTTTTCTTCTTCCTCTTCCCACCGTCTCTCTTTCTCTCTCTCTCTCTCTCTCGACTTTCCGCTACACCTGATCTCGTTTTTCTTTAGTGAGGCTCTAAAACTTATAGCCTAATAAACTGTTTATAATATATTATATTATATAATACAACATAATTAATATGCATAAAACACTTTATATATATATATATATATAAATATAAATATATCAATATTCAGATTAATTACATATAATTAAATACCAAATTAAACTAATTAATATCACATTAAATTAACTAAACAACACATTAAATTCTCATGTAAACACGCCATTAATAAAGCCAAAAATAAAATAAGATAATAATAATAATAATAATAATAATATAATAATAATAAAGACTTACGAAAAATCAAGGTCACTACAAAAATTGTTGTTGGGGCCGAGTGCTGTAGCTAATGTGATGGTTCTTGGTAAAATGAGGAGCTATATGTCCAATTTCATGAATTGCAATCAGTTGGCTAAGGTTTTTGAAGCCTTTAAAGTGGCTTGAGGCTGGTTTAGACCTTATAAGAAAATGCTGGAAGGTTTGATTTTATGGTTTTTGGTCTTTTCTATTATATTCTTATAAGCATTAGGGTTGATCAAAGTTTTTGGATTATTAATAAATTTCAAAGACTTATATATTTCCCGCTAAAAATTCCTGGGGTAGTGTTTGGTAGAGTTTTAAAATTATGATTTGAGAATAGAGTTGTATTTTGAGTTTGTGAGTTTTGGAATTATGATTTGAAAAGAGAAAATTTGTTTGGTTATGAGTTTTGAATTGAGTTTTGGAGGGAGTTTTGAGTTTTTGAAATTAGAAAAATTATTTAATTAAAAAACTTACAACTCATAACCAAACACACAATCCAAAATTCTATTCAAAGCTCATAAAAAAATTTAAAATTTTCAAAAATATTTTTTATTTAAAATATAAAAAAATAACAGGTGCCAATTTCCCCAAAAAAAAAAACACGAACACTGTTCTGGTCGATCAGCCGAACGTCCGAGGGGATGTCCAGGAGAATGACTGGGTAGACGTGTTTTTAAAAATGGGTGTGGAATCAATTTTTGAAAACTCTAACCAAACACCACACTCAACCCAAGGGGTGGAATTGAAATCTCTACCAAACATAGCCCTAATTTCGAATCATATTTTAGGGAAAACTATGACATTATTGAGTCCCAAATTCAATTCACAAATTATTTAACATAACAAAGATCTGTTACATTTAGAAATGATTAGAAGATCTATGTTTGCAATTGCTTTTATTGATTTTGTGATTTGGGTATATCTTTTTAACTACATTATGTATTTATTTGCATTTTGAAATAGCTTTTTGGTTTTAGTCCTAATATGGAATTTGTTCTTGATTTCATGTCTTTTATTGGTATGGTTAAGTTGGCTTGTCATTGGTGATATTTTGAGTCTAAACCTTCTCGACTTGCATTGAGTTTTGGTTGTCCTCTTCAATAATTGGGTCACGTTATATTTTATAAAATTTAAACTGCAACAAGCTGTGATTTTTTTACATGTTTTCTACTTAAAGCATGCTCTACTCTTTGTCTCAAAAAGGAAAGGAGCTTTCTACTATTTTTATATTTTTATTATGGAGTTATGATGGAGTTATGGAGTTAGAGACGAAGTAGCAAAAAAGGAATGGAGAGAATTTACATACATTCATTTGTTGGCGTGAAAGCCAATTTATAGAATACATCTTGCATATACAAACAAAACCAAAAAGTCATCCTAGTCTATCCTATCATTATTACATTGTAGAAAATTATCACACCAATACGGCCAAAATTTTGCACCTTTCTACAAAAGTCTACAAGCCTAGACATAGGCTTAGACAAAGTTTCTACAAAAAATAAATACAAAGACAAAAAAGTCTTGAGAAAAATGAATGAAAAACTACAATTATTGGCCAGATTCTGACAAACTACAATTATATACATTGTCTGTCTACCGCCCCGCTGTTTAAAGAGATAGACTGAAATAGATAAGATTTGGTTGATCTCATTTATTGTGTAGCGTCGACTGAAAGGATTTGTCTGAGCACTTTCTGCCTAATAATGCAGGTTGCTCCACGTGTCCTGGATAAGGTTGGAGTCGATCATGAGACAACTACATGGGATAGTGGGGTCCACTATGCTTCCATCTTGTTTATGAGATTGTGATATTTTTCATCAATCTCCGATGGAAGGGAATCAGGATCCTAGCTGTATCGCTCATTCTGAAATTGTTCTACATCATCTGCGATCATGGCTAGCTCCAACGGAAGATCCAAATTATTTCTCTTTTTGAGATTTAATAGCATATCAAGAGCCTCATTAATTTTTGTAGGAGACCTTTGATATGTTATGGGAAAATAAGTTACAAATAGTCTTCTACCATCTGTGACCATGAATGGCAATTTTGTTGAGCCGTGGATATTGGACGCTGCTATTAGATTGTTGAGCCGTGAAAACAGATATTAGATTGTTTATCCAATATTCTGTCAAAGAAAGTTTTTGAATATTTTCCAATCGCTCTCTCTGGCGATCTTGATCCAAATAATCATCTTCAAATTCAAAATCTTCAGTTTCTTTGAGATACCAAATCTGGTATTGTTGGAAAAAATGTTCTCGTTCCCGCCAACCAATAGTTCTGGAGATCCAAAAAGTAAAATATTTACTCTATCGGAAGCCTTTTACTACCCATGAGAGCATTGCTTTTATGATCATTGGATATTCTATCCACTGGATTGGATCTAAAATTTGGAAAATACCTTGATTAGTTATTACCCAATCTATGTCTTCAAAAAATCACATGTCATGGTTTGCCATCATGGTTATTTTGGGAATTCCATCTTTAAAATTTAATTTATCATAAGATTGTTCTAAGATTTGTCTAATCTTATCACGATGATCCTTAACTCAATTTTTAATTAACAGAAAAATTTCTTTTGGAAGCAAAGTTCTTGCTTTTTCAAAAAGACAAATTCTTTTTATTTGTTCAAAAATTGGATCAGAAAACTCATCTGAAATGAGGTTTGATACCTGAAGAAAATTGTTTATTTTTTCGAAATTAAAATCTTCATTCCAATTCATTTGTTTAAGGATATTGAAACAAAGATTTTGCAAATCTTTTAATTTAGCTATTTGCTCAGCTAATTTGTTGGCAAAAACTCCCATGTGTTTTCAAAATTTCACTTTGTTGTCTATAATGTGAGTTTTCTAAACTCCATTGAGTTCTATATAAATTTCTCTGGATATACCAGGGTTGAAAAAATCTTTTATTTCAGATTCATCTGGTTTAGATGTTTGAATATTAATTAGGTGGAACTGGGTTAGTTCTCATTTGACAAAAATTCTTTTGATAAACAGGCATAGCTGGTGTACTGTAAAAAACTTTTTTAGCTTTGGTCATACTATCATAGGATTTAAAACTTGCTCTTGGAAATCCACAAACTTGCTTATTGCACTCATTCCATTGTGTGTAAATCCCAGGTTATTTTCCTGCAAACACAACATAAAGTTTTTCTTGTCTAGGGATTGCTTTTTTAGCAATTGTTACCCAATCTCCTTGAGTAGGTTGTTTACCCTTGTCCATTGTTTCCTCTTTGTCTAAAGGTCTTCTGCAAAAATTAAAATTACTTGTTTAGTAATTTAATTTTCTAAAACAATTCCTATTAAGAAAATCTACAAGAAAATTGTTGGTACTTTTAAGATATTCTACATCAAAAGTATATTCTGAAATTTTATTATACCAGACTAATCTTCTTCCTTGTTCAATAGGTTTTTTATTGATCAAGAAATTTCTTACTGCTTTATTATCAGTGCGTACAATAAAATTTTCTGGAGCTAAATAACTATGAAAACTTTTTATTGCCAATTTTATTGTAAGTAATTCTTTTTCAAAAATAATATATTTATGTTCATTTTGTTTAAATGTTCCAGAATTATATCCAAAAATTAATTCTTCTTTTTGTAATTTTATGGGTATTGGATTTTTTTTCTTGGTTAATCCCATTTTTTGATAAAGGTATCTCTTTATCATGCCATAAGTTACTTGGTATTGCTTTAAAAACACATCCCCAGCATGCTTCTGAGGCATTTATTTCTAAAATTAATTTATCAACTATTTTAGGAAGATAAACATCTGGTAAAGTTTTAACATTTTCTTTAATTTGTTTAATTATAGCAATATCTTCTGCTGTCCATTCGAAAAAATCATCTTCTCTATTCTATTAATAAACTCTCTATTTTTTCTCTATTTTATTAATATTAAATTTTTAATTATAAATTTTTAAAAAATAAAAATCATAAATGTTTACTGTAGTCCCTAAACAAAGCAAACTAAAAATAAAAATAAAAAAAGAAAATAAAGAGTAATATGGAAAAGAGTAAGAAGACGTGGGTTTAAGAAGGCTAGAAATGCTCTTATGTAGTAATATCTTTCCGAATTTTGTAATATACAGTAGTGTTCTTAAATTGCTATTAAAAAAGTAATATAATGCTATGAAAAAGAAAACTCATCATTCCTCTCTTAGTTTTCATTTCAATAACTCTGAAATATTTTCAAAAACTAGCTCCGAAAATGGCTATTGAACTTGAGAATGAGCATGGGCAAATATGGTTGAATCATTTATGTTAAATACTGTCAATTCTCGATCGAAACATAACAAACATCATGCTTGGTTTTTGGTTGGTTCAGAAAACCTTGATTGCGATGAAGAAAGTGCTCAGTTGTAGACCGCCCGAACTCCGCTTCGCGCATGAGGGCGCGAATTGTAGTTCTAGCTACTATAGTTCGGACTCCTGTCACAGTTCTAAATCTAATCTCACAAAGTGCAATGTAAGACTGATAAATCACCAAAGAGTCCGAATCCGGCAAATCGTTTTGGAAAATCGATTTTAATCAAAAAGCGCCAAACATGGACTGCTTTGCCAGATTTCAGAGTCGCCACCTAAATATTTTATTTTTGGGAAATTTAAGAAACCCTGACTCGTGCCTAAGGCCACGTGTCTGTCATCACCAAAGTTGCATCGGCTCTGGAACTTGGGTACGAGAGGGGAAGGTCCTTAAATGAGCACCCCCACTCGCCCGATCAAAGGATCGACCTCTACTAAACATGATATGTTATTTTGAAAATGCATGTGTTCTTATTCCGGTCTATTAGCTAACTTACTATGTGATGCGCACAGCATACAAGTATAGACTCAATCACGCGGATTGGAACAAAACAACTCATGTTTGTTTTTGAAAGTGGTTTGAAAGTGCTACTCGCAAGTAGGCTAAGATGCGGATATGCCACTCTCAAGTGGGCTTAAAACTCACATTTCGATGAATTGTTCCAATTCAGGCAATCAAGCCTCCACCCACAAGCATTCAAATAGTTAATCAATTAAGCAATTAGCCTCATGGCAAGCATGCTATCATGGCAGTCACTTACACACATGCAAGGATGCTAAATCATAAACACTTACAGTGTACTCCGAACCAAAAAAAAAAGCTAGTTAGTAATCATGCATGATCCTAGCTATGTCAACAATGCCTAATGCAACACATGCAAAATGCAACTAAATAGGCTCGGCTATCTAAGATGGCATATGAATGTAACTTGATAACATGTATTCAAATTGGTATTGAAATACAATGCAGTTAGTATGATGCGCCGAGCTCGGTGCATGCAAGACAGATGACTGATGCACGCATGCAAGCATAAGTATGCTAATTGAAACATGCCCTAAACTAACCATCGAAAGCTGATAAGTAAAAGGGAGAAAGAAATGGGGTTGGAAGACATGCATCACACACACGCACACTTATTACAACAGTTCGCCCTCTCGATGGAGGGTTTGAATAAAAGCTAAGCTAACCTAAGCTAAGCTACTTAACTAATCTAATAATCTAATTAGACTAATTATTACACAACACAATTTGAATTTGAACAACTAGCTAATCTAAGCTAATTAAGTACAAACCGAATTAATCAATTAAACACTTAATTAATTAATTAGAAATTAACTAAGCTAATGAACTAGTTTAGCTAAGCAATTTAAACAAATGGCCTCGGGAAGCAAGGAGAATATGCATGCTTGGTCGACTTCGCTCGGAAATCCACTACCATGCCTCGTGATGTCTCTGTCTGCACTCTTTTGGACTTCTGAAAACTGTGCCAACTTCCAAGATGCTTCTGATCCACCTTAGGAACATGCTAAGGGGTGGTCGGCCAAGAGGAGTGGCCATCGGCTAGAGTTCATGGCTATCGGCCAATTTTGATAGCCGATCGGCAGACTTGGTGGCCGGTCGGCAGCTCTAATGGCCGGTCGGCCACTGCTTCCTGCAATTTCTCCTTTTGCTGCAACAGAGCACAAACAGAGGCATGGCAGTGTATTTGCAAGAAAATGTGTGCACAACCACCCTCCATATCATTTCTCAAGCTCAAGGGAGTGCGATACTCGACTCTCGAGCCATCAATCACGCATCTCAATGCATGATGGCCAAAGAAGCCAAGTTTTCACAATTCAATGTCAATGAATGCACAAATGACACAATAAGCCTACACCTCTATCATGCTTGATCAAGAGGGTCGGCGACCGAGAAATGAGGCACGTTTCATCACTTCAAGTATGAAACGCCCCTCGTTTCTTGTGTTTGGATTGACATCCAATCCAAACACAATGCAATGCAACACATTTCAAACACAATAAAATGCAACACATTTCAAACACAATGCAATGCAACATCAGCATGTCAAGTTAGGGTCCTTAAGCATGAAAGCTAGTGAAGGATACAACACAAGGGCTATGTAATGCAATGCTCAATGGACTTAAACCGAATATGGATAACCTAAATCATGCCAAGATAGTGGCCAAGATGCTCTGAAATGCTAGCATTAATGGCAAGGGAATGATGCTCATGCATTGGCTCACAAGCAAGGTATGAAGGTGCAACTCTCAAGAGCACCTAAAGAGTGAAAAACATGGAAGTGTGGCAACACTATATGCTCTGAAATATCATCCCAAATGATGCCATAACATGCAAATACCTCAAGTCAAGCATGCAAGGTACCTCAAAACTCAAAGCTAGTCAAGGCATTAACACCAAAGCTATACAAAGCGAGCCTCAAAAGGCCCAGAACAACCAAAACAGTCCTAAAGCATGTCAAAATAATGCTAAAACATGTATGGAGTATAGCCAAGACAAGCTAGCATGAAAGGCCAAAACATCAAGTAAGCTAGGCCAATGAGCATGGTTACACTACACCTACCAAATCCAAGCATGAGATGACTTCACCAACTAAACTTAGAGTTAAGGCATGTTAAATAATGACCAAAAACATGCTGGAATGGAACCAACACATGCTAGAAAGATGAGCCAAAACCTTAAGCATACAAGGCTAGCTAGCAAGGATTACACTACAAGTGTATAAAGCATGAAAGAAGCAACCAAGACAGCCAAAAACAGATTCATGGTAGGTATAAAAAGTCACAAAAAAGTGCTCAAACAAAGCCTCAAGAAGATAGAAATACATGCTCTTTTGATGGGCCATCAACACAAGTAAACAAGAGAAGAGGAGGGGGGACAACCCTCTCCTATTTGGGGCCTCAAAACCACCTTTTCACCACTGAAATTCCTCTGTAATTCAGTAGTTTAAAGGCCAAAAAAATTGGTTTGAAAAGTGGTGAAAGATGGCTCAAAAGGCTTTACAAGCCAAGGAGCAAAAGAGAGGAAAACCCCCTAGCCAAACAAGGCACAAACCAACACTTTTAGGACTGAAAAACAGAGAAAAACAGAGGTTTTTGTAGTTCAACACCACCCCAAAAAACAGCTCCAAAGTAGTGTGAAAAGATGGCCAAGCAAGCATGCAAAATAAGCTAAAAGGGAGAGAGTTCTTACCCTTGATGCACAGCTGCAAAACAGACACAAATTCTGAGCTAAAACCACCTTAGGAGCTCCAAATGATCCTCAAAGAACCTCAGCCCAATGGTGGTTAAGTTTTCTCAAGGGTCTCCTTGCAAAGTGTAGAGGATTCTAAGCTTAAGGCTCAAAACAAGAAGAAAGAGAAGCTTCTAGAGGGAGGCTGGGATTTTTGCTCTTCAAAATTCTAGAGAAAGAGACTTTAGAGAGAGGCTCCCCAAACTTGCCAACCCTTCAACATGATGAGATATAGCTCAATATATAGCAATTTATGAACATTGGTCGAAATATCTCAATTCAGAAATATCCAGGACAGTCTGGAACAACTGGAGCAAAATATCTGCAGATTCTGGGCTTTCTGGAAATTTCTGGTCGACCGACCACCTCAACTGGTCGATCAGCTACTTTTTCTGGTCTGCAAGGATCATTTATGGTTGGCATATGGTCGGCATGCTCCATTTGTGGTCGGCACACTCCCTTAGTGATCTGCAGCAAAAATCAATCCTGGTCCCCGACTTGAAGCAAGCATAACTCCTTCATCTGGATGCCTTTTCAGGTCATTCTTGTGTGAAAATTGAATCTCTGGAAGTAAGCTTTCCAATGGTGGCATCCTTGCATCAAAATTCAAAGTGTGCTAAGAGTTATGCCTATTTTGGTGAAGCCGCTCAGTTTTGGTCCTACCCGGATTCATGCCGAACTTCTCCCAAACTAGTTTTCTTCTCTCCTTTCCTCTTTTATTCAACTCCAAACCCCTAAACAAGGTGTTTTGAAAGATTTTCAAAGATTTCATCTCTCTTTCATTCATTTCCACTTTGTCCTTGCTCGATTTACCGAAAAAGTGCAACATTTAACGAAATGCAAGCCTCGGAACATCGTAGGAACTTTATTTCAAAAATATTTTGAAAGAGAGGGTTTTAAGGTCTAAAAAACCATTCAAAATAGCTTTGGTCTAAAATGAGGTGTAAGGTTGGGATTTGACTCTCCTCTTGCCGAAGGAATCGAACCTTTGCACTGCACAACTTTCACCACCAAGTAAGCAATTAGTGATGCCCAAGTCTTAAGGACGGTCAGAAATGGGGTGTCTACATCAATATGCCTATATTGCTGGTGGTCGGAGCGTGTTTGTCGGCCGCATGTGCTTATGCGTATCTGGAGCATACGAAGCTGGTCTTCAAGGCTCACCATCATTATCAGAGTTTCATTGTGTGTGGAGTGCTAGGTACCATCTATGCGATGATAGCATCTACCTCACTAACATTTAAGAATTTGAATACATACTTCTGGAGATGTATGGCAGATGGGTTTGATCTCATGGGAAAAATCATCGGAGCCGCCATTGTGCTTGCAATGGTCACTATGGGTCAGGTTTACTTCCCCGAAGTCAGTAATTCATCCGTGATGGTGCTGATCTTTTGCTCTTTCTTGAGCTTCTCTTTGGTTCTATTCTTTAAACCCAAACACGACTTTGGGTTGTTCAATCTCACTCTCACTCAGACGATTACAAGGGTGTTAAAAGTTTCCATGTCCTGTCGTGGTTTAGCATTTCTGGGCGCTACCATTTTTCTCTTCCTATGGCACTTGTGCAATGAAGAGATTTTCGAAGAAACTTTCGATTTTGATTCCAATTCCAATTCCAATTCCAATGATGATGCTCCAATTGCAAGCAGTGTAACCACTTCTTCCCCTATTGATTTTACTGCTAGGATGTGTTTATTTTGTAGTGTGATTAGTTTCGTCGTTTGGATGGTATGTTTTAATTTTCTCCACTTCTTTAAATTTAGTCGTGTCCAACTGAGTTTTAGGCTGACTATTAGCATTCTCATACTGGGAACTGTTACTGGAGGCGCGTATGTTATTAGGAAGGAAATTCATCAATCCGTAGCTAAAAAAATATGGGCTATTTGGAAAATGGATTGGAAATACTAGTCTCATATCACTTCTATTCATGTTTCATCTTTTGACAGAGAATTTAATACATATCGTGGTCTCTTCATTTCTTCATGTTTCATAGTTCTCTTAAACACTCAAATCTATAGGCCATGTACTGATTTTGGGTTGTATAGTTTGATGGTTAATCAAACATTCAAGAGAGTTTTAACAACGTGGAAACCATCATTCCTGGTTGTTCATTTCGCATATATTGGGTGGTTGAGTCTTTTAATCTTGAGATTATTCTTGGAAAAACAAATGACGCATGAAAGTTCTCCCGACAATAATCTTTTGGGTATCCAAATTCACCCTCCAACTCCTCTGACTGAATACTATGATACATGTGAGGAGATACTTGAAATTTCTGTGACTAATAGAACTGAGAATGCTAATGCTGAGGTGGAGACTTTAGTGGGTGACAGGACGCAGGGATGTGATGTTGCAAGTGAAATTCAAGAAGTCGAGTAAAGATTGGAGATTACAATATTTATTTCCACCATGTCCAAGTATGTTTTTGTATTATTTTGTTTTAAGTTTAGTAATAGGTTTAATTTTACTTTAGAAGTTTGTTTATAAAAATGTTTTAGAACTTTGTTTAGTAATATGAAAATGGCCTTCTTGCTTCTGATCAAGAGAAATATGTTAAGAAGTATGTGAAAGAAGTAAATCAGTGTTGGTTTTTAAGTCCTCTGTTTACTAATTCATCAGTTGAATCCTCTCTCTCATTTATTTACGAGGGAGATTTAAGGACGGTAATTCTTCAAGCTTCCGCCGATAATCTTGTTCAAATCTATCCAAAGCATTCAATTCGTGATATAGTTCCTACAAATCAAACTAACTAAATAGCTATTAAAAACGGCAAATTGAAATTAGATCTTATTCTAGTATTGAAAAACATATCTTAAACTTTTAGTTGTTCTCCCAATATTTTTTTGAGTTTGTTCGCTTCAAAAACACTTTCAAAGGTTTCATGAATACTTCTGAAAACCAAAGCAAATTCACATCCAACAACATAGTGCATGGCAGTCTCGTAGTACAATAATCTTTATTGGCTAATGAAAAACATTCAGCATAATTTTACAAAGAAAAAAAAAAACGTGTTTGCTGATGTCAAATTCATACAATGTTAATAAATAAATCTACTTATCATGCATCTCAAAATTCAAAAATAAAAATAATTTTATAATTTAAAAATTCATAAAATACTAACATGGAAAATGTGCACCCCTTAGGGATGCATACCCTATGCACCCTACCACAATTAACATAACTTTATTACAAAAATTTGTAACATCAACCACAAAATGCATAATCTTACCATAAATTAGCGTAACAAAATGTCCAAAATTTTGTGGCTTCGTTACGACATTTTTCGTTACACTAATTTATGGCGATGTTATGCATCTTGTGGTTGATATTACAAAATTTTGTAGTAAAATTACGCAAATTTGTGATAAAATGCATATGATATGCACCCCTAAGTAGATGCACACTATAAAAAAAATTTATTAATAAATATCATTATCTTATACATTTAGCCATACATAGCACGGGTTGAATGCTAGTGTGTATATATATAAATCTTCTTGTTTATCAAACAATTTGTGTAATTAATATTTATTAGTATTGTTATTTATTATTGGTCTTGCTAACAAGTGCCCTAAGGCATAAGAAAAGGACAAAAGATATATCAATTCCAATGCATTAATTGTAATGCCCCAAAATAAAATCATAAATCCAACCAAGAACATATATGAACAACAGCATGAATCAAAATATAATGTTTTTTCATTTCATAGAGTTAATGGTATAAAAAAAGTTTAACATAAGTAAATGCCCTATAGGCTTACATCTTTCCAAGTCATGGCTTGGTTACAACAAAATGGATACAAATCCAGTACAGATATATAAAGCCTTTGGCTTGAAATTAAAACAATTAGCACGATACAAAAAGAGAAGCCTTCAGTTTCTGTTCCTCCCAAGCTATTGCCTTGGCGGAGGCATGTGACCAACACCTGAAAATAGTTTTTCCCAAATAAGGTAAGCCAAAACCCAGTAGAAATAATCTAACACAATATATGAATATTAACAAAGATATAGGTACAGTGTGCATATACAAAGCCTATGACAAAACATCCATATTCCACATGATCATAGAGTGTCAACTCCTATAACCCAATCCATTTCCCTTCCATTCATTTCTAGTTAATTTATGTCATCTCAATTCATGAGTCGTTTTCTATCATTTTCCAGACAACTCAATTGAGACTACAACTCAGTGGTTCTCAAGTTAACACAATTATCACATAAACACTTCAATTTGTCATTTTACAGAAATTTCGTCCGCAGGATCGGCACCTATGTATACGCGCGGTTTCGGGACTTTCAATCTAGACATATAGGCCAACTTAATTCAACGGAGTCCATCCCCTATCTCCTCCCAAAACATGAAGTACATCCTTTTTCTCCTCCCAAACCCATACATATACAATGTATTTAAAACATAGTTACATTCAATGACAACCAACACGAGATTAGTTTCAATTCACCTAATCCTCATACACTTTCTACAACAATTATAGCTATCCTCCACTGATAGCCCAATATAGATATTTCTAAATAGATATTCAATCCCAAAACAGATAAATCATCTAAATTTCCATTGGTGAGTCTTAGAGCATAACCGACTTCACCATTTATATCGATATTCATCTAATTTCACATTTACAATGCCAATTCCATTTATTTATAAAAATGAATATTTAAAACATTTTAGGACAAACTTCCTTTTTATTCGAAGACTTGATCCATGTATTAAAGTCAACATATTTATCACCACACACCCTCATTTCTACTCCCATAACCATTTTCACCCCATAAACATGAAACCCCTCTTTTTATTCCACACCCAAACCCTCGGCTTGCTCAAATCATCCCAATGTTTCAACATTTTTCACACAACAACTAATATCTAAGTTAAAAATCACATGAGAGGGTAGAAAGATCCCTACCTCAAAGAGCAAAGACAAGCCAAGCAAAGGGAGGAACTTCAAAGATGCCAAAACCAACTTCTACTCGGATCAAAACAAAGCTCTTGAGACGCTCTACCATTTTAACAAAGGAACACAGGTAGAGAGATCACTAGATCTAGGTGAAAATGTAGAGAGAATGGGAGTTTTAGAGAGAGGCTCTAGATCTAGGTTTTTAGAAAGTTAAAGAGAGAGAGAGGAAAAAAAAGTAAAGTAAAAAGTTGTCATCACGAACTGATATATACGCAGTCTGCTCGAACACAAGAAATAACGCTCGAGTGTCAGACACAATGTTCCACTCGAGCGCAAAATATGCACGTTTAGTAGTTTTGCAGACAAAAGATCGTCGCTCGAGCACAAGAATGGCCGCTCGAGCATAGATTACACTCACCCAATAATTTTGCAGACCTGTAAAAGTATTGAAAGGTTGCAAAGCCCGCTCAAGCGGTGCTTGAGCGGAGAAGCAAAAATCTGGGCAACAAGAGTTTGGAAATCAAGCAACCAACCTATTCCAAACACAACCAAAGGACAAACAACAATACTAAACCATAAACCCGAGTCCGGAATACAACACAGGTCGGGTCAAAACCGAAATTGCTATAATATCCCCCCTTAAAGAATTTCGTCCCTGAAATTACAAATCAAGTTTCAAAACCATGTTTTAACCAATTCTCGCAATGATTACTAATTAATTTCAACATTATGACCCATCCACTGGTTATTTAGCCCCATCACATGATGAACAAATTCTCGATACTGAATATACATTTCATACTTCCAAAACATATTCAATGTTTATGATAAATAATTTAAACAACATATACAATGTTTATATTAAACCTGTGTTTCCAAAACATATTCAACATATACAATGTTTCCATACTTCTCAAAACATATACAATGCTTTCATATTTTCATTAACATGACAAAATCTCATTACATGTTCAAACATCAACAAATAGATCCGAATATTTCTCACAGACTTCAAACTCACATTTCCAAGTTGCTTCCTTAACCTTGTGATGTTTCCACAATACTTTAACCAAGGGGGTTGTCTTGCCTCACAAGACTTAGTCCTGGGTATCCAAGACTCTCACCGGTCTCTCCTCATACGAGGCATCCTCATCCACCTCTAAGTCAGTCCAATCTAACACGTGTGATAGATCCATCTCATACTTCCAAAGCATACTAATATGAAACACGTCATGAACACCGAAAGCTGTGGCGGTAACGCCAAATGGTAACCCACTTCCCCGATCAGCTCAAGGATCCCAAAAGGCCCAATAAATTGAGGTGGCAACTTCCCATTCTTCCCAAATCTCATGAAGCCCCGCCTAGGTGATATCTTCAAAAAGACATGATCTCCCACCTCAAAAGACAAAGGCCTCCTCCTACGATCGGCGTAACTTTTTGGCGACTCTGAACTGTAACTAACCTCTTACGGATAAGTACAACTTTCTCCATCGTTTCAAGAACTAGATGGATTAGCTCAAGATTTAGCTTTGGTTGGAAGAATTGAAGCTTTTGGTGAGTAATCAAACTCCAAAATTATGAGTTCAAGATCATAATTATGTGAATCCAAAAATAAATGAAGCTAAGAATGAAATTTGAGTTGAATATGATGAAATTGAAGTTTTGTAGACATACATGTGAGCATCCACCATGATTATGTACATTTGACCTTGTAGCATGTTAAATATGTAGAATTAGTAGTTAATCTAGACATGCATCCTTGAATTATGGGACTATGAAACTCAGTTGCATGATTTTGAAGCTATAGAGCTCAAATCCATGTTTTGATGATGATAGAAAGGAGTTTAAGTTTGAATTCATGCTTGCATGGAAATGTAGAATGATGATTTGCCAAATTCATGAAGTTTTATGAAGTTTATGTGCAAGAAATGTGATTCTTCAAATATTAATGCTCAAGTATATGTTTTTGAAGTTTTTGGGTAAGTTATGCATGACGTTGGCCCTTAGAAATGAGTTTTGTGCTTCAAACAAAGTTATGGAATTTCCAGAATTCGACACCTTCGCTCGAGCATGGAAGTTCTCGCTCGAGCGTAAAATGGAGGTAACCAGAAGTTTTGCTGACATTAAGGTCTGCTCGTGCGAGAAGATTTGCGCTTGAGCAACCACTCACATCCTTGAGTCTTGGCTCAAGCGAGAAGAGTTGAGCTCGAGCGTAAAAATGGGACAGCTAGTACTTTTGCAGACCAAAGGGGTCCGCTTGAGCGAGAAAAGCTACGCTCGAGCGAGGAGTCCTGTTTCAGAAATTTTGAAAAGTTGTTGTATGTTTCGTTTTCCGTTCTCTTTCGCTTCTAAGCACTCTTAGGCATACATTGAACATTGAAAATGAACTAAAGAAGTAAGAAAGAGGCCTAAGAAAAATAAATAAGTTAAGAACAAATTGAATTGCTTGTAACCCAATGTGTTATGAAATGTGTAGGGTCAAGCACAAGGGCAAATCCAGCGACATAACACTGTGAGTAATATCTTAGTAAAGATATGTTTAAGTATGCTACTTTCCTATTGCTACTTCTGTATAAGTTCTCACGGATTTGTTGATTTGCATTGTGACCAATGTTTGTATAAGGCTAACGAAGAATATGCAGTGGGCCCGAGGCCGTTTGATATGAATGAATTGCTAGGCCCAAGGCCGTTTGATATACATGAATTGGGCCCGAGGCCATTTGATATGAATGAATTGTTGGGCCCGAGGCCATTTGATATACATGAATTGGGTCCGAGGCTGTTTGATATGAATGAATTGGGCCCGAGGCTGTCTAATATAAATGAATTGTTGGGTCTGAGGCCGTTTGTTATATTTGAGTGGGCTTAAAGTTGTATGATACGTTTGACCAGGGTACTATCTACTAGAGAATTTCATTCATATAACCTCTTTACTTTTGTATTATTCACTAGGCTTTTGCTCACTCTTATTTATATGTATGTAGGTGACCAAAGAGATGTCCAACCCCAGCCCCAGTGAAATGTGTAAGAGAAGTCCAAGTTTTGTGGAGTCAGCTTGGGTGTTTCCCATACGAAACACCGTTTTTAATCTTTTGCTATCTTAGTGGATCCGTTGGATCATCTAAGTATATAAACCTCCTGTTTGGCTGGCCATATGATTGTATGATCTTGAATGTACAAAATGCTTATTTTGTTTACGGTGTGAGTTATTGTTGCATATGTGGAAATGTTTTGGATATGCCATGTAAGCACAACTCATTGGACGAAATTTTTAAGCATGCTTCCACTTTGGCCCCTTACTAATAAAATATATGTTTGATTTTGTCTGAGGCTGCAGGTAACCTTATGATTATTGGCTAGTTATGACCTTAAACTACAGGGGCGGGTTTGGGCCATGACAGAGTGGTATCGGAGTACGAGTTAATAACTCACACACTTGTCCAAATGAGCAATAAGCATCTAAAAGAGATCTAGGATGCATTCATGTGATAAGTATGAACTTGAAGGCATTGAGAATATGCTTAAATGTTTTGAAACAAATGACTGTGTACTATGTGCATTGTGATTTACTTGCATTGTGATTTACTTGAATGTGTATGCTCTTTGGTATATGTATACTTGTGTATATTTTTGTATAAAGAATAATGCAAGTTTAATAAGATAATGGTGAGAATAAGAGCTGATGAATTAGAGGAGTCTTCTACTGCCAGAATGGATAGGATGGAAAGATTAATACAGGAAATGATAGAGACATTGAGGCAATAACAACAATGGTAGCAATAGCCGCACCCTCCACCTCCGATACCGCCTATACAAGACCTACAGAATGATGACTGAACAATAGCTCTCACCAAAGAATTTAAGAAGATGAAACCCCACAGTTTAACGGAGGATTGGATCCATTGAAGGCTGAAGCGTGGGTCCTTGGCATAGAGAAGTTGTTTGAGGTGTTTCCATGTCTAGAAACACAGAAAGTGTTGCTAGCCACGTTTACGCTGGAAGATGAAGCGAGAAGGTGGTGGATGTTGATGCGTGAGAACCATAAGGATATCGGTCGGGTGCGATTTTTGAAAATTTTCTATGACAAATACTTTCCACAATGTATCCGTGACAGAAAGGTGTCGGAGTTCATGGAACTTAAGAAAAACAGCAAAACAGTAGCCGAGTATGAGGCCAAGTTTACTGAGTTGGCCAGATTTACACCACATATGGTCGATACCGACTATAAGAAAACGAGAAAATTTGAGGGTGGTCTTCGGGGATGATATTTTGGAAAAGGTGAATGTACTGAAGCTCGAAACCTACGTTGATGTACTAGATCGAGCCATAATATCATAAGCTAACATAGCCAAGCAGAGTAAACCATCAACCGATTAGAAAAGTAAAAGACAGGGCTTCTTTTCATAGAAAAGATTTGCAAAGAAACAGAATAAGAGATCCTCGAGTACTTCAAATTCTTCTAGAGATACAACTCCAATATGTAGCCAATGCGGTAAAAGACATCGCGTGGTTTGCTATCGTGTTTCAAGGGCCTGCTTTAAGTGTGATAAAATAGGGCATATGGCCAGGGATTGCAATCAAAATAGTGGGAAGTTAGTTGCTAGCTCAACTGGATCGATTCCAAAACTGGAAAACACTACAGGGCCTATTACTACTGAAGACACTGTGAGACAGGGGAGAGTCTTTGCACTCGTTCTGGGCGATACACGAAACGCAAAAGCCGTCGTCTCAGGTACTATCTCTATATGTAATCAGGATGCTTTTGTGTTAATTAAGTCCAAATCAACACACTCCTTTGTAACTTATGCATTTGTATCTAGATTGAGTAGACCTCTACAATCATAGCCATATTTGTTATGTGTATTTACTCCATCCGGGGAATCTGTGTTGTATTCATCTGTATGTCGATTTTGTTATATGCGAATTGGGAGTGCTACCTTGTATGTAGATTTGTTACCCTTGGACTTTAGACATTTTGATGTAATTCTGGGTATGGACTGGTTATCTAAATACTGTGCCACCATCGATTATGTAACAAAACAAGTTGTATTTAGACCACCAGGGTAGGAAGAAATTGTGTTTGTGGGTAATGGGGTAGTGCCTCCACCTTATTTGATATCTACAATGAAAGCATGTAAATTGATCAAGAAAGGGTGCCAGGGTTACTTGTGTAGTGTATTGCCTGAACAATCTGTGAATGTCGAATTGGACAGTATCCATAGTGTTAGGGAATTTTCGGATGTATTCCTAGAGGAATTACCAGGAGAATTGGTTGACAGGGAAATATAATTTATTATTGCTATTGTGCCAAGCACCTAACCCATCTCAAAAACCCCCTACATAATGTCTATTGCTAAAATGAAAGAACTAAAAGAATAATTGCAGGACATACTTGACAAAGGGTTTATCCAACCAAGTACTTAGCCATGGGGTGCGCCAGTATTATTTGTGAAAAAGAAAGATGGGACCTTACACTTGTGTATTGACTCTATTTTAGAGAGAGAGAGAGAGAGAGAGAGAGACGATTAGCCGTTCAACGCCATTGCCGTCATAATTTTTCGAAAAGGAGATTAAAGAGGAAAGGGGTTGTAGCACGTCCGCGGGGGACCTCGGCTACAGCTCGGACTCGATTTGTGTCGCGGTTCTAAATCTGAACCAAAGAGTCCAAATCCGGCAAATCGTTTTGAAAAAAAACAGATTTTTGAAAAAGTAGTGCCAAACATGGACTGCTTTGCCAGATTACAGAGTCGCCACCTAAATATTTTTTAATGGGGGAATTTAGGAAACCCTGACTCGGTGCCGAAGGCCACGTGTCCGTCATCACCAAAGTGACTTGGCTCGGGAGCTTGGGTACGATCGGGGAAGGTCAGCTATGAGCACCCCCTTTCGCCCGGTCCGAAGACCGGCCTCTACTAACCGTGATATCCGATTTTGAAACATTATGCGTTCTTATTCCGGTTATTAGCCTAGAATCACTATGTGATGCGCACAACACAAAAGTATAGACTAGATTCCCTAACTTGGAAATAAACATTGCATATCCGTTTTGTCTCGAAAAACGTGTCAGATTTTGCTACCCGCAAGTAGGCTAAAATGCGGATTTCAATGAGTTGTTCCAACTTACGCAATCCAACCTCCACCCACAGGCATTCAAACAGTTTTATCTCATGTAAGCATTTAGCCGCATGGCAATCCTATTGTCATGGCAAAACATTCACACGCATGTGATTATGCTAAAGCAAAAACACTTACATCGTTACTCCGTGCCAAAACAAAGAAACCGGGTTAGCAAACATGCATGACCTAGTTCATGTTAAGTGGCTAGTGCATCGCATACAGGGATGTAATCTAAACAGGCTCGGCTAACCCTAAACATGGCACGTGAAATGTTACAACTATCACGTATTCAAATTGAAATTGAAAACACGATGCAGTTTGTATGATGTGCCGAGCCCAATGCATGTAAACAAATGCATGAATGCACGCATGCATTGCATAAGGTATGCTAATTTAAAATGCCCTAGTTTACCATTGTAAGCGGATAAATAAAAGGGTTAGAAAGAAATGAGGATTGGAAGACATACATGCCCACGCACCCACACTTATTACATTTTTGCCCTCACTCAGAGGGACCGAATGAATAAATAATACAGACCGAAAGAAATAAACGAATAAATTAATTATTACAAAATTCTAAATATTGAAATCGAAGCAAATAAATAAATGCATAGGGGCCTCAGCCCTGCCTTGGGGTGCGCGAATGATGCGTGCTCGATCCGTCTTGCCCGGAAAACCCGTGCCATGGCACTGTTGCTTCTGCTTTTGCTGCCCTGCCCCTCCAAAAATTCCCAAAGTTCCATAGTACCTTCCTTGCATGCCATTGAATGTCACCGGCTGGAGAGAGAGTTCACCGGCTGTCTATAAATTCCACGGCCACTTACATGGTTTATCGGCACAAAAATAGTGCCGGTCGGCACTATTTACTGCCGGCCGGCAGAAAGTCCCTGCAGCAGACAGATTGACAGCAGCAGCAAGACAGCAATGCATGGCATGGGTTTTGGGGGACATGTAAGCATGGTCATTGCCTCCTATCATGCTTGGGAGTCAAGGAGGTATGACCCTTGGTTCTAGGGCCATCAATGATGCATTTGATGCATGATAGCCTAAGGAACCAAGGTTGCATGTTTTAATTGAAATGCATGCAACACAAAAGATGAAGACTAAGTCCCTATCATGTGGAGGTCAAGGGCCTTAGTGACATGGGAGTTGAGGTGTGTTTAGTCACTTGGAGTACAAACACCCCTCAACTTCCATACTTGGTTTGACACCCCAAACCAAGTGATGAAATGCAACTATGCAAACATGCAAACATGCAAACATGCAAACTAGGATGTTAGCAAATTAAGTACCACACAACTAACACATTAATCATGCAAAATGTTAGAATGTAAAAGAGGCTAGTGTGATGCAAAAATGAGCTAAGTATGCAATGGAATCAACCAAGTATGCAACTAGCATGTGATGAGCATATAATGATGTCTTAACCACCATGGGGAGGCCTCAAACCTCCCCAAAACAGTGGCAAAGTGTACCCCAAAACATAAATAAAATGCTATGCAAGCATGCTAGTCAATGGACCTAAGTCTAAGGCACCGAAGAGAGTAACTTGACACCACTTACACAACCACTCATGGCATGCATCTAACAACCAAAAACAGGCTTTTAGCATGTGAAATGACACCCAAACCCCATATAGGGCAGCCCCAAAAATGCATCAAACATAGAAGCATGTACAATGCTCATTCCTAGACATACTAGAGCACACCCTTATGGCATGAAATAGGCTACACATGCATATATACAAGCATGATTTATGGACTGAAAAATGACCCTAGATGATGCCAAATCATGGGATCAAGACAAGTTAAGCATGCTAGGAGCCAAAACATACAAGGCTTACAAGCCTAAAGTACAAAACAACCATGTGAAGCACACCAAATGGGACTAAAACAGTGGCTCACAGCCCTCTAACATGGCAAAATAATGCTAGCATCTCCATGAAACTAAGCTAAAAACATACTAAAATCAAGGTCTCAAAGTATGGCATGCTTTTGAGCATAAGAAGGCATTTCAAAGCAAGTATGAGAGACATATTAGAGGTGACAAATCCGACCAAAAACAGAATTTAGACATGCTCCAAAACACTCAAAAAAAACTCTTAAATGAAGCCAAACAAGACTATGCATACATGCTATTCTTTGAACCCAAAACAAAGGCAAACAAGGGATCAAGGGGAGAGGGGTGTCTCTCCCTTAAATGAGGCTCGAAAATAACATCCTCACCACTGAAAACCCACTGGTTTTCAGTGGAGAAGGCCAAAGAACACCAAGCAAGCAAGGCCTCCAAGAAAAGGCACAAAAGGACCAAAACAAAGCCTACAAGAGTGAGGCTTCACTCAAATGGACAAATGACCTTAATGAATGTTCTTGAGCTAGTAAAACAAGACTTTTTTATCTTAAACACAAACTCAAAAACACAAAGCAAAGAGGGTAAAAAAAGGTTGCAAGAATGGGGAATATAAAGTGATGTTCTTACCCTTAAAGATCCCTTGAAGATCAAGTGGTGCAGCTACTCCCTAGTGCTCAAAACCAGTCTAAAACCAACACAAATAAACTTCCAAGTCTCTCAAACTCAAGCTAAGGTGTAATGGTGTGTGTAAAGGAGCAAAACTAAGACAAAATCACACTTTTTTGGCCTTAAATCACACACACAAGGGAGGGAGATGATGATATAGATATATGACAGAGATATATGCCTCTAAGCTCTGGTTTTTTATTCTCAAGAGCTAACCCTAAGCCAAGAGGAGAAGCTCTCCTCTTATAAGCATTGCAAAGCTTGTCAAACAAGCTTGGAAGGAGTGCATCCCCTCCATACACGTGTATGGAGGGGAGAAGAAGCTACAAAGTTGTCTGAAAATATCCCAGAAAGCAAGTGCACAGTAGTCGGCAGGGCAAAATGGTCATTTCGCCAAAAAGAGTGCCGACCGGCACAAAAGAGTGCCGACCGGCACAATATAGTGCCGACGGAAACTCTAGCCAGCCGGTGGCCTCTAGCCCCAGCCGGTGGTGTGTAGGGATGCCTCACAAAGCATTCCCTGCCCTTCCAAGGCAAAACACAAGTGTTTGGTGCAAAACCAAACACAAACGGTCGAGTCCGGAGGTCCTGAGGCACGGCGCGCGCAGCCGAGAACTCCGGGAACTCCAAACGGACACAAACATGGATAATCACCGAGTGTTCCAACGGTGACGTCCAAGCCTTGAGGACGGTCAAAAATGGGGTGTCTACAGGGGTTTTTTGGGAGGGAGATCAAAATAGGTGGTGAGGGAGAATGAAGAGGTGAAGGTTTTATGGGGGATAGAAAGACAAATAGATAGATGAGTGAATAAAGACAAGGACTTTGTAATGAAAAAAAGAGAAACTTTCGTATAATGAGAGAAAGAGAGAGAATTCTTTATGAGAGAGAATTCTTTATGGGTAAATGAGAAAGTTGAGTTTTACAATATTATGTAATTAAAATAAGGGTTGAGCTTTTATCATGTTTACATCTCAACATGAGAGAATTTGAGAGGTTCGTGGGACCCACCACAGGTCCCATTTTGATGATTTGAACAGTTCATTTTGTAGGATCTTCAATGAATATCATCGTTGTGGCTCTAGCACCCTTGGTCGCTTAAGTCTTTGATGAGGGCTTTGTGGTGGGTTTTGTTTTGTAAGACATCCTCTGTGTGTGGTCAAAGAGGGGTTTTGGTGCGTGGCACTGAGGCAGTGATGAGAAGGAGATGATGGTGAGGTGGTTACAATGATTGGCAATGAACTGGTGACTATTTGGGTGATGGTGGTTGTAGGAGTTGCTAATGGTGGTGGGAAGTAGGTGAAGGTAGTGGTAGGGTGAAAGATAGGGATTTGGATTAGTTGAATTTGTGGTTCCCAATAGTTAGCATTGAGTTCCGTGCCAAAATGACACTTTTGGAGTTTAAGCAGAAGGGTTGGCCGACAAGTTTGCCATCTTGGTCATGTGTGAGAGCATTTAGCAACATGGCACTTTCTAATGAGAAATATCGAGAATATCCCTAAATTTGTGAGACTTTAGACGAGCTAAATCTTAGCTGCAAAATCAATTTATAGGGTATAACTTTGTTTGTATGTCTATATTAGATGTGGATTGATTTGATTTGATTGTGTTATATTGCACTATGTTTGATTTGAAGTTGTCTTTGAAATCTTATTGCGGCTTAAATTTCTATGTACTATTCTGTTTTTAGTTCGTTAATTTAAATTGCTGATGATGTTGGTTGGACTTTTTCTGAAATGGTCGCAATTGCCATTGTCGGTATGAATAATCTGCTTTGTCATATAAACAAACTTTGATTTTCAATTGAAAATTTGTTTTTGTTTTTTGTTTTTGAAGTGTGCTTTAGTTGCATATATTTTGCTATAAGGGCACCACTTAAATTTTCTATGTGCTTTTTCTGATTTGTGTATACAACTAATAATTACATTAAACACACTTGCTGTTTTTTGAAATCACTTCATCTTCCCATTTAATTAATTATGTGTTTTGTGTTTCCCTATTACTTCATCTAATATACAAGTAAGTTATTTTTGTGTGCATAAGAAGAAAAAAGAGAAGGGCTTGGGAAATAGAGTAGGAGAATTGAAAACCGTGATTTATGGTGCTAATAAGATAGGATTTCATAGCGGCTGATTAAGGTTTCAGCTTTTAGATCATTGAACGGAACCAGAAGAGGTATGATTGCTTGGATGGTTGAAGGTTTTTCCCTTTCTATGCCATAGCCATCATCTTCAAAATTGATGGATTTTTGTCATAAACTAAGCATGATTTTAAATGGAAATATGCTAATTGATACACAAATTATCACAATGTGGTATTAGTGCTTGGGCATTATCACAATGCATTTGCAAGCACATGTTATATGCAATTTTCAAAGAGGAAAAACTTTGGCAGACGTGAGCAGTCATACTCAGAGTCGCAGACATGCACACTTATGAGCAAGTGAAACCTATTTTTGAGAAATCAATTAAACATAAGTATTGAAATTTCCAAATCAGCTATTTGAATCAAACCAATGGATTTTGTTGATGGTAATGGTATACATTTCTACTGGCAAGAAAACATTTTTGTTCGTTTTTCATCATTTGAACAGTAAATTAAATCTTGCAATTGTAGTATACTTGTTGTCTGCTACCTTAAAAGAGTTCTACCAAGTAACAATTGGTGTAATGATGGTTGCATTTAATTTTTTTGTACCTTGAACTATTTGGAAATTGAAAAGTGATGCTAACCCATTGGCATTGTCATAATTTTTATTAGTTGTTTTAGCATTCAAAGGCCATTAGTGTATGATTCTACCACAGGAGTTGCTCTGTATACACTTCTGAGGGCATTATGATAATATTGAGATTTAATGCCTTTGTCCTTCATGTTTGGGGTTGTTGTGGTGTCTAATTGTGTTATATGACATTGATTTGATCCGTGGTAATTATAGCTAATTTCTTTGGAGAGATTGATTGTTTTATATGGGTCATAGAGAGTTCTTTGTTGTGCAAGTGATTTTGTTTTTCTTGCAAAAATGGATTCAACCACTGCTTGGTTTTCCGGTTGGTCTATTTTCATCTACATTTGTCTACAGTGCAATAGCTCAACTTATCTAAACTTCCACAAATTCATCTGTAAATCAGCTTTTGTTTAAATTTATTGGTACGGCTCTTGGGGTTGTTCATTTAGTAATTGAAACGTTCATGTATTTTATATTTCGACATGCGCCTCACAAATTATTTGGACCCTTTGCAATAACTTCCATAAAGGGTGTTACTGCATTTTTTGCACTAATTTTTGGACAGTGTAAGGATCTTGATCCCATGTTCTTCATCCTATTGGTATCGGGTCATTTAGACTTTTTTTGCCTTTGCACACCTTATGCACACGGCCGCTAACATTTATGTTGTAGAAGTCTTGTTTGGAGGGCTAATGCAGATTATGGTTTATCTAACAGGAGACGACTTGTACATCTGCATTCCGGTTAATATATTATCTGGTGGTTTCATTTTCAGGATGTACAGGACCTATACAGCACCCAATTTCTTAATCACGTACAGCAAAATTGAGGGTGTTGATGACTGCTAGATTTTCATTTAGTTAGTTAGGTTCTATTTCGAGTTGCACAGTTAGTATGGCTATTAATTTATGAGTTTTTCTACAAACACATAAATGGTGTACAGAATTAGTTACCAACCTTTTGTGTCTTATCTGTGACTGATTTTGTGCACGTCGTTTTTCTCTTAATTTATATTAGTTTGAAGGATGCTAAGGAGCTTGCTAGCTAGCTTTAGATTCTAGAAGGCTATCATTTTGGGATCTTCATATCTAGTGGAAAGGAGCTATCGACTTTCAAGCGCTTTGGTGATGATTGTGAATTTAGTTAGTTGTATTTTCATTTCCTTGTTTTTCTTTCTTCTTGCAATGGACTTAGGCTGGGTATGTAAATTGAAGATGAGTGCTTTTATGTATGTTTTTCAATAATCTTTGAATGAAGTTCTTATTTTGTCCAAAAAAAAAATAGTACCCTTGAGCTAATTTTTATTATTATTATTGTTAATGAATGCAGGATGCTATTTATCCCTAATTTATTTCTTTCGACCCCTATTTCTTTGAATCTCTGCCCACTTAATTAAGTGCTTCCATTTTTTCTTTAAACCTCCACCTTAATCCTAATTTTACCCTTCTTCTTTGAACATTCCACAACCCTAACCCTCAACTACTATCGCTCTGGTAGTGCACTCCGACGACTCTCATCGGCTCATATTTCACCCGCCATTTGCCACACCCACCCCTCCCCAACCTCCCCTTGACCTTCATCCATGTCTGCTGTTGTCAAATTCAGACAATGGTAATAAATAAATCTGCTTATCATATATCTCAAAATTTAAAAATAAAAATAATTTTATAATTTAAAAGTTCATAAAATACTAACATGGAAAACCTTATGGTGGGCACCCTCTTACAATGCAAACACTATGCAACTACCACAATTGACATAACTTTATTATAAGAATTTATAATATCAATCGCAAAATATATAATCTTACCACAAATTGGAGTAACAAAATATTTAAAAAATTTTGGTTTTGTTACGAAATTTTTTGTTACACTAATTTATGGAAATGTTACGCGTTTTGTGATTGATATTATGAAATTTTGTCGTAAAATTACGCAAATTTGTGGTAAGGTGCATATAATATGCATCTCTAAGACCATCTCCAATGGTTACTCAAAACTGTCATCAAATTTAAATTTGATGAAAAATAGTTTATTTTCCTACTCCAACGGTTTCATCAAATACGTATCAAATTCAGGATTTCACTTTTCTTTCATCAAACTGAGGACCAATGTGTCTTTTTTATCAAATCACTGTTCATTGCCGTTGGATTTTCACCACTGGATGTCCCCCCGGATGACCACCTTAAGGCAAAAAATTGTAAAAAAATTACACTGACTGGTCGTCTGCTTGGTCGACTGGTGGTTTGATGAAACTACAAAACCCTTTGTTTGAGCACTTGATATCAAAGGAAGCTTTTACTCAAATTTGGTAAAAAAAAATTGATGCACCGTTGGAGATGCCCTAAGTAGATGCATACCATAAGATTTTTTTACTAATATATATCATTATCTTGTACATTTAGCCATGCATAGCACGGGTTAAATGTGATGACTGGGTACGTAACCCGTCTCATTTTTTCTTTTATTTGTGATTAGTTTACTCATGTTAGAAGTGTCGGGGATTAACTTGAGGTCTTGTTGACTGTTTGGATTCACCGTTCTTGAAACTTTCTTCAGATTCTTGGGTTTCACTTGTTTCGAAAGGCGTGTAATTGGATTAGGGTTGTCTCGGTTTCAACTAGTGCTTTCCTGGACGGAGAAAAGAACCGCATGTTCGGGGGCTTGGGTTGCACGTGGGGAAGTGGGGCCACACGTGCAGGAAGTGAGCCCGTACGTACGGTGAGATGAGGCAGCCGATGGTGCAAGGCTGCTTTAATTGCACGTGCGGAGGCAGCTGTGGGAAATAGGCTGCATGTGCAGACAGGTACGCGCCTGTAGACACCCTATTTTTTGACCACCCTTAAGACTTGGGCGCCACTAATTGCTAACTTGGTGATGAAAGTTGTGTTATGCAAAGGTTCGATTTCTTCAGTAAGTGGAGCTCTAAATCCCAACCTCACAACCCATTTTTGGACCAAAACTATTTTGACCAAAATGATTTTAGACCTTAAAACCCTCTATTTCAAAATATTTTTGCCAAATATCTCTATGATGTTCTGAGGCTCGCATTTCGTTAAAAATTGCACTTTTCGGTAAACCGAGCAAGGACAAAGTGGAAATGAATGAAAGAGAGGTGAACTCTTTCAAAAATATTTTTAAACATCTTTTTTAGAGGTTTGGAGTTGAAGAAAATTGGAGGAAAGGGAAGAAACCAAATTGGGAAAGAAGTTGGGCATAAACCGTTAAGAGAGAACTGGAAAGCTTCACTAAATCATGCCTATCCTTTTGTACATTTGGATTTCAGCTATGAGGCCACCACCATTGGAAATTGGACTTCTGGGGCTTCATTTTACACTCAAGAATCTCCTAAAGTCAAGTCCGGATGAGGGAGATATGGCTGGTTGAAGTTGGGCATCAATCCGATTAGGACCGAAACTGAGCAGTCTTCACTAAAATAAGGATATCTTTTTTCACACTTGTAATTTTGATGTGAGGCTACCACCATTGGAAGGAAGACTTTCGGGGCTTCAATTTAGACTGAAGAATGACCTGCAAAAGATTCTGGATGAAGGAGATATGTCTGTTTGAAGTCGGGGCCAAAAACCTGTTTTTGCTTCCCGGCCACTAGTGAGGCTTGACGGCCATGTGTTGGGCTTTGACGGCCATGTGTCGGCCAGGGGTGACTCTTGTCAGCCACCAATGATGGCCGACCGGCCATTGGTGCAAAGAAGGTAGTTTTTGTGCAGATATTTTCCCTCCAGCTGTTCCACACTGCTCCAGCTGTCCTATATAGATATTTTCGACCTGAGCTCTCATTTTTCTATATATAGAGGACCTTCTCTATGGTTTTCAAGGTTGGAAAAATTTTGGGAGCGCCTCTCTCTAGATTTCTCTCTCTCTTGAACTTTTGTGCATACAAGTAGAGATATACTTCTAGTTTTCCTATCAACCCTTAACTAAACTTGATCACCTTTGAGCTGAGGTCCCTTGGAGTCTTGTTTGAGCTCTAGAAGGAGGTTTTAGCTGCGTTGTTGCCCAATTTGTGCCTTAGCTTCAAGAGGTATAACACTTGCTATTTAAGCTTGCTTTGAACACTTGTTTTGCCATCTTTTTCAACTGTTTTTGGCCTGGTTTTGAACTACAAAAAACTCTATTTTTGTGGTCTAAAAATGGTGGTTTGAGGCAATTTTCAGTTAAGGGGTGGTTCACCCTTCTTGCTTCTTTGCTTGTTAAGCTTTTGTGTCATTTTTCATCACTTTCAAATCAAATTTTTTGGGCCTTTTAACCACTGAATTTCAGAGGTTTTTCAGTGGTAAAAACCTCATTTTGAAGTCCAAAATTGGAGGGGTTAGCCTCCCCTCCTTGTGTCTTGTTTGCATGCCTAGTTAGCTTTGTGAGTTAGCATGTTTTTCTAGCTTAACTTAACTCTAGTCCAGCATGTTTTTGCCACTATTTTGACCTTTTTTGGCTTTGTTTTGGGCTAGTTAATTTATTTGAGGCTTGTTTTGCATAGTTGTAGGGTTATTTCCTTCACTAGCTTGGTGTTTTAATACTTTAATCACCATTGTTTTGAGTTGATAGCATGTTTTAGTATTGTTTTGCACTCCATTTCAGCACTTAAAATCTCTACAACCTCCCTCTTTGCTTCACTCTTTTATTTTCTTTTGAGAGTTGTTTCAAACTTGGATCCTTTAAGCTTAAGATTGAGGTATGCTTAATGGTTTAATCCTCTTTGAGGGTTCATTACCAACGGCATGATCTCTCTCATGCCTTAAATTACCCCTTGGTTGACATTTCTTTCCATTAGAGGACACTCTTTGAACTTAATCGATTAAAGAATGAATCGGTAATGTAAAATGAGTAAAAAAAAAAATTAGACAAGTAAAAGAGGCAAGATAAGCATCTTTTGTGTTGTATTGCATGTGTTCGAATCGGACGTTAATTCGAACATAAGGAAAATGGGACATTTCATACTCAAAAGTGATGAAATGTGCCATTTTCCTTAGTCACCATCACCATTGATCATGCATGATAGAGTGGTGGTCTTTTTTTGAGTCTTGTTTTGCACTCATTAAACTTGTACAAACTTGGTTATTAGGCGATCATGCATGGAAATTTCTAGATTAGTGGTTTGAGAGCCAAGAGTTTCACTCCTTTGAGCTTGTTTGATGATAAGAATTGTAAACAATACAAACAAACCTGCAAAAGTATACTGTTTTGCTCTGTTGTGCTCTCTGTTGCAACAGGGAAGTCCAAACCAGTGGTGCCCGACAGCCACCACTAGTGGCCGACCGGCCATATCAGTAGCCGACCGGCCACCTTTGTTGGCCGGCCGACCATCAACAATGGCCGACCAGCCCCCCTGTCGGCCACCAATGAAATTCAGCAGAATGTTCCTGAGGCAGAATAGATTTGATCTGGAGAAGAGGAAAGTGTAAGTGCTTCTGTGCAACAGAGGCTTACAGCAGCAAAACAGTGGCCATTCGGGTGGAATATCGAGCATGCATGCATCCCTCACTTCTCGAGGCCTTTTAGTTGCTTTTCTTAGTTAGTTAGTGGTAGCTAATTCATGCAAATGTTGTAATTATTTAAGTAGATTAGTTAGTTAATTCATATTGTAATTAATTAGCTTAATCGCTTTGTAATTAATTAGTTAAGTGTTTAGCTAATTAATTTGGTTTGTAATATTTAATTAGCTTAGAATAGTTAGTTAATTCATGTTGTGTTGTAATTGTTAGCTTAGCTTAGTGTAGCTTAGCTTATTTATTCGGACCCTCCTTCGCGAGGGCGTAATGATGTAATCAGTGTGCATGCGTGTGTGCATGTTTTCCAACCCTACGTCTTTCTCCCTTTTATTTAATCACTTTTGATGGTTAGGTTAGGGACACGTTTCAATTAGCATATCGCATGCTTGCATCCATTCATCTTGTATTGCATGCACCGAGGCTCGGCGCATCATTCAAACTGCATTGCAATTTCAATATCTTCTTTGAATACGTGTTTAATCACATGTTGTTCAAATCGATCATATGCCATATTAGTAGCCAAGCCTATTAATTGCATTATTGCATGTGTTGCATTAGGCATCTTGTATAGTTAGGATCATGCATTTTTCTAACTAGTTTTTGTTTTGGCTCGGAGTACTCGGTGAGTTTTATGCTTTAGCATATTTGCATGAGTGTGATTATCATATTGTCATGATTCGCATGCTTGCCATGAGGCTATGTGCTTACTTGCTAAACTGCATGAATGCCTGTGGATGAAGGCTTGTTGTTTAAATTGGAACGATTCAATGAATGCGCGTTTTAAGCCCACTTTGTTGTGCAAAATCATGTTTTAAGCCCACTATGTTTGGTGGCAAATCCGCATCTTTAAGCCCACTTGAGGGTGGCAAATTCAAACCATTTTCGCAAACAAACATGAGTTGAATTATTCCAAATTGAGCAAACTAGTCTATACTTGCGTGTGCGCATCACATAGTAAAGTTAGTCTAATAACCGGAATAAGAACACATAATGTTTATAAAACATCATATAATGATTAGTAGAGGCCGATCCTTTGATCGGGCGAGCGGGGGTGCTCATTTCGGGACCTTCCCCTCTCGTACCCAAGTTCCCGAGCTGAGGCAACTTTCGTGATGACGGACACGTGGCCTTTGGCACGAGTCAGGATTTCTTAAATTTTCCCAAAATAAAATATTTAGGTGGCGACTCTGTATCTGGCAAAGCAGTCCAATTTTGGCATTTTGATTCAAAATCAGTTTTCCAAAAAGATTTGCCGATTTGGACTCTTTGGTGATTATCAGTTTCACATTGCACTTGTGAGACTAGATTCAGAACCGTGGGAGTCCGAACTGTGAGGCCTTCTTTTCAACCCTTTGCGAAAGGCGGGGCACGAAAAAAGGCGAGTCCACAGTTTCTGGTGACTTTGCTGGGGATTTAGAGAACTTGACTCGAACTCATGATATGTTGTTTTATCTACACTTATGTGTTTCTTTGCATTGCATTTGCATCGGTGCGCTTAAGTCACAGTGTTTGCCATCTGCTATTCCTGAACGGTTTGCTGGAGGCTTGCTTGGAAAAGCTTGTCAAAAGGCTGACCGGTTGCGGGCTCTGCCATGATGGGAACACAACCCTTGGATCTAGACTACCGTTGTACTGTTTGATCCTCCTTTCACTTCTCGGTGTTAGGTGTGATAGGTATATTAGGTAGTCTACTAAGATACCCTTTTTGACCAATCGACCTAGTTGCATATCAAAAACCGTAGAGACTGTTCCAAACTAGGACAGGTTGCTCACCCGAATGCTGGATTGTGTGAAGCCACTTGTTGTGCATAATGAACCCTAGCTCCTGATGAAACTAGGACAGAGTAACCTTATCCCCTCATAGGGGTGTTTTGGTTCTCACTTAACTGGTATGTGCTTTACAGTGAAATTGTACAGGGATGTGCATATCAGTTGCCAAGTTGGTATCTATTTTTAGGCAGAATTTAGTAGAGAGCACAGTCACTCAGCTGTGATCATATCCGTTCTAGTGAAATTGGGCTGAGATACTGTCTGTTTTCTCTTTTGCAAGGTAGTCCTGGAACCATAGCTTCAGAAGGCTCTGATATGTCACGAGTACTCTGGACTTGTATTGATAGACTTTGTCAGGTCGGAGATTTAGTTCAAGGGAAACCAAGGTTTCCTTCGCCGGTGGCAGGGCAAAGAAGGGCCAGACAGGGCTCATTGGTTCTACTGAACCGACAATCACCAGTTAGATCACTTTTGTTCAAACTAAGCAGACCCATGATGGCACAGAGTCCGGAAGAAGTAGTGGCCATAATAACAGCATTAAACCAGGGAATCGCCATGTAGGATGAGACCAATGCTGAAATGCAACGCCCATTTGGGGCACCTATCACACATCCAGTCTCGGGACCCCAGCCGAACTTTGACCCACTTTCGCAGCTAAAGATTTGCAAGGTCCGGACCCTCGAGAAGGGTTGGCTCAAGCTCAAGTTTTTAGACCCCTGGTGCAGCCTAATGAGGGGTTTTTTTCCCTTGGTACTAATGATCTCGAACCGACCTTGGTAAAAATTGCTAACCTTGATAAGCAATTTAAAAGGCACAAGGCCTTAACTCCATTCCCAACATTGAGGATGGGTACACCGAGGCAACCGTAAGGCTCCCAAACAGATTCAAAATGCCACATATTAACCGTTTCGACGGGTCTGGAGATCCTATGGTACATATCCAACTTTTCTTGGACGTTCTGAAACTGATGGGTCTGACTAAGCCTCAGAAACTCTCTTTGTATGGAAGAACTCTGTCGGGTATAGCAGCCACTTGGTACACCAAGTTGGAGGATACAGCGAAACAGAACTGGGAAAAATTGGCTGAGGCATTTGTCGATCAGTATTCTTATAATACCGAAGTTGAAATGACCACGCAAGAGCTTGAAGCAACCCACCAGAATCCTACAGAGCCTTTTGTGGAATTTGTTGCAAGGTGGAGAGCAAAGGCAGCACAGATGACAGATCGCCCTTCTGAGAGGGATCAAGTGCGGATAGTGGTGCAGAACCTTGAGCTTGATATGCTGCAAAAGTTAATAGTTGCTTCACTATTCACTTTCAAAAGTTTGCATGAATTAGGGGTTCAGATCGAGAGTGCGTTCAACAAAGGGATTATTCCCAGAACAAGTGAACCAACAAGGAGGGTGATTTCCGGGAGTACCAATGCTGGTAGTAGCACTATTCCCAAACCCACTGAAATCAATACAGTCGCCACAGCCGACCCTTTTGCCAAATCAAGCCTACAAACAACCAGCCCAGCCCGAGCTCAAGGCAGAAATTTCACCCCCCTCTATATGAGCCTAACCAGCGCACTAAAAGTCTTGATGGAAAGAGGGTATCTCAAACCCTTTGATCCCCAACCACTTCCTGATCCATTCCCTGCTAGACATAACCCCACTAAGTACTGTGTGTACCATCAGCAGTGTGGTCATGGCACCGATCGTTGCTACCACCTTCATCATGAGGTTCAGAATCTCATCAACAACCAGACAATAGCTCCACCTCAAGACCCCAATGACTAAGTACCTCATCCACACCTTAACCTTATCCATACACTACTTCCTACCAATAACCCCAGCTTATACATCACCCCGGCCCATTTACCCAAGCCTGAGGTGTTCATTCCAGAAGGTACGGACTTGTGTATGATAGATGCACTTGAACCCCAAACATCTCAAACCCATGAACCCACTACTTCTGAGTTGATGAGCATGATTGAAGATTTGCAGAGAACTGTGGCAGATTTAGCCTTTAGGGTTTTGGCTCCATCATCGACCACATCACATGCCAGAAATTTCATGCCAAAAGTCTCCCCAATCTTGGGGCGAGCTACAATTGAAAATGGCCAACCTAAAGCTACCTCAGGTCTAGGCAATGACATGTCGACAACAACTGGGCTCCGCTCTGATAAAGCGACCCAATCCCTTGGCAAAGTGCAGGCAAGTGATAAGAACAAGGTCGGGGCAAGTATCGATCCTTACGAACATCTTCAATGGGCTATTAAGGCTTTCATGGTCGAAGGGCTAAACAAACAGCAAGTGCTTGCAGTTGTTGCAAAGACTATGGATGGCACTTTTGCCACTCAGGTTCGAAGCATTCTAAATCAATGGGCAAACCAGGAAAAAGGATGTTGTACCAGAAACGCCCCTTTCAGCTTCAATCCTACACTTGGAAAAGATCATCAAACCCAGTCAGCACCTACTACCCCTTTTGCCAGTACATTCAATACAACCCCACAAACCTCAAGCCATCAGGCTCAAGGCCAAAGGGTCTTCACCCCACTTTACATGTTCTTATCCAAAGCCATGGGCGTGTTGATCAAAAAGGGCCATCTCAAACCCCTTGAGCCTCGGCCTCTCTAGGATCCCCTTCCGGCTAAGCATAATGCTGCCAAGTACTGTGCCTTCCATCAACAAATCGGTCATGACACTGACAGTTGTTTTCGTCTTCGCCATGAAATACAAGATCTAATTGACAACGAGGTCATCGCCGCACCAGGTCCTACAAAGTCTATCAGTACTGGATCAATGAACTGGGAGAATAATATGATTATGTGATCGGGGGATGAACCACCTGCTGATGGCGCTCATTTTTACTCCAGATGTGGTGGATGGCACGCACCGTTTTGAGCAATGTGCAAATGCTGGTTATTTTACTTTCTGAATTAGGTATTGAGTCAGCTCTGTTGTGCTGTATTGAGTCTGTCTTGTTGTATCGAGTCAGTCCTGTTGAGTTAGAGTCAGGTGATTTCGGGGGTGTTACCTCGAACATCACTATCTTGTTGTGTGTTTGTCTTTTGCACTCTTTCTTTTGCGTCTGTTTCTGCCATTGCTCCAGCTATGCCAGAAGATCTGAATAAAACGGAAATACATTTTCAACTACTTTTCTACGCCTTGAAATCATTGCATTGACCTAAGTTTTTCAAAACTTTTCTAACACTATGATGAAAACAAAGAGGGAGGAATTCCTCAGAATTTGCAAAAATTTGATCAACTGAGAGAAAGAGAGGCATGCTAAGCCCTTAATGAATGAGATCATGTTTGTTAATGTGAGTACTGTGAAGGATCCTGGCTTGATCCAGATTGGTTCTACATTGTCTTCAGAGGAGCCTGAGCGACTAGTCACTTTGTTAAAAGATTTCAAAAAATGTTTTGCATGGTCCTACGAAGACATGCGTGGAATTAATCTTGAGATTATGCAGCATAGGATTACTCTCAGCCTCAAGACTCGACCCCTTTGCTTTCAAACCTTGAACCTTGACTCAAAATGTTCAAATGATCAACCAAAACATGAGGCTTGTATGGTCGGATCGGAAGCAACCCTTGAACTAGGGGCAAGAAGGTCAGATCAAGAAGGTTAGATGTCATCAAAGGAAGCTTGCAAAGCTAGATCAGAAGTAGCCCTTGAACTAGGGGCAAAAATGTCAAATGTGCTCGAAGATTCAAAACTGGGTCATTTCTCAAGCCAATGGAGACTGGCAAGAAAGCCCAATCCCAGAATTTGATAGAAGAAAATTTATTATTGATAAAGGACAATCGAGTTTCTATCCACAACACTAGGGGCAAATTCATACCCAATTGGATAGGCTCCTACATCATCAACGAACAGCAACCATTCTCCTGGATTCAGATGGCTTCGAGATCTCAAAACTGATCAACATGGACAAGTTAAACTTTTCTATCCTTTAGAGGCTTGCTGGGCCGAAAACCTAGAAGGGCGACCAGGCAAAAGTTAGAGCAAAGAAAAGAAAAAGAACAAAAATGAAAAAAAATGAAAAGAAAAAGAAAAGATGAAAAGAAAAAGAAAAGAAGAAAAAACAATGAAAAGAAAAGAAAAACAGAGCTCGCAAGGTTGAAAACCCAGAAGGGCGGCCTTGGCAAAAGTTAGAGCGTAAAAGGAGAGTGTTAATACCTGAGTGCGCCTCAACCCGGAACTACGTATGGTCTGATTCCCATCTTTGGGATACGTAGGCAACTTCATTCTGAAGTTCGGCTCCAATCATTTTCAACCTGCTGGTCTCATCCATGTTGATTGGCTTATCCTTGTTCAAATCAGCTATCCTATCCATGTCCAATTGGCTCATCTTCATTCAAAATCGGTTATCCTATTCCGTTACAAGATTCAGCTGCAAGACAAATCAAATTCCAATATGAGGTTGTGCATCTCAAGAGTTAATTCTTCATTGGTCGGGTAGTGGCCATTTGCAAAAATAGTTTTTGAGGATTTTTAATGAAGTTGACTAATTCTCTTGAAAATTATTCCATTTGTTTCAAAACTGGACCATTTCTTATACCCAAAGAAGGGAAAATTTTCAGTGTTCACAACCTAACTTGCATGATTTCAAATCAGAAAGTCGAACAAGCATGTTAATCTAACTCTCATGTTGGTCAAAATTGTTTTAGTAGAAAGCCAAAAACAAAAATGGTCAAAATGATGAACTAGGGGCACAGTCGAGTCAAGTTTTCTGTCTTTTCCCCCTTTATCAATGCACTCACCAGAAAGGGCACAGTTGAAGCTAATAGCAAAGGGCCAAAAGCTCTCTCATCCTCCAAGCAGTGAGGTATCAAGCCAAGTGCAAAGCACGAACTGGAAATGGAGCTGGATATTCGACCCCCTCATCTAGACGGGTTTGATCACACCCAAATTGGCGTCTGACCCAGAATGGGGACGTAGAAAGCACAATGTGTGGAACTAATCAATTGTATACCTGGCCGGTGGGACATGCTGTAATTCATCTCGGTCAAGTTAAGCCAGGGGCGTCGTCAACCGATGTTAGTTGCAAATCTATTGTACATCCAGTCGCAACACAACCCCTCTGTGGGAGAGCTCACTAGTTATGAGCGAAAGAGAGAGAATCGAGTAGAATACTAGGGGCAAGGGCCCACAACTTCCTACTTATCCATCAACCACTCAGGGGAGGGATAAAAAAATAAGAGAGATTAAATAATAGAGTGATGTGCGTTGAGAGAAAAGTAAGGAAAGGGCTTTTCAGGAAAGAAAGAAAAAAAAAAAAAAAGATTGAGTGCCAAAGTGATGTGAGAATCACAAATAAGAAAGGATGGGAAACAATACCTAGAGAAGCTGTGGGTTCCCCGTGAACCGAGAGGTCTCCCACTAATGGATAGCAGAATGTCCAGTGTTGTGTTTGTCGTTTTGTTTGTTTTGATTCTTGTTTTGAATCGTTTCGAGTGTCACTAGATGTGTTCGGGTTGTTTTACCTTCGTTTTCTCTTTGTTGAGTCGTGATGTACTGTGGTCAGTCGTAGGCTCAATAGCCGGTTAAGAACTCTTTCTTGGTTTCAGTTGCAAAAATAAATCGTTTTGTGCTCAAAATGTCGTGCCATTCCCAAAAAGATGTACAAAACAAGATTCTTTCTTTCATAAACAGTAGGGTTCAACCCAGGTCATGTGAGAACAATAGAACAAGGACCTGTCTGAAGCTACATGGGTTCCAGACTACAAAGCAAAAGAAAAGAGGGAAAATTGGAGCATCTGAATGTGTTTCAACTTCAGCAAATTACAGCAAATTCCAAGTCTGCATTCCAGATGCTCCTTCGCCAAGCCTCGCCATTGCTCTGGAAGATGAGTGTACCTCGACCTCGAGTTCAAGCCTGCTTCAAGTCAGAATGGTAGTCCAAGCGGCCCCCGTGGTTTTCACATGCAGGTGTCACCCCTTGCCAATACGAACGGGATGTATCCCTTTTGAGCTAAGCATGTTGCAAAGTCCTCTGAAAGGTAAATTGGAGGCACCACAGTACATATTTGATGCTCTTCTATTACATAGAGTGTGCACTTTCATATACACTTTTGTTGCATGTGTGTCGTGCATCGTTTATGAATCATGCATAGAATATGCTTTCAATTTTGCATAGAATATGCTCGTCTCTTGCATAGAATATGCTTTCAATGTTGCATAGAATATGCTCTTGTTTTGTACATAGAACATGCTTTCGATCATGCATAGAATATGCTTTCATTCATGCATAGAACATGCTTTCGATTTCGCATAGAATATGCTTTCATTCATGCACAGAATATGCTTTCAATTTCGCATAGAATATTCTTGTCTCTTAGAACATGCCTTCAATTTTGCATAGAATATGCTCCTCTCTCACATGGAATATGTATGGTCATTATATTACATTGTGAACCAATCAGTCATTCTGTGCATCTGTCACACAATAATCTCACTTCTGTGCATCTATCGCACAATAATCTTACTCAGTACATTTATCCCACAATTACTCACTTTGCTCGCACTATTTTGTGCATTTGCCTTGTTCGCACTATTTTGTGTACTTTGTATCACACTCGCACTATTTTGTGCAATTTTCACTCGCGCTTTCTTGCACATCGCACTATCTTGTGCATTTCATTACATGCTCTCATCTTGCATAGAACATGCTCTCATTTTGCATAGAAAATGCTTGTATCTTTTGCATAAAACATGCCTCGCGCTATTTTGTGCACCTTACTTGCACTTGTTTGTGCATTGTATCGCACTATTTTGTGTACCCTGTATCGCACTATCTTGTGCACCTTGTATCGCATTATCTTGTGCACCTACATCGCGCTATCCTGCGCATTCACCTTTTTATCGCACTATCTTGTGCACCTGCATCGCGCTATCCTGCGCATTCACCCATATCGCACTGTCTTGTGCAAACTTGCATTGCACTATCTTGTGTATTTCATCGCACTATCTTGTACATTTCATCTTACATCGCACTATCTTGTGCACCCCGCATCGCACTGTATTGTGCACTCGTATCGCACTATCTTGTGCATTTCATCGCACTGTGTTGTGCACCCCGCATCGCACTTTCTTGTGCACCCCGCATCGCACTATCTTGTGCACCCTGCATCGCACTATCTTGTGCATTTCATCTTATATCGCACTATTTTGTGCATTGCATAGCACTGTCTTGTGCACTTACATTGCGCTATCTTGCACATTCACCCGCATTAGCACTATTTTGTGCACCTGCATCGCACTATCTTATGCACTCCCTGGTCTAGGAGATCTTAAATCCTCTAAAGGTGCAAATCCTTTGGTGTTTGTCATGCCCAAATGACTTCCGGTGGTCTGGTATAGCCACCTGCTTGTGTTTATGGTGAGTTCCTAGGAAATCAACTGAGACGGTGGAAAATAGAGTTCGAATGGCCGATGCCTAGAACGCAAAGGTTCGGAATTTCTGACACTAAAGTCTGGTTTAAATACCCAGGGGTGTATCCTCAACTTGAAATCTGTATGGCAGCCCCATAGGTTGAGGTAGCTTGTATGCGCCTCAATTTTGGATACTGACCCAACCTAGTCTGTCACCCTGTTGAAGAATAGAGAAAGTTGCGAACATAGCCAGGGAGAAATGTAGTACCTATGGTTTGGAAGTGCAACCAAGAAGAAGCGAAAGATCCCTAGCAGCATAAGGTGAGTCATCGCCAATTGCCTCTGTAAGGTACTTTCACTTCCTAGCTGCTACATCGCATTTATTATCTATTACATCACATCTATCACTTCTATTGCATATAGAATTTATTGCATACATCTATTGCATCATACCATTTTATTGTCTGCATCATTTCCATGTTAAGCTTGGTTCGACATGTGCCCATACCTTTTCACGTTAAAACATAGCTCTGCATGTGTACGCGCCTATTCTGCAAGAATAATGGTCTGAGGGTTTCAGCACCTTTTCTATGTTAGACATGTTTTGTTTTGTGTCCATACCCTTTTCTAGGTAAGATGTGGTTCGGCTTACGCCCTTTATTCGCTGCATCCATTGCATCGTACTTTATTTTGTTGCATTTAGCATTTAAGATCACGATCTTTCCTCAGCAAATCGTTCCTCACTTATATCATACCACCTAATTACTTGTATTCTTTCTACGAAACACATAGTTCTGCATGTGCACACACTTATTCCACAGGAATTGTGGTTTTGAGGGTTCCGGCACCTTTTCTGTGTTAAACATAGTTTGACTTGCATCTCCATCCCTTTATGGTATTCGTGTGGTTTTGCACTGCTAGTGGTTTGATTATTTCATTATATTGTTTTGTTGCATTGTGTTTCATTTTGCATTCTGCCCCTGAACTATGCTGGTTTGATTCCTTGCAAAGGGATACGTAGGCAACCCTTGGGTTCAACCAACTGCATTTGCATTTTGTTTGTTTGTCCAAGTCTTCGGCCTTGTCAAAAATGAGTCGTCTCTAGGCTTTGACATTCACTCACGTCATTTCATGACTTCTGAGTTCTGTCAAAGAGGGGCAACTGTAGACACCCCATTTTTTGATCGCCCTTAAGACTTAGGCGCCACTGATTGCTTACTTGGTGATGAAAGTTGTGTTATGCAAAGGTTCGATTTCTTTAACAAGAGCAGCTCTAAATCCAAACCACACCCCATTTTTGGACCAAAACTATTTTGACCAAAATGATTTTAGACCTTAAAACCCTCTATTTCAAAATATTTTTGCCAAATATCTCTATAATGTTCCGAGGCTCGCATTTCGTTAAAAATTGCACTTTTCGGTAAACCGAGCAAGGACAAAGTGGAAATGAATGAAAGAGAGGTGAACTCTTTCAAAAATATTTTTAAACATCTTTTTTAGAGGTTTGGATTTGAAGAAAATTGGAGGAAAGGGAAGAAACCAAATTGGGAAAGAAGTTGGGCATAAACCGTTAAGAGAGAACTAGAAAGCTTCACTAAATCAGGCCTATCCTTTTGTACACTTGGATTTCAGCTATGAGGCCACCACCATTGGAAATTGGACTTCCGGGGCTTCATTTTACACTCAAAAATCTCCTAAAGCCGAGTCCGGATGAGGGAGATATGGCTGGTTGAAGTTGGGCATCAATCCGATTAGGACCGAAACTGAGCAGTCTTCACTAAAATAAGGATATCTTTTTTCACACTTGTAATTTTGATGTGAGGCTACCACCATTGGAAGGAAGACTTCTGGGGCTTCAATTTAGACTGAAGAATGACCTACAAAAGATTCTAGATGAAGGAGATATGCCTGTTTAAAGTCGGGGCCAAAAACCAGTTTTTGCTTCCCGGCCACTAGTGAGGCTTGACGGCCATGTGTCAGCCATGAAAGGGCTTTGACGGCCATGTGTCAGCCAGGGGTGACTCTTGTCAGCCACCAGTGATGGCCGACCGTCCATTGGTGCAAAGAAGGTAGTTTTTGTGCAGATATTTTCCCTCCGGCTGTTCCACACTGCTCCAGCTGTCCTATATAGATATTTTTGACCTGAGTTCTCATTTTTCTATATATAGAGGACCTTCTCTATGGTTTTCAAGGTTGGAAAAATTTTGGGAGCCTCTCTCTCTACAATCCTCTCTCTTTACAATTCTCTCTCTTGAACTTTTGTGCATACAAGTAAAGATATACTTCTAGTTTTCCTATCAACCCTTAACCAAACTTGATCACCTTTGAGCTGAGGTCCCTTGGAGTCTTGTTTGAGCTCTAGAAGGAGGTTTTAGCTTGGGTTTTGCCCAATTTGTGCCTTAGCTTCAAGAGGTATAACACTTGCTATTTAAGCTTGCTTTGAACACTTGTTTTGCCATCTTTTTCAACTGTCTTTGGCCTGGTTTTGAACTACAAAAAACTCTGTTTTTGTGGTCAAAAAATGGTGGTTTGAGGCCATTTTCAGTTAAGAGGTGGTTCACCCTTCTTGCTTCTTTGCTTGTTAAGCTTTTGTGTCATTTTTCATCACTTTCAAATCAAATTTTTTGGGCCTTTTAACCATTGAATTTCAGAGGTTTTTCAGTGGTAAAAACCTTATTTTGAAGTCCAAAATTGGAGGGGTTAGCCTTCCCTCCTTGTGTCTTGTTTGCATGCCTAGTTAGCTTTGTGAGTTAGCATGTTTTTCTAGCTTAACTTAACTCTAGTCCAGCATGTTTTTGCCACTATTTTGACCTGTTTTGGTTTTGTTTTGGGCTGGTTAATTCATTTGAGGCTTGTTTTGCATAGTTGTAGGGTTATTTCCTTCACTAGCTTGGTGTTTTAATACTTTAATCACCATTGTTTTGAGTTGATAGCATGTTTTAGTGTTGTTTTGCACTCCATTTCAGCACTTAAAATCTCTGCAACCGCCCTCTTTGCTTCACTCTTTTATTTTCTTTTGAGAGTTGTTTCAAACTTGGGATCCTTTAAACTTAAGATTGGGGTCATGCTTAATGGTTTAATCCTCTTTGAGGGTTCATTACCAACGGCATGATCTCTCTCTTTCCTTAAATTACCTCTTGGTTGACACTTATTTCCATTAGAGGACACTCACTTTTGAACTTAATCGATTAAAGAATGAATCAGTAATGTAAAATGAGTAAAAAAAATTGGACAAGTAAAAGAGGCAAGATAAGCATCTTTTGTGTTGTATTGCATGTGTTCGAATCGGACGTTAATTCGAACATAAGGAAAATGGGACATTTCATACTCAAAAGTGATGAAATGTGCCACTTTCTTTGGTCACCATCACCCTTGATCATGCATGATAGGGTGGTGGTCTTTTTTTTAGTCTTGTTTTACACTCATTAAACTTGTACAAACTTGGTTATTAGGCCATCATGCATGGAAACTGCTTGATTGGTGGTTTGAGAGCCAAGAGTTTCACTCCTTTGAGCTTGTTTGATGATAAGGAGTGTAAACAGTACAAACAAACCTGTAAAAGTATATTGTTTTGCTCTGTTGTGCTCTCTATTGCAACAGGGAAGTCCAAACTAGTGGTGGCCGACAACCACCACCAATGGCCGACTGGCCATCATCAGTAGCCGACCGGCCACCTTTGTTGGCCGACCGACCATCAACAATGGCTGACTAGCCCCCCTTTCGGCCACCAATGAAATTCAGCAGAATGTTCCTAAGGCAGAACATATTTGATCTGGAGAAGAGGAAAGTGTAAGTGCTTATATGCAATGGAGGCTTACAGCAGCAAAACAGTGGCCATTCGGGTAGAATATCAAGCATGCATGCATCCCTCACTTCTCGAGGCCTTTTAGTTGCTTTGCTTAGTTAGTTAGTGGTAGCTAATTCATGCAAATGTTGTAATTATTTAAGTAGATTAGTTAGTTAATTCATGTTGTAATTAATTAGCTTAATCGCTTTGTAATTAGTTTGTTAAGTGTTTAGCTAATTAATTTGATTTGTAATATTTAATTAGCTTAGAATAGTTAGTTAATTCATATTGTGTTGTAATAGTTAACTTAGTTTAGTGTAGCTTAGCTTATTTATTCGGACCCTCCTTCGCGAGGGCGTAATGATGTAATCAGTGTGCATGCTTGTGTGCATGTTTTCCAACCCTACGTCTTTCTCCCTTTTATTTAATCACTTTTGATGGTTAGGTTAGGGACACGTTTCAATTAGCATATCGCATGCTTGCATCCATTCATCTTGTATTGCATGCACCGAGGCTCGGCGCATCATTCAAACTACATTGCAATTTCAATATCTTCTTTGAATACGTGTTTAATCACATGTTGTTCAAATCGATCATATGCCATATTAGTAGCCGAGCCTATTAATTGCATTATTGCATGTGTTGCATTAGGCATCTTGTATAGTTAGGATCATGCATTTTTCTAACTAGTTTTTGTTTTGGCTCGGAGTAGTCGGTGAGTTTTATTCTTTAGCATATTTGCATGAGTGTGATTGCCATATTACCATGATTCATATGCTTGCCATGAGACTATGTACTTACTTGCTAAACTGCATGAATTCCTGTGGATGAAGGCTTGTTGTTTGAATTGGAACGATTCAACGAATGCGTTTTAAGCCCACTTTGTTGTTGCAAAATCATGTTTTAAGCCCACTATGTTTGGTGGCAAATCCGCATCTTTAAGCCCACTTGAGGGTGGCAAATTCAAACTATTTTCGCAAACAAACATGAGTTGAATTATTCCAAATTGAGCAAACTACTCTATACTTGCGTGTGCGCATTACATAGTAAAGTTAGTCTAATAACCGGAATAAGAACACATAATGTTTATAAAACATCATATAATGATTAGTAGAGGCCGATCCTTTGATCGGGCGAGCGGGGATGCTCATTTCGGGACCTTCCCCTCTCGTACCCAAGTTCTCGAGCCGAGGCAAGTTTGGTGATGACGGACATGTGGCCTTTGGCACGAGTTAGGGTTTCCTAAATTTCCCCAAATAAAATGTTTAGGTGGCGACTCTGTATCTGGCAAAGCAGTCCAATTTTGGCATTTTGATTCAAAATTAGTTTTCCAAAAAGATTTGCCGGATTTGGACTCTTTGGTGATTATCAGTTTCACATTGCACTTGTGAGACTAGATTCAGAACCGCAGGAGTCCGAACTGTGAGGCCTTCTTTTCAACCCTTTCCGAAAGGCGGGGCGCGGAAAAAGGCGAATCCACAGCACCACACGTGCAAAAGAAGGCGAACACGTACAGAAAGTGCTGAGTTTGAAAAATTTTCTCCTTTCCTTCTCCTTGGGTTGAGTGCATCTTTCTTTTCTCTCATCTCTCTCTCTCTCTCTAAAACACATTTCTCTCCCTTCTCTCTACTTTTCTCTCACCAAACTACATTAAACTCTTGATTTCTCGAATTTTGACCCTAGTCCCTTCATCAAAGTTGGTATAGCGTTTCTAGTTTAGACCCAGCCCATCTTGTATTCTGGACTCGGGTTTTATAGCTTGGTATTGTTGTTCATGTCTTTTCCCCCTTATTCTTCCTTAATTTTGGTTGTTGGATTGTAGTGGTTATGTTTGGAATAGGTTAGTTACTTAGTTTTCAAATCTTTGTTGCACAGATTTTGGCCTCTTCACTCAAGCGAAATTTCTTGTGCTCGAGCAAGCTTTGTGAACTCCCAGTGCTTTTGTACGCCTGCAGAGATACTGGAAGGGTAGTGTTCTTCGCTCAAGCAAGAGTTCTTGTGCTCGAACGACGATTTTCTGTTTGTAAAACTTCTGGGAGTGTACATTATGCTCAAGTGAAGCTTCTTGCACTCGAGTGAAACAACTTATTGTGTCTGGTCGCTCAAGCGACAACTCTTGCGCTTGAGCGAGCTACGCGTATATCAGTTCGCAGCAGCACCTTTTTACATCACTTTTTCATACATTTTTCTCTCAAAACCCTAAACCGACTCTCTCTCTCTCTCTAAAATCCAACTTCTCTCTACTTTTTCATCTGAATCTAGTGGTTTCTCTACCCTACACTCTTTGATAAAAAGTTAAAGCATCTCAAGGGCTACATTCTCATCCGAATAGAGTTAGATTTCGACTTGTTTGAAGTATCTCCATTCTCCCTCTTGGCTTCTAAATTTCGAGGTAGGGACTTTCTACACTCTATATGAGTTTTAGCTTGGTTATTTGTTAGTGTGTAAGAAATATTGGGATTTGAGGTTATTTTAAACAAACCTAGGGTTTTGGTTTAAAATCAAAAAAGAGGTTTTCGAATGAATGTGATAGAAATGGTTATGGGAGTGAATATGAACTTATGTTGTGTTAAAATGGTTGATTTTGGTGTTTGGGATAAAATTGGGAAAAAGGAGAGTTTTTCCCTAAAATTACTCAAACAATTATTTTGTATAAATAATAAAATTGGTATTGAAAGTGTGAAATTAGGAGGTTGTTTATATGGATGGTGTAGTTGGATTTGTATTATTTCTCACCTATGAAAATTTGGATAATTTATCTATCCTTAAGCTTGTATATCTGTTTAGAAATATTTATTTTGGGCTATCAGTGGAGGATAGCCATGATTGTTGTAGAAATTGTATAAGGATTAGGCGAATTGAAACTAATCTCTTATTGGTTGCCATTAAATATGACTGTGTTATAATACATTGTATATGTATGATATTTGGGAGGAGAAAGGGGATATACTCCATGTGTGGGAGAAGAAAGGAGATGGACTCCATTGAATTAAGTTGGCCTGTGTGTCCTAGGTGTAAGTCCCGAAAACCGTATAAATGGGTGCCAATTCCTACAGACGAAATTTCCGTAAAATGGCAAATTAAAGTGTTGTGCATTGATTATGTATGTTTGAGAACCACTAAGTTGTAATCTCAGCTGGGTTGTCTGGATAATAATGAACATGACTCATGAATTGAGGTGAAATGAATTGACATGAATGGAATTGAGATAAAACAAATTGAAATAAAAGAATTTGGCATATTATGATCTTGTAAGATATGATTGGTCCTATATTGGGCATTAGACATGCACTTCATACTTATACATTTGTTAAGATTCATATGTTGTGTTAGATTATTTCTATTGGGTTTTGGCTCACCCTATTGGAAAAAAACCATTTTCAGGTGCTGGTGACATGCCTCCGCTAAGACAGTAACTTGGAGAGATTTGGAGCAAGGGCTCATTTTTGTTGTATTTACTTTGTATAGCGAAGGGCTTTAACTGTATTGAGTTAGACTCGTTTTGTTGTAACCAAGAAATGACTTGGAAAGATATAAGCCATTAGGGCATTTGAATATTTGTTCAACTTGCATCTTTTGATTACTTGTAACATATGTTGTAGATTCAGGATAGGCTATTTATGAATGTATATCGCATGTGTTACCTTTTGTATATTAACTGATGAATGAAAGTATGTCATTTCTATTCTATCATCGCAAATGAGATGGGTTTGTCATATTTATTTTGGGGCCTTACAGTTGGAGAACTCTTCGATAGCTACATTTTGTACGGTGGAGATCGGGTTTCAACACCGTCAAATTTGGGGTTTTCTTCTATCTCCTTCTCCAAGGCTTGAGGTAGAGATTTCTTAGAGTTACATATATATATATATATATATATTTGCAAGTCTGTGCTTATTGGGAGCTTTCCTTGCATTTGAACTTATGATTTTGGATTTGTGTACTCCAAATGATTTTTAAAGTGGGTTTTCCTTACATTCTCCAAATTTTTGAGAGTATGAGCAATGTTGTCATGTGTGTGTTGCTTGGGCAAGGCCCTTTCAACAAAATGGGAAAAATCAAGTTTTGGTGAAACCTTAAAAATTTGGGGATTTTTTGAAAAATGTTGAGATATGATGAAATTTATGATTTATAAAGTATTATGGTGTATAAATTGTGGAGGATTTCCATATTTGTATTTAGATAAGGAAATTCTTGGTAAGACAAGAAATGTTGAATTTGGAAGTTTGATATATAATATATCATTGAATTGTCTTGAAGTGGCTAATTTGAAATAGTTGATTAATATGTGGAGGATGCATGTAAATGGTATTGTTATTTACCACTTGATGGATTTATTATGAGATTACCGTGTAAAGTGATATGGAAATTTTGATCACAATGGAAGATTGTGTGATGGGAATTGAGATTGGAATTATTCAACTACTTTGTTGCATATCGAATTGTCATTGCATTTCATTTGTTATCATTGATGTAGAATTTTAATTGAAAACTATTGTTTTGAGAAAAGAATTATTTTGAGAATGGAAATTGATTTGTGAAACAAGATCATATCAATTTGTTTTGAGGTAAATAAGTTGGTAAGTCCGGATAGAGAGTATAGATAGTATTGGTTAAGTTGGCTTGAGTGTCCATGGTGAAAGACCGAAAACATGTGCAGAAGAAGTACCACGTGCCTTCCGGCTAGTTACCGGTAAAGTGGGGATTTGGTAGTGCTTGTTAAGCCTACTTGCAAACACTAACCTAGAGATTACCTGAGGGTTAAGTTGGCTTGAGTGTCCATGGTGAAAGACCGAAAACATGTGCAAAAGAAGTACCACGTGCCTTCCGGCTAGTTACCGGTAAAGTGGGGATTTGGTAGTGCTTGTTAAGCCTACTTGCAAACACTAACCTAGAGATTACCTGAGTCATATTTATTGCTCATGTTAATTACATTGAAATCGTTAAAAATGTTGATTTCTCATGATTGCATTGAGCACGAAAGTTTCCAAAAGATAAAGATATATGTTGTTTTCAAAATGGCATGGCATGTGCATTTATCTCATGAGATTGTATAAAATGTATACACTTTGTTAAGTTTTTCCTACAAAGCTTTGTGCTCACCTCCATGGGATTTTGTACAGGAAAAGATGTGGTGATTCTGCCGAGTTAGAGGCATGTGATATGTTTTGAGAGCACGAGGCTCTTTCCTTTTGTTGAAGTTGAATTTTTGCAAGCCAAAGGCTTTACGTTTTCGGGCTGAAAATCATTTTTGTATAACTGAGCTTAAGCCTTGGAAATTGTAGCCCTTGAGGGCATTAAATTGTATTTGAACTACTATGCCACATGCTATAGATTCACATACTAGGGATGTTGAATGTATATTTGCATGTGGAATACCTTTTGTAAATCTCTTAATGATCAATGAATACAAATGTTGGAGATTGTAGATGATGTTAACCTTGAACACTTACTCATGTTTATATTTAAAAATGAGAGTTGGCGAATATTTATAGTGGAAAATTTCGGGGCGTGACATTAAATGCTAGTGTATATATATATCTTGTTGTTTATCAAACAATTTGTGTAATTAAGGTACTATTTGGCATAAACTAAATAAGTGCACTTACTTAGATAAGTGCACTTATTTGGGTCACATCACTTCTCTACTTTTCTGTATATTTTTTCATAAAAAGTCAAAAATATATACTTATTTAGATCATTCCAAACAACCCATAATATTTATTAGTATTGTTATTTATGGTACAAGAAAAAAAAAACAAAAAGAAATATCAATTCCGAGGCATTAATTACTAAATTCAATATACTTTTTATGAATTTCCAAACACTTTATAATTCTTTTACACTTTTTCTTACTTTCCCAATATTAACAAGTGCCATTGGGCCACTTGTTAGCATTTGTTTTTATTAATATATTATCATAATTTGTTAAATTTATTTTCCCTACATAATTTATTACTATATTTATTAGGTTTATTTATTAATATATTACCATTATTTTATTATGTTTATCATAAATTATTTATTAATATATTATTCCCTCCATCTCAATTTATTTGTCTCTTTTGAGGATTTCAACTTTTTAGGGAGGCATGCAATCATTACACTTAAATTTAAATATCAAAATATTTTTCCACTAATACTCATTAACTTTTTAAATTTTTAATATATTTATAATTACCCAAAAGGGATAATTTTAAAAAAAGTAAATGTTTTTTACTTTGACTTTACAAATGGAACTATCATTTTGAGACATTCAAAATAGAATAGTGGATCAACAAAATTATTATTTTATTATGTTTATCATAAATTATTTAGTACCATTTTTTTCCCTTCATAAAAAACATCTTTTTGGTGAAGGGAGATCCCAACCTTTGACCTCTCTAGTGAGACACATGTTGCGACCTCCTCGTTTCACTTCACTAATCAACCTATTTCATTTTTTGGGTAAGTACCAAGGATTTAGGGATCAACCAATCGAATAGTAAAAATATGAATTTTCTATTTTTTGTTATTGAAAATATCTTTATAAACTCTCAGTTTTCCCATATTGCAAATTTCGTTGTCTTTTTCCATGCAAGTAGTTTTTTTAGTCCTCTCTCATGAATCTCAAATTTTCTTTCCCCCCTGCTAAGGCACTAATGAGATCATATGATGCTTTAAGAGAGGTACCAGTATCATCAACTATATCAACATTCAAAGTTTGAGCCTGACATAACTTTCTTTGAGATGGTATCAAATGTGTGCACTGAAGAAGATGCAAAGGATGGTTATGGTTGTCATCAAACTTTTTCATTATGCACTTCGACAAGTCTCGATCCAAAGATACATACATAAATGCACTGCACTCTGTTCTTGTATCATGTTTAGGATGATTTACAATTATATACTGTTTATCTTCTTTTTTTTTCTCCCTCCTTACAACAAACAAACATCTTGTTAATCATAACATCATCTTTTCTACTTTTGTTGTGGTAATCTCTTCTAATACCAAAACCCATAATCCTTCCACATTCATTATAGAATTGATATGTGTCTTCCTCTAAATGAAACTCCATGCCAAGACATGAAATTTTATCATTAGTCATGTCCACCACTCTCAATCCTAACACCAACAAATCTAAAAAGTTGAGAACAAGTATAAGAATAAGATAAGACTTTTTGATATTGTCATGACATAATATTTATATGGCTGCCAATAAGGAAAGATAACAAAATAATTTGTTGGTCCATGTTAGTCTTAGCTTGTGATTTTTATTATTTTTATTCTACTTATCTAATAAGATGTCCAAGTTCTACCATTGAAATTTAGAGAATTGTCTTCTCTAATTTTGAATTAGAAATAACATATTGTCTAGGACAGAAACAAAATTTTGATTTATAGAACGATAATATTTTTAGTGTATAAGTATTTAAATCATCTAATTTTTTTTATTAGTATAATAATACAATGACTATTTATATTTAGTTATTAACAATGTATTGGAGATATACATTAATGATTGGATCCACTACAACAATATTTTGTTTAGAAATAAATAATAAACATAATATGATATAACAATATGATAAATCTAACATTATTGTTTTTATTATTAAAAATATGAAGCAAGTAAAAGTTAAACAACAAAAACTCTTAAATCTAGTCATTCATTAATTTTAAAACATTTTATGTTAATTTATTTATATATTTTATTGTTCACTTCGTTGATATCAAAAAAATAAATAAACAAATTACAGAAACTTAACAAAGCAAGGCAGAAAAGGTAATAATAAAACTTGACACATCTAACATCTAGAATACAACCCTAATAAGCAATAGTTCTAAGGACTTAAAAAAACATACAAACTCTTAACATTGTATAAGGGGGGGAAAAATCAACCAACCACAATCATAAAAGTGAAAAAAATTATATATATTTTCTTGAAGCCTCCTAACATTCAAAGAGAAAATATGTTGTGAAGAAGTGTTATTTTATTTTTAGGTAATTCTGTTGTTAATGATTTTCTATTTTCTTGTACACTATCTTGACTAAAGCATGTGGCTTCTTTAAAGTTTGATGATTTGAATTGTTATTTGATGGATTCTTTTTCTATCAATAATGGATTTACTATATATGCTTGAGTTTTTTACACAGAAGATTCTGCAAAGGAATGGGTTTCCACTTTTGATTGCTACAAACATATGGTAATCTAATTATAGCGATCCGGGTTTCCATTTTCTTTGTTTATCGTATCCGGACTCGGTTCCGTGGATGTGTTGTTGTCATACTCTTATCTCTATTCTCTACTCTGTGTTTTTGAGTTTTGGTTTGTTTTGGGCAAGTTGGGAATAGGTTGGTTGTGTCGAGAAACCTAGAAAAGTTGCCCAGAATTTGGCCTCTCCGCTCGAGCGGGGGTTTTGGCGCTCGAGCGGGGAAATCACCCATCCAGTTTTTCGTCTGCAGTGTTGGACGTTCGAGCGAGAGTGTGTGTGCCGCTCGAGCGGGGAGTTGGACGCTCGAGCGGGGAGTTGTCTGCAAAAGTTCTGGGAGCATGCATACGCCGCTCGAGCGGGGGATTGGACGCTCGAGCGGGGATCTGTGAGTGACGCTCGAGCGGGGCTTTTGCCGCTCGAGCGGGAAGGCTTTTATATAAAGCCGAGATCCGACCTTTTTGTTCACTTTTCAACATCCTTTCTCTCTCTTACTTTTCCAAAACGCTATTTTGAGAGTTCCTCTACTAAAACCCTAACTTCTCTCTTAGGATTGATCTAGTAGGAGTTGTTTTCTCACCTTGAGCCTTTACAAAAGTTGTGTTGATCGTCAAGGCTATCTTTTAATCTGAAAATTTCGGGATTTGGAGCATTTTCGTTTTCTTCATCTCCTTCGTTGGGTCCCATCATCTGAGGTAGGGATAACCTACTCCATCTTATGAGCTTTGTCTTTGAATTTTAGCATTTTGATATGTTGGGGTTGTTGGGTAATTTTTGAGAAAGTTTGGGCCTTTGTGTAATTTTACAAAAGTTGGGGTTTTAATTATATAACCTATATGCAAGTTAGGCATAGAGAAATGAAATTAATGTTGGAACATTGATGGAAATGGAACCTTAGGGTTGTTTTGTGAATTATGGTAAGTTGCCTAATTGGTTTAATTAATTAATGTATATAATTAATTAAAGAAAATGAGGATTTGAATTGAGAATGTTGAAATTGGGAATGTATGGGACTAAAGGGTATAGTTGAATCATTTATTGCTCACCTAGTTGAAATGTTGATATATTATCCATTTGTGCATTTATTTCCTGTTTAGAAATAATTGCTTTGGACTACCGGTGGAGGGTAGTATTGATTGCTGTAGACAATGCATGATGATTAGGCAAACTAAAACTAATCAATTGGATGTGTCATAAAGTATGATGGTTGATAGAATACATTAACTTCATGTATTGATAGATTGTGCATATGACCAATGTGTTTATGTGCATTATGTGTAGACGGTTGATAGAATACATTAACTTTATGTATTGATTGATTGCGTATATGATTCTGTGTTTATATGCATTGCTTGTGTATGGAGGAGATGGGGATGTACTCCACGGTTTAGGGAAGATGGGGGATGTACCTCTAAACCGATTAATGGTTAAGGGAAGATGGGGGATGGACCCAGGGATGCAGCTCATATGCTCTTCCATTGAAGTGTTGATATAGCTCATATGCTTATCTATTGAAGTGTTGATACAGCTCATATGCTTATCTATTGAAGTGTTGCTATAGCTCATATGCTTATCTGTGGTAGTAGTGATATAGCTCATATGCTTATCTATTGAGATGTTTGTTTAATTTGATATAGCACTAAAATGTATATCATTTATGAAGTATGGAAGTGGTTTATGTGTTATTAATACAATACCAAAATGTGTATCCACCTTGGATTTCGAAAGTGTTCTAGTGATGAACTATAATCTCATCAAAGGTTTTGACCAGAGTACTGAGCCTTGTTTTCAAACTCAATGTTGAATAAGAAATGGAAAGTGAATTGTAACATAGACTTGATTGTCATGGAATTGTAATAAGATGTAAATGAATGTATAAGTGTTGACCATCTATTAACTGCTAATCTTGTAGTCATTGTTTATAGTTGGTTTAGTGTATTTCTACTGGGCTGTGGCTCACCCTATATGGGACACCATTTTCAGGTACATGAAGCATGCCACCTCCAAGGACATCGCTTGGGAGGCTAGAGGCAGGCAGACGTTTGTGGTTTTGGTTATCTTTTGTTGTATTACATGTAATTTCAAGCAAAGGCTTAATGTGTATTTGAGTTAGTACTCTCCTCTTTGTAACCAAGTGTTAGCTTGGAAAGCTATAAGCCCATAGGGCATTTGATTCTGTTGTTAACATGTAATGCTTCTTGTAAAGAATTACTCTGTGGAATAGAATGATGTTTGTCTCTTATATCAATGCATGTCTAAATTGATGGGTTTAATGTTATTATTTTGAGGGTGTTACACTAATATTCCAATCAAAGCAACAGTTCTCAGGACTTGAAAAAAAAAAAAAAAAACCTAACATTTTGCATGGAAAAAAAAAAGTCAACCAAAGTGAAAAAAAAATTTTTTTTTTTTTCTTGAAACCTCTTAACATTCAAAGAGAAAATATGTTGTATTCGTGCAAACCTAGATAATATGGTGAAGGCGATAGAGAGTCCCTAATGAATATAATGAAAAGTCTCCGGCGAAAGTAGATGGACGGTTGGCCGACGGGAACAAGCTTTTAGGGTTTTTGAGACAGCGATAGTTGAGAGTTTGATTGTAAAAAGAAATCAAAGTAAAATAAATTGTAAGATCATAAACGATGTAGTTTTGAATTTAGGTTTTCTTATCTTCCATACTATTATATTAAGTGAGCCTTTATTTTGGTTTCTTGAAGCTTTTACCATGTGGCATTTACATAATTAAAAAAAAAAAAAACCTACTCTACAATAACTTCCCACTCAATCACATTCTCAAGATAAATACTCTACAATAACTTCTTCTCTTCTCCAATAACTTACTTTTATCTTCTTTTTTTTTTTTTTAACTTTTTGCTTTATTTCTCTATTTCTACAATGTTTTTCTCTTTTAAGGAAAATACAAAAGTGTTTGATTCAATTAGGACAAAGGAAGAACAGACCAATAGAAGACTATCTTTTATTTCTCTTTGACAACAAGTGATTTAAGAGTTTTCAATTTTTATATTCTCAATGACTAAAATTTTTGTTTTTTTTGTTTTTTTGTTTTTTTTTTTTTCTTTGGTTATAAATTTTTTTTTCTTCCTTCCCCTTTTATAATCATTCTATTACATGATTATTTTTTTTAACTTTTTTATTTTTTAGAGAATGCGATTGAGTCTATTGAAGATGCCCAAATGGATCGAAGAAAAACGAGAAATTGAGGAAGAAAGAGATGTCATAGAAGAAGAACAATCATTAGGTTTAGAGATTAAGAGAGAGGTCTTTTAGGGCCAAAATTCGGAGGTTTTGATTGAGTTTGTAGAGGAAGTACAAAAGCAAAGTGCAGATCCATACAAGAGTTGGCCATTTGATGAGTCATTATGCAGAATTTAGAATTCGTATTCCTACTTTTTTTTCTAGGTTGTTTCACACAAATTTATACAATTTTTTTTTTCAAAGGTTGTCTTACAACTTATATACTCCAGAATTTTTTGTTGTTTTACGACTTGTATACAAAAAAAATTTCCCAAATTATTTTACAACTTTGTGTTGTTCAAAGGAAATAACTTTCAAGTAATTACTTATCAATATTTATCTTTTGTTTCTCTTTGATTGTAAGTGATCTAAGAGTGTTAGATTTTATTTTATTTTTAAATTGTCAATGACTAAAGTTTTGTTCGTTTGTTGTTTTTTTTAATATAAATTTTGTAATCCTTTAATAGTTTTTATTTCTTCATTACCCTCATTACAAAAATAAATAATAAAAAAAACTCCATTTTCATTTTCTTCATTATGTTGATTGAAAAAAATACAAAAAATAAAAATAACTATAGAAATTTTGTGTATATATTATCTTTGTGAGTATATTTTTATTTTATTTGTTTATAGATTTTGTGTACATATATGTTAGATGCTTTATACATAGTATAAATAGATGTGGATTTTACAATACAAACTCTTTAAATTATATAGATTATCATTCTAAGTATAAATTTATTTATTTTTTACATTGATTTAACAGGTTAATAGAGAAGTCAGAAAAAGAAAGAGAAAATTAGTCTAAAATCCTTCTCCCACTTTTAGTAATGAGAGAGGTCCACAATATTATTTCGTGATGTCTAAGGTCCCTCACCCACCCCCATATATCTCACCCATCAAATCGTAGTTCAACTTCACACTTCTTTATCCATGCCAACTTCCAAACCCTCTCTCTCTCTCTCTCTCTCTCTCTCTCTACACACACACATATATATACACACTTTTTTTGCTCATTTTCATCGGTGGAGAACCGGTTCTGTGTCAGTGATTCTGGAGGTGAGCAAAGATAATTGTTTGGCAACAAACCTGAATTCTCTTTCGATGAGAATAGTGGCTCTTATTAGAGATGGTAGCATCAACCCTCTAAAATCCACAACATGGCTCGAAGCCATGGTCTACACAGCAAGTATCGTAGCGCAAAGCAACTCCAATTTCATATTATTGTTGTTGTTGTTTTTGTCAATTTCGATGAGAGTTTGTTTCATTTCAGCTTTGGATTTTGATTTATTTGACTACTTGTTGTTAGCTAATAAACCTTTATGCAATGTGGAGATTATTACAGTAAATAATGCCTAAAAATACTTGTAAAATTCTAAAGATGCAAATTTGGGAAATTTCTCTGGTTTTGTTAAAACAATTTTCTCTGGTTTAAAATTGTGAACAAACACAGAGAAATTTGTGCTAAAATTTCTCTGATTTGGTTAAAATTTCTCTGGTTTGGTTAAAACAATTTTCTCTAGTTTAAAATCATTGTGCTAAAATTTCTCTAGTTTGATTGAAACAATTTTCTCTGGTTTGGTTAAAAAAATTTCTCTTATTTAAAACTATGAACAAACACAGAGAAATTTGTGAACAAAGATGTTTGTTTCTTTTTTAGAACTTGTTTTTTGATTTTTTTTTTTTTTTTTTTTTTGAAAAATTATTAACTAGTTTGAGGTTCTTTCTCTTGTTAATGCTGAGATTCTTTCTCTCGTAAGAAATTCTCTAGGAAGAAATTCCCAGAAAGATAAATTCTTTGAGAGGTCTAGAATTTCTCTGGAAAATCCAGAGAAATTCCATTGATCAATGTTGAGGGACCTTAGATATTATGAAAATATTAGATGTCATTTATGCTATAAAATCTTAATTCCAGGGACCCTAAAAAATCCCCAAAAAGAAAACAAAAAAGTGAATGATTTTTTTTTATTCATTGTGTTTTCAATTTTTTTCTTTCTATTTTTCTTTAAAACATAGGCAAACTGTTTTTCAATTTCCAAACTGTTTCTAAAAAAAGTAATATTCCAAACTTTTCAAAAAAAACATTTGCACACACAAAAAAAGAATAGGGATGTTCTTAAACATTTTTTGAAACAAAATAATAATAATAATAATAAAATATTAAAAAACAAAAATTCCTTTAATTCTTGGATAGCTGAGAATAGTAAGTTGAAAATATATTCTAAAAATTTACTTATTTTAGAAAAAAGAATGAGGAAGTAGATATTCAAAAAAAATTTAAAATTTCAATGTTTGATAGGATATGTATACACACTCAAATATATTTTGAAATGTCACGCTCCACATTTTATTACTCGGAATTCATTACCAAATTCATTAAGTTTATTCAATTTCAGAGATAACATGCGGAAACTCTTTACATCATTTGTAAGAATAAATAAAGATTCTCTCATCCGAAAATGCAACATGTACATAACTAAATAAATCGTCCGCAGGCTTACATCTTTAACAGTAAAAGAAAGGGTAATATTTATTAATTATTAATGTAATATTTATTTATTAATTATACTTTTTAAGATCCAAGATCCAAGCATCTCTCAACCTTAGTCCCTTTGTTAAAGAGTTAGATCATCTTGTGGGCTTCCTCTTGATCCAAACAAAACCGAATTTGGGGCATTTTTGAAGTTCTTCATCATCTCTTTTGAGCTTCTACTCTTGAGGTAGGGATATTCTACACTTTGTTATGGTTTTTAACCTAGTTATTTGTTGTTATGTATAAATGGTGGGATTTTGGAAGGTTTTGGTGAAGCTAGGGTTTGGATTCAAAAATTGAAAGAGGGGTTTTTATATTGGGCTCCATAAATATATATAGGGTATTGAATTTGAGGTTATATAGGTTAAAATGGTGAAATTTGGCCTTGGGGTAAATATTTGGAAAAAGGGAAATTTGCCCTAATTTGAGTTAAATAAATTACTTAGTATAAATGATGAGATTGATATGGGAAATATGAAATTTGGAGGATGTATGAATAAATAGTGTAGTTGGATTTGTTAAATCACTCACCTATGGGAATTTGATAAATTATCTATTTAGAAGATTGTATATTTATTTAGAAATATTTGTTTTGGGCTATCGGTGGAGGATAGCTATGATTGTTGTAGAAACTGCATATAGATTAGGTGAATTGAAACCTATCTGTTAATTTACCTTATTGAATATGATGGTATGATTAAGATATTGAAAGTGTGTTGTGGATAGTCATTGTATATGATAATGCTTTTAAATACATTGTATATGTATCATTGTTTAGGAGGAGATAGAGGATGGACTCCATTTATAATTAACTTGGTCGGAGTGTCTAAGGTGAAATACTCGAAACCTTATATATATATGGGTACTGATTCCCTCGGATGAAAATTTCATAAAATGGCAAAACTTGAAATCTTATACATATATGGGTGCCGATTCCCTCGGATGAAAATTCCGTAAAATGGCAACACTTGAAATCTTGTGCACATATGGGTGCCGATTCCCTCGGGTGAAAATTTCGTAAAATGGCAAAATTTAAGTATTTGAATAATAGTCATATTGAATTGTGAATCACTGAGTTGTAATCTCATTTAAATTGTTTAGCTAACAATGAACTTGTCTCATGAATTGACTCGGAATTAATTGAATCAATATGAATTGAATAGATGGAAATTGATTGAGTTATGGGTATCAATATTGAATGATTATGGAAAGAATGTAAGTTGGTTATGAATGTGGAACGTTTATCTGGCACTTATATCTTAGTTAAACCTCATATATTGTGTTAGTCTCTCTACTGGGTTTTGGCTTACCCTACTTGGGAAACCGTTTTCAAGTACTAGTGATATGTTTCCTCCAAGGACATAGCTTGAGAGGACTTAGGAGCTGGAGGCTCTACTTTGTTATTTTGTGTTTAAATATTTATTCAAGCCAAGGGCTTTATATGTATAGAGCTTATGACTCTCATTTGTTATAACCAAGTTATGTCTTGGAAAGATGTAAGCCCGTAAGGCATTTATTTTGTTATTATTAACAAATGTTATATGTTGTAAATTCAGAATGAATATTTATGAATGTTTAATGCATGGAACACCTGTTGTAATATAAACCCTGATGAATGAAGTATATTATTTCTATTATGTTCATAGATCTTATGGAATGGATTATTTGTATTATTTTGAGGACGTTACAAAACAACTGCTGCTGCTAGCCATTTTCTCAGTTCCCTCTATTCACAAACTTTTCCTTCTCTTTTGAGAAAACACTATTCAACTATTCAAACAACTTTTTCCTTTTTTTTATTTGGTGGAGAAAGACTAATCAACTACATTCAATCTTATGGTTTTGTTGCAAGTTAGTAGAGTGGTTATCCAAAGTATATATGGACTAATCATCTAACACTGTAAACTATTGTTAATACACTTATTAGTTTGATTTATTTGTTAATGCAATTAGTGTTCATAAAATTTATTATTTTTTTTAAAAAAATTATTGGTTTGATTTATTTGTTAATATAATCAGCGTTTTAAGCGTTTGTAAATTTAAAGTGTATATCAAATCTCTTTACCTCTAAGTGTTTTAAAAATTATTGATTTAATTTATTTGTTTGTTGTCTTCATTTTGTGTGCGTTTAAAAAATTAAAATCAATATTCTTAAATTTTCTATGTCTGCTTAAAAAATCAATGTTTATTTGTTTATTGCCCTCATTTTGTGTGTTTTTAAAAATAAAAATAAAAATTTAAACACAATGTTCTTGAAGCTTTATGTCACATGGAATTTAGATAAAAATAATAATAATAAAAAATTAGGCACCCATGCTTTTTCCACTAAACATATTCTCCAACCCAATAGTTCCATACTATTTTAGACTTCTTCTCTCCCACAATCAGTTACTCTCATCATTTATTTATTTTGATGTTTTTCTCTTTTTAAAACGTTGTGCAGTTCCTATGTAAAAAATACGAATAATTATTGTGCAGTTTCAATTCACTTTCATCATCTTCACTTCTTTATATTCTACGTAAAATATCACTTCTCTATTCAAGAACATTACAATCTTATGATTATTCAACAATATTACAATCTCATCCTACACTGTAAGTGTAATATTTGTTAATTATACTTTTTATTTTTTTTCATTAAAATGTTCCACCATGTTATCAAGTTCTTTGGGAAGAAAAAAAAAATAGAGTATAAGAAATAATTCAGTATTTCTTAAAAAAAAAAAAAAAAAATTTTAAATTTGTTTTTAAATTTTTTTTTTTATATTAAAATCTCTTTGAATGAATAAGAGTCTTAGGTTTGTAATTTGTTAAAAAGTTATTTGTTTGTTTTTTTAATTTTTTTTATCAAATATGTTTTACTGTAACTGTTTATTTTTCTTTGTGTATATCAAATCTCTTTAAAAATAAGTGTTCTAAAAATTTTGGATTTATAGTTTTTTAAAAAATTGTTTATTTGTTTTCTTAATTTTTTTTGTTGTGTGTTTTTTTTAAGAAAGAATTTAGTGCTTAAAAAAAAAAATCTTCTTTTGGTTTTATTATATTTTTAATGTTAATAGATTTCACTATTATTATTATTATTATTATTATTATTATTATTATTATTATTATTATTATTATTATTATTATTATTCTTATTTTTTGCATATATCAAATCTCTTTGATTATAATATTCTAAGAGTCTTGGCTTTGTATTTTTCTATTTTGTGTGCTCTATTGTGTAATTTTAATTCACTTTCACCATCTTCACTTATCTCTATTCGCAGTAAAATATCACTTTTATATTCAAGAACATTGTAATCTTATGGTTATTCAAGAACATTGCAATCTTATCCTATATTGTAAGTGTAATATTTATTAATTATACTTTTTATTTTTTCCATTGAAAAGTTCCATTATGTTATCAAGTTCTTTGGGAAGAAAATTTTAAAAAAAAGAATATAAGAAATAATTCTATATTTCTTAAAATTTATTTATTTTTTTAAAATTAGTATTTTTTGTTTTTTTTTTAATTTTTTTTTTTATATTAAAATCTCTTTGACGGTATAAGACTCTTAGGTTTGTAATTTGTTAAAAAGTTGTTTGTTTGTTTTCTTTTGGGCATATCAAATCTCTTTAAAAATAAGTGTTCCAAAAATTTTGAATTTGTAATTTTAAAAAAAATTGTTTGTTTTCTTTTTCTTTTTCTTTTCTTTTCTTTTTTTTTTTTTTTGTTTTGCTGTGCCTTTTTTTTAAGAAAGAATTTAGCGTTCTTAAAAAAACAATTTTTTCTTTTGGTTTGTTTTTTTGGTTTTATTATTTTTTTTTAATGTTAATAGATTTCACTATTATTATTATTATTATTATTATTATTATTATTATATTATTATTATTTTGCATATATCAAGTCTCTTTGATTATAATATTCTAAGAGTTTTGAATTTGTATTTTTCTATTTTGTATGCTTTTTTATTTTTATATTCATTTTTTTCATTGTTCACTTTTTTAAGCTTGTCTGTTTTTCTTTTTTTTTTCAAATTTATTTGTTTATTTTCTTAATTTTTTTTGCTTGTGCTTTTTTAAGAAAAATCTCAATGTTCTTCAAATTTGTTTTGATTGTAAGTGATTAAGAGGCTTGGATTAGTGTTTTTATGCTTTACCACATTTTAAACAAAAAAAATAAAAATACTCCAGCTAGATCATACATTATTTTGCCAAATACATATGTATTTTATTTTTTTATTTTTTTTTTTACAGATTGTTTTACGATTTTTTCTTTTCAGAATAAATAATTTCTAGTGCTTCTCTATTAAAGAAAATATGAATTTCGAAACATGACAATTTCATATCATAATTTTAAATGATTTGCACACGAATCACATGTGTCCTGCCGCTAATATATTTATAAGTATACTTAAATCTATACTATATATATAACCAAATGTAGTTGTTAAGTTAAAAGGCTCCAAAACTTGAATCCTAATTCCTCATAATTTTGAAGAAAAAAAAATATTACATGGCACTTTCTTTCACCTCCCTTCCCACTCTTCAAGCCTTCTCACTCTCTCTCCCTATATAAAATATAAAAAACTAAAATATTCATCCATATCCATCACCAACAATAATATTTATCCCAAAATAATAAAATATTCATCTATATCCATCACCCACAATAATATCTATCTCACTCCCAATCTCAATTGAAAAAAAAAAAAACACCCCACAACTTCCACACACACGTTTCTCTATTCAATTTATTCCAATAAAATTCAATCATTCTCTCATCTACCCATCTTTTATTTCTCAAAATAACTCATCTTCTCCATTGTTACATTTTAAGGTCAGTGCAATATTATTTCTTATTTTATATGTATTTTTTTAGTGTTTGTTACTTTGTGTATATATATTTCTTTTTCTCAATATTTTTCAATTTATCTACACATCTTCCAAATGTAGTTGTTAAGTCAAAAAGGTCCAAAACTTAAATCCTAATTTCTTATAATTTTGAAAGGAAAAAAAAATATTAAACGGGACTTTCTTTCACCTCCCTTCCCACTCTTCAAGCCTTCTCACTCTCTCTCTCTCTCTAAATAAAATATTTAAAAAACTAAAATATTCATCCATATCCATCACCAACAATAATATTTATTCCAAAATAATAAAATATTCATCCATATCCATCACCCACAATAATATTTATCTCACTCTCAATCTCAATTGAAACCCCCCCCCCCAACACAATCGTACAACTTCCACACACACGTTTCTCTATGTAGTTTATTCCAATCAAATTCAATCATTCTCTCATCTATCCATCTTTTACTTCTCAGAATAACTCATCATCTCCATTGTTACATTTTAAGGTCAGTGTAATATTATTTCTTATTTTATATGTATTTTTTTAGTATTTGTTACTTTGTGTGTATATATATTGTTTTCTCAATATTTTTCAGTTTATCTACACATCTTTTCATCTTCTCCATTTTTATGCTCTTAATATTTTTCTTACTTTATATTTATTTTTTCAGTGTTTATCACTTTTGTATGTATATATATTGCCAATATTTTTCAGTTTATCTACACATCTTTTCATCTTCTCCATTATTACATTCAATCATTCTCTCATCTACTTATCTTTTCTCAAAATAACTCATCTTCTCAATTGTTATATTTTGCAAGTTTGATGATCTGTGAAAATCATTACAAGGTCCGTGCAATATTATTTGTTGCTTTATATGTATTTTTTTAGTGTTTGTTCCGTTGTGTGCATATATTTTTTTCTAATATTTTTCAGTTCATCTACACGTCTTTTCATTTTCTCCATTTTTATGCTCCTAATATTATTTCCTACTTTATATGTATTTTTCCAATGTCTATTACTTTTGTGTGTATATTTTTTTCTAATATTTTTCAATTCATTTACATATCTTTTCATTTTTTTCATTATTACATTTTGCATGATTTGGGCTTGCCTTTTTTTTTTTTTTTTTTTTAATTTGTGATTTGTGTTTGTTCTTCAATTTAATTAGATTTGAAACTCATCAAATATTGAAATTAATTTATTTTTTTTTAATTTTATCTCATATCTATCACACCATCACACCTATTAATGGTTTCGGGTAAACTCTCGAAATCAATAAGATCAGCTATGCATAGAGTTAATCTCACATTTGCACCTTCAAGCTCTCTCAAATGAGAGTTCTTCAAATCATCTGCAACCAATATACACCCAATTAAATACACACACACAAGACAGCTTCAAAACCTTAAACACAATTTTGAAATTTTGAAATTTTTAAAATTAAAAAATATATTTGGCTTAAAGTGATAGGTACATCTAACAATGTTTAATTTTAAAATTTTAAAATCTTTAAATTCTATCTAAGCATATCTAATTTAAAATTTTGAATTTTTTTTTTACAATATTAAAAAAAAATGGTTCAAATCTATTAGTGTATTATCTAAATTTTGAATTAACACACATGGCATAATCTTACTGGATTTAACATTTAAATTTTAAAATTAACTAAAATGTCTAATTATATGATTCGAGGAATTCCAATACTTTATTCTGAATTTTCCATTTTTTTTAATTTTTACAAAATTTAATGCTAAGTGTTGATTTTTTATTGCCTATCCATGATTTTATCCAAAATTCTTTTTTATGGCTATAATGATAACAATTGACTACCATCAATTTTAAAATTTTCTATCAATGTTTTTTATTTTATTTATTTTATTTTTTATTTTATTTTTATTTTTTTTGAAAAAATCATCATCAAGCATGCAATTTAAAAATTAAATATATTTTATTCTATTACAACTTTATTAAAAAAGTAAATTTATTTTGCTACTATTCAAGAAAATATATATGCCTTTATTTTGATATAACAAACAAAATTAAATTATCTTTTACTCATACGTAATCTCTCATAAATATTTTATCTTTTTAAAATTTTGATTATTAACAACCGAATTCCCACATCTCTCTCTTATTTTTTTGTAGGAGGTTTATTTTACTTTTATCTTTACTTTTCAAATTAGATTTGATATCTATTTTTTTACCTATGTATATATCTATACTATATATATAAGCAAATACAGTGTGTTCTCTAAAATTTTCAAAGTCTCAATACTCAATTCTTAAGCAGAATTAAGATTCTATTTCCTACATGTTGCTCTCTCAAAGTTATGTTTTTAATTTGTCATCCTTATTTTTCTCCAATAAAAAATATTTTTTTCTCTTACTATTGTTTTTATTTTAAATTTTTAACTTTTAAATTTTTTTTATTATCTAAGACTTCTTATCTCTTTTTATTGATTTTTATTTTGCTTAATCTTCTCCAGTATTTTCATTTTTCTTTATTTCTTATTTCTTCCTTTTTAATTTTTTTTTTATGCCCAATCCTATCATTATCTCCAACTTTATTTTTATTATATTTTTTGTATGATCCTTTTTTTTTTTTTTAAATTATTTTAATCCCTAATCTAATAGTTATCTTCAAATTCATTTCTATCTTATTTTTCAAATGCTTCACACTTCAGCTATATATTTTAACATACCATCGAGTTTGTTAGTGTTTGCATATTGGGTATAAAGCTTTGTTCAAACTCTGTGTTTAAGATTTGAGTTACATTCAACCATCAACAACGTTACAATTGGTTAGGTAGTTGTGGGATTTTAATTACAATTTTGATGAATTTTATTCTCTCTGTATACCTATATGTATATGTAGTGGGGGAATTTTTTTTTTTTTTTTTTTTTTTTTAAAGGGGCCTTTGAACATTTTCACATTATTTGTAGTAGTATTCATTTTTACATTTTTATATTATTTGTAATAGTACCCATTTTTACATTATTTCTTTTTAAAGCTAGAATAATGTCTGATAGAAATATAGTTCATGCTCCTAAATGACCTACTTGGACTAAGATAATTTTATAATCAATGTTCCAAATGATAAATTTATGGAAAAAATGAATGTATGAACTTAGGTATTTGATAGTTATCATATTCAAAATATTTGTCAATTATAACTCCCTATTATATTTTAAATTTATAAGAATTTTTTATTTTATAATACAAAAACAAGTATAATAAATTATTTAGATTATACATTCCCGTGCATAGCACAGGTTGCCGCTAGTAAGATAATAAATAGCAAAGGATTGCAAGGAAACTTGATAGTGTAGTGGTTTTATAGTGGGTCTCTTATATGGCCTACATCAAAGTGGCACCGTTTTGATGCGTTGCTGTTACTGCGCAGCAGGGTCCAGCGATCAACCTATTTCATTCTTGAGGCCCCAAATCTAGCGATCAACCTAATTCATTCTGGAGGATCCGAGTGAAATAGAGGAAAGAAAGATGGAAGCAATAGAGGAAGGGAAGACGATGACCACTGCCACGAACACCAGAGCCGGAGGCGGCAGTACCAAAATCCGTAAGACCTGAAAACCTTCCAGATTGCCCCGTAAGTCCCCTCTCTCTCTCTCTCTCTCTCTCTCTCTCTCTCTCTCACTGCCACTCTACAGAACCGTAGATGAGATTTTCACTAGATCAAAACTCAGATTAAACACACAAATAATGCAATCATATTAATTACAAAAACAAATCTGTAGAAAAAATAATAATAATAATGCAATCATATTAATTACAGAAACAAAACTCAAAAAAATTTGATTCAAACAAATAATTAACAATCAAACATTGCAGAGCTTAGAGATTAAAGGAGTAAAGACCATTTTTGAGAGAGAGAGAGACAATTAGCCGTTCAATACCATTGCCATCACTCCACCACCATGGAATTGCCATCATAATTTTTCGAAAAGGAGATTGAAGACAAAAGGGGTTTTTTAGGAGGGAGATCAAAATAGGTGGTGAGAGAGAATGAAGAGGTGGAGGTTTTATGGGGGGATGGAGAGACAAGTAAATAGATGAGTGAGTAAAGACAGGGGCTTTGTAATGGAAAAAAGAGAAACTTTCGTATAATGAGAGAGAGAGAGAGAGAGAGAGAATTCTTTATGATAGAGAGTTCTTTATGAGTAAATGAGAAAGTTGAGTTCTACAATATTTTGTAATTAAAATAAGGGTTGAGCTTTTATCATATTTACATCTTAACATGAGAGAATTTGAAAAGTTCGTGGGACCTACTACGGGTCCCATTTTCATGATCTGAACAGTTCATGTTGTAAGGTCCTCAATGAATATCATCGTTGTGGCTCTAGCACCCTTGGTCGCTTGTCACTTGAGTCTTTGATGAGGGCTTTGTGGTGGGTTTTGTGTGTGGTCAAAGAGGGGTTTTGGTGAGTGGCAATGAGGCAGTGGTGAGTGTGAGAATATATGTATATATGGCAATATATGTATATATGGCATACTTGTGTATATTAGGAATTAGGCAAATTAGGTAAGATTGTGGTGGTGTAAATAGGAATGTATTTCCCTTTTCAATCGTAGATTTAGGGCTATATAAACTGATGAACTATTTGTAAACAATACAAATTGAATATACGAGTTTATTCAGAAATCTTACATGGTATCAAAGCTCTGGTTGTGATTTTTGGTTCGTCAGGAATCAACCCATCTGAGTTTGCTCTATTCGTTGCATCTGGGTTCCTTCGTTGATCCATCTAGTTGAGTCGTCTAGATTGACTGGTATACGAGACCCATCTAGGTTATTTAGTGCACCTTTTCGTGTCTTCTTCTCTGCATGCAACTCACAATAGGTGTTCGTGTCTTTTTCTTTATGTGCAACTTGCGATAGCTCTTGTTCGTGGTCTTCTCACGATCCATCGTGGGTTTTCCTCTCCGATTTCTCGCTCTGTTTCGCAAACCCCTCTTCTCTTTCTAGGTTCGTCTGGTTCGGTTGAAGGTCAGGAGTTATTGTACTTTGCTCGAGTAATCCATCTGGGTTCGCGATTCTCTCTTCATTGCTGGTTCTGTCGTCTAGTTTGAAAAACTTGGTTTATTACATGACCTAATCATCTGGTTTGTGGAGTTCGGTTTTCTTACACTGAAAATTGATCAAAAGTACCACTAGTGTTCTCCCACTCAGTGGTTTAATATTCTAGCAATTTTGTTTTCACCCATCAATTCTCAATTTATTACACTTGAACCCCCCCTCAAATTTCTTGTTATTTTTGGGTTTACTACAATTCAACCTCTCAGATTTCTGGCTATATGTCCTTGGCTTCTGATGAGTGTGTCTTTTGCTATCAAAGGGGCCATTGGAAGTATCACTGTCCCAAAAAGGGATGTCTGTTTGGCTCGTATTATCAACAGTCTCGGACCCAGTTTTGCCCTTCTTCTCTAAGTAATTTTCAAGCTGCCGCCGGTTCTACTGCATCTACTCCAGTTCCTAATCTTAACTTGCCTTCGTTGAGTGCTCAGATTAGTCAGCTCCAGTATACACTGTCTACCTCATTGCCATCCTCGTCTGCCTCCATTGTTTCTTCTCTTCATTCAGGTTTGCTTGGGTCTTCTTCAGGTATCTCTTCGTCTATCTGGATTTTTGACTCGGGTGCTTCTTATCATATGACTCCCCATCTCTTCTTACTTCAAAATTGTACTCCCTCTCATTTTCCTATTACTGTTAATGTTGCTAATGGGTCTAATATGTCTATTACATCTGTTGGGTCTATCTTACCATCTGCTATGTCTTCTGTCTCTATTCCATCTGTCCTTTATGTTCCTCAGTTATCTGTCAGTTTATTATCTATCAGTCAACTTGATGCCTCCGGTTTTGATGTTTTCTTTTCTTCTTCTATCTATTCTGTGCAGGATCGGATCCAAGCAGCAGATTGGGACTGGCCATAGAGTTAGAGACTTCTATGTGGTGGAGAGCTTGAATCTGCCTATGACAACTTCTCAAACTGCTTTTTCCTCTTTTCAGTTAGATTCTCTATCCAATCCTTTCTACTTGTGACATTCTAGATTAGGGCATTTGTTTGTTGACCACTTACGATCTTTAGCTCAGTCAAGTATATTGGGTAAAGTTTTCCAAGTGAACTTACTGAATATCGGAGGTGTAAACTTGCCAAAATGACAGCCTTACCTTTTCGTAAAAGTATTTCTATATTTGATATACCGTTTTCTTTAGTTCATACTTATGTTTGAGGTCCTTCTTCTGTTCTTACCAAAAGGGATTCTGCATACTATGTGTCATTTGTTGATGACTGCACTCGTTACACTTGGGTTTATCTTAGGACTCATAAGTCCGATTTCTATTAGATATTCTGTACCTTTCAGTCTATGATTACTACTCAGTTTGGGTCTACAATTAAAGTGTTGCGGTCTGACTTGGGTGGGGCATATTTTAAAAATGAGTTTTGTGAGTATTTGGCCAATTTGGGTACCATTCACCAAACTTTCTGTACAGATACACCTGCCCAAAATGGTCGAGCCGAACGTAAACACTGTCATCTCCTTGAGACAGCTCAGTCTCTTCTTCTTTTTGCCTCAGTTCCGGCTCTATTTTGGGGAGAGGCAGTTCTTACTGCTGCTTTTCTTCTCAACTGCATGCCTACTCCCCTTCTTTCTGGTCGGTCTCCTTATGAGGCTTTATTCTCCCAAATTCCTAACTACTCCCTCCTTCGTGTGTTTGGGTTTGCCTGTTTTGTCCTTCTTTCCCACAAAGATAGAACTAAACTTAGTGCCCGATCTGTCTTCTATATCTTTTTAGGTTATAATCCTACTCAGAAAGGCTATCGATGTTACGATCCTGTTTCCCGTTGTCTTTATGTCTCCCGTTATGTTTCTTTTCTCGAACGTCTACCTTACTTTCAGCTTCCTCCTCTCACCGCCCCAGTTTTCAAAGAGGATTTGGTTCATATTGATCCATTTCTTTCTAAGGTCCCGTCTGATGAGTACATCTCCACAGTTCCTCTTGAGCTTGTTCTATCTTCTCCTCTTGCTTCACCTCTAGCTGCTTCTCCTCCTTCGGTTTCTTCTCCTCGTCTGTTGTTAGTTTATTCTCGTTGCAAGGTTCCTCCTCCACCGATTGTCTCTACCCCTGTTGTTGATCCTCCTGCTTGTAACGACTTTGATCCTGTTGCACACCGATATCCTACTCGAGCGCGGCATCCTCCAAATAGGTTAAGTTGGTCTAATACATGTTTTTCTGCTTCCTATTGTACTTTTGTTTGTTATTCACTCTTTTTCAGAACCTCAATCTTACAAGGAAGCCTATCAGGATCCTCATTGGGGTCAAGCTATAGAGGATGAGTTGTCTGCTTCACAGAAAATCAATACTTGGGAGTTGGTTCCTTTGCCTACTGGTAAGAATCTGGTTAGTTACAAATGGGTCTACAAAGTCAATACTCATTCTAATGGTTCTCTTGAGCGCTACAAAGCTCGCCTGGTAGCCAAAGGTTTCTCACAGGAGTATGGTATTGATTATGAGGAGACATTTGCCCCTGTTGCCAAGATGACTACTATCCGTACCTTGATTTATGTTGCTATTGTTTAACATTGGCCTCTCTATCAGATGGACGTTAAGAATGCTTTTCTTAACGGTCATTTCACTGAGGAGGTCTACATGTGTCCTCCCCCTGGTCTTCTCCACTCTTCTAGGCAGGTTTCAGCGTGCTCTGTATGGTTTGAAGATGTCTCCCCGTGTTTGGTATGATCGCTTTCAAATTGCTATTACTGAGCTTGGGTTTCATCCTTCTGCTTCCAACTCTACTTTGTTTCTGAGACATACCTCGGCTGGTTTTGTTGCTCTCCTACTCTATGTGGATGATATGATCATCACTGGTTCTAACTCTTCTACTATCTCTAAGGTCAAGCAACATCTTTTCCGCACCTTTGAAATGAAGGATCTAGGTCCATTGTGGTATTTTCTTGGTATTGATGTTGCCTCTTCTCCAAAAGATTATTTTCTGTTTCAGGCCAAGTATGCTAATGAAGTTATTCACTGTGCCGGTCTTACTGATACTAAGATTTCTTATACACCTATTGAGCCTAATGTAAAGCTCAACTCTACTGATGGTGTCCCTCTAGATGATCTCACTTCCTATCACGAGCTTGTGGGTTGTTTAGTTTATTTGACTGTCACTCGCCCTGATCTTGCTTATGTTGTTCATGTGGTTAGTCAGTTTGTTTCTGCTCCTCGCTCTACCCATTGGACTGCTTTGGTTCGCATTCTTTGCTATCTTAGGGGCACCATCTTTCAGGGCTTACTGTTGTCATCTACTTCATCTTTAGATTTGGTGGCCTATACTGATTCTGATTGGGCTAGTGATGTTAATGATCGCAAGACCACCTCTGGTTTCTGTATGTTTCTTGGCAATTCTTTGATCTCTTGGAAAAGTAAGAAATAAACTATTGTTGCTCGTTTTACTGTCGAAGCTGAATACTGTGCTATGGCTCATGCTACTACTGAGCTTGTTTGGCTTCGTTGTCTTCTCTCTGATTTGGATGTACCTCAGTCTTCTCAAACCTCTCTCTATTGTGATAACCACAGTGCTATTCAGATTGCCCACAATACTGTTTTCCATGAACAGACAAAACACATTGAGATTGATTGTCACTTTGGCCGCCAGCATCTGCGATCTGGCTCTATCTTGCTTCCTTTCGTCTCCTCGGCATTGCAACTTGCGGACTTTTTCACCAAGACTCACACTACCGCTCGGTTTCAGTTTCTTCTTAGCAAACTCTCCGTGTTTTCTGCTCAAACACCTTGAGTTTGAGCGGAGGTGGGAAAATATATGTATATATGACAATATATGTATAGATGGCATATTTGTGTATATTAGGAATTAGGCAAATTAGGCAAGATTATGGTGGTGTAAATAAGAATGTATTTCCTTTTTCAATCGTAGATTTAGGGCTATATAAACTGATGAACTATTTGTAAACAATACAAATTGAATATACAAGTTTATTCAGAAATCTTACAGTGAGAAAGAGACGATGGTGAGGTGGTTATATTGACTGGCAATGAAGTGGTGACTATTTGGGTGATGGTGGTTGTGGGAGTTGCTAATGGTGGGAAGTAGGTGAAGGTAGCGGTAAGGTGAAAGATAAGAATTTGGATTTGTTGAATTTGTGGTTCCCAATAGTTAGCATTGAGTTCCATACCGAAATGGCACTTTTGGAGTTTAAGTAGAAGGGTTGGCCGATAAGTTTGCCATCTTGGTCATGTGTGAGAGAATTTAGCACCATGGCACATTCTAATGAGTAGTATCGGGAACATCCCTAAATTTGTGAGACTGTAGAGGAGCTAAATATGAGCTGCAAAATCAATTTATGGGTATAACTTACTTTGTATGTCTATAGTAGATGTGGATTGATTTGATTTGATTGTGCTGTATTGCACTGTGTTTGATTTGAAGTTGACTTTGAAATCTTATTGCAGCTTAAATTTTTATGTACTATTCTGATTTTAGTTGATTAATTTAAATTGCTGATGATGTTGGTTGGACTTTTTTTGAAATGGTCTCAATTGCCAATGTCGGTATGAATAATCTGCTTTGTCATATAAACAAACTTTGATTTTCAATTGAAAATTTGTTTTTGTTTTTTGTTTTCAAAGTGTGCTTTAGTTGCATATATTTTGCTATAAGGGCACCACTTGAATTTTCTATGTGCTTTTTCTGATTTGTGTATACAACTAATAATTGCATTAAACACACTTGCTGTTTTTTGAAATCACTTCATCTTTCCATTTAATTAATTATGTGCTTTGTGTTTCCCTGTTACTTCATCTAATATACAAGTTATTTTTGTGTGCATAAGAAGAAAGAAAGAGAAGGGCTTGGGAAACAGAGTAGGGGAACTGAAAACCTTGATTCAAGGTGCTAATAAGACAGGATTTCATAGTGGATGATTAAGGTTTCAGCTTTTAGATCATTGAACAGAACCAGAAGAGGTATTATTGCTTAGATGGTTGAAGGTTTTTCCTTTTCTATGCCATAGTCATCATCTTCAAAATTGATATATTTTTGTCATAAACTAGGCATGATTTTAAAGGGAAATATGCTAATTGAAACACAAATTATCACAATGTGGTATTAGTGTTTGGACATTATCACAATGCATTTGCAAGTACATGTTATATGCAATTTTCAAAGAGGAAAAACTTTGGCAGACATGAGCAGTCATACAGTCTCAAACATGCACACTTATGAGCAAGTGAAACTTGCTTTTTGAGAAATCAATTAAACATAAGAATTGAAATTTCCAAATCAGATATTTGAATCAACCAATGGATTTTGTTGATGGTATTGGTATAAATTTCTCCACTTTGGGATGTTAGTTGCATGTCAAGACTACTGGCAAGCAACCATTTTTGTTCATTTTTCATCATTTGAACAGTAAATTAAATCTTGCAATTGTAGTATACTTGTTGTCTGCTACCTCAGAAGAGTTCTACTACCAAGTAACAATTGGTGCAATGATGGTTGCATTTAATTTTTTTGTACCTTGAACTATTTGGAAATTGAAAAGTGATACTAATCTATTGGCACTGTCATAATTTTTTTGAGTTGTTTTATCATTCAAAGGCCATTAGTCTATGATTCTACTATATGAGTTGCTCTGTATACTATACACTTCTTAGGACATTATGATAATATTGAGATTTAATGCCTTTGTCCTTCATGCTTGGGGGTGGTTGTGGTGTCTAATTGTGCTATATGACATTGATTTGATCCTTGGTAATTATAACTAATTTCTTTGGAGAGGTTGATTTTTGCATATGGGTCACAGAGAGTTCTTTGATGTGCAAGTGATTTTGTTTTTCTTGCAGAAATGGATTCAATCACTGCTTGGTTTGTGGTTGGTCTATTTTCAGCTAGGTTTGTTTGCAGTGCAGTAACTCAACTTATCGACACTTACACATATTCATCAGCAAATCCGCTTTGGTTTCAATTAGTTGGTACAGTTCTTGGGGTTGTTCATGTTGTAATTGAAATGTCCCTGTATTTTATAGTTCGACATGTGCCTCACAAATTATTTGGACCCTTTGCAATAGCTTCCATACAGGGTGTTACTGCATTTTGTGCACTAATTTTTGGATAGTGTAAGGATCTTGATCCCATGTTCTTCATCCTGATGGTATCGGGTGATATAGACTTTTTTGCCTCTGCACGCCTTATGCACACGGCTGCTGACATTTATGACATTTATGTCAAGGAAGGGTTTTGGTGAGTGGCACTAAGGCAGTAGTGAGGTGGTTATAATGACTGGCAGTGAAGTGGTGACTATTTGGGTGATGGTGGTTATGGGAGTTGCTAATGGTGGTGGGAAGTAGGTGAAGGTAGCGGTAGGGTGAAAGATAGGAATTTGGATTAGTTGAATTTGTGGTTCCCAATAGCATTGAGTTTTGTACCAAAACAGCACTTTTGGAGTTTAAGCACAAGGATTGGCCGACAAGTTTGCCATCTTGGTCATGTGTGAGACCATTTAGCACCATGGCACATTCTAATGAGAAATATCAAGAATATCCCTAAATTTGTGAGGCTGTAGAGGAGCTAAATCTTAGCTGCAAAATCAATTTATGGGTATAACTTTCTTTGTATGTCTATAGTAGATGAGGTTCGATTCAATTTGATTGTGTTGTATTGCACTATGTTTGATTTGAAGTTGTCTTTGAAATCTTATTGCGGCTTAAATTTCTATGTACTAATTTTGTTTTTAGTTGGTTAATTTAAATTGCTGATGTTGGTTGGACTTTTTCTGAAATGGTCTCAATTCTGCTTTGTCATATAAACAAACTTTGATTTTCAATTGAAAATTTGTTTTTGTTTTTTGTTTTTGAAATGTGCTTTAGTTGCATATATTTTGCTGCAAGAGCACCACTTAAATTTTCTATGCGCATTTCTAATTTGTGTACACTCGCTGTTTTTTGAAATCACTTCATCTTTCCATTTAATATTTTTTTCTTTTCTTTTTTTTTGGGTACAAAGGAATAAAATTTTCTTTTATTTTTTTGAAATCACTTCATCTTTCCATTTAATTAATAATGTGTTTTGTGTTTCCCTATTACTTCATCTAATATACAAGTTATTTTTGTGTGAATAAGAAGAAAGAAAGAGAAGGGGCTGGGAAACAGAGTAGGGGAATTGAAAACCTTGATTCAAGGTACTAATAAGACAAGATTTCATAGTGGATGATTAAGGTTTCAGCTTTTAGATCATTGAACAGAACTAGAAGAGATATGATTGCTTGGATGGTTGAAGGTTTTTCCTTTTCTGTGCCATAGCCATCATCTTCAAAATTGATGGATTTTTGTCATAAACTAAGCATGATTTTAAAGGGAAATATGCTAATTGAAACACAAATTATCACAATATGGTTTTAGTGCTTGGGCATTATCACAATGCATTTGCAAGCACATGTTATATGCAATTTTCAAAGAGGAAAAACTTTGGCAGACGTGAGCAGTCATACTCAGAGTCTCGGACATGCACACTTATGAGCAGCAAGTGAAACACCTTTTTGAGAAATCAATTAAGCATAAGTATTGAAATTTCCAAATCAGCTATTCGAATCAACCAATGGATTTTGTTGATGGTAATGGTGTAAATTTCTCCATTTTGGGATGTTACTTGCATATCAAGACTACTGGCAGGCATCCATTTTTGTTCATTTTTCATCATTTGAACAGTAAATTAAATCTTGCAATTGTAGTATACTTGTTGTCTGCTAATTTAGAAGAGTTCTACCAAGTAACAATTGGTGTAATGATGGTTGCATTTAATTTTTTTGTACATTGAACTATTTGGAAATTGAAAAGTGATGCTAACCCATTGGCATTGTCATAATTGTTATTAGTTGTTTTAGCATTCAAAGGCCATTAGTATATGATTCTACTACAGGAGTTGCTCTGTATACACTTCTTAGGGCATTGTGATAATATTGAGATTTACTGCCTTTGTCCTTCATGTTTGGGGTTGTTGTGATGTCTAATTGTGCTATATGACATTGATTTGATCCGTGGTAATTATAGCTAATTTCTTTGGAGAGATTGATTGTTTGATATGGGTCACTGAGAGTTCTTTGATGTGCAAGTGATTTTGTTTTTCTTGCAGAAATGGATTCAACCACTGCTTGGTTTCTGGTTGGTCTATTTTCATCTACATTTGTCTGCAATGCAATGGCTCAACTTACCTACACTTCCACAAATTCATCAGTAAATCCACTTTTGTTTCAATTTGTTGGTACAGCTCTTGGGGTTGTTCATTTAGTAATTGAAACGTCAGTGTATTTTATATTTCAACATGCGCCTCACAAATTATTTAGGACCTTTGCAATAACTTCCATACAGGGTGTTACCGCGTTCTGTGCACTAATTTTTGGACAGTGTAAGGATCTCTGATTTTGTGCACTTAGTTTTTCTTTTAATTGATAGTAGTTTGTAGGATGCTAAGGAGCTTGCTAGCTTTAGATTCTAGAAGGCTATCATTTTAGGATCTTCATAACTAGTGGAAAGGAGGTATCGAATTTCAAGCGCTTGTTGATGATTGTGAATTTAGTTGGCTGTATTTTCTTTTCCTTGTTTTTCTTTCTTCTTGCAATGGACTTAGGCTGGGTATGTAAATTGAGGATGAGTACTGTTATGTAAGTTTTTCGATAATCTTTGAATGAAGTTCTTATTTTGTCAAAATAAAATAAAATAAAATAGTACCCTTGAGCTAATTTTTTTTTGTTTTGTTATTATTATTGTTATTATTAATGAATGAGGGATGCTATTTATCCCTACTTTATTTCTTTCGACCACCATTTCTTTGAATCTCTACCCACTTAATTAAGTGCTTCCCATTTTCTCTTTAAACCCCCATCTTAATCCTAATTATACCCTCTTCTTTGAACATCCCAAAACCCTAACCCTCAACTACTATAGCTCTGGCAATGCATTCCGACGACTCTCATCAGCTCATATTTCCCCGCCATTCGCCACTACCCACCCCTCCCCAACCTCCCCTTCACCTTCGTCCATGTCTGTTGCTGTCAAATTCATAAAATGTTTTCATACAATGTTAATAATAATCTGCTTATCATATATATCAAAATTTTAAAATAAAAATAATTTTATAATTTAAAAGCTCATAAAATACTGACACGAAATACCTTATGATGCGCACCCCCTTAGGATGCAGACACTATGCAGCTACCACAATTGACAATCTTATTACAAAAATTCATAACATCAATCACAAAATACGTAACCTTACTACAAATTAGCATAACAAAATATTTAAAATTTTGCGACATTATTACGATATTTTTTGCTACACTAATTTATGGCAATATTACGAAATTTTGTAGAAAAATTACGCAAATTTGTGGTAAGGTGCATATAATATGCACCCCTAAGAAGATGCACACCATAAGATTTTCTTACTAATATATATCATTGTCTTATACATTTAGCCATGCAAATTCATACAATGTTTTCATACAATGTTAATAATAAATCTACTTATCATATATCTCGAAATTTAAAAATAAAAATAATTTTATAATTTAAAAGTTCATGAAATACTGACACGAAAAACCTTATGGTGGGCACCCCTTAGATGCAGACACTATGCAGCTACCACAATTGACATAATTTTATTAAAAAAATTCATAACATCAATCACAAAATACGTCATCTTACCACAAATTAGCGTAACAAAATATTTAAAATTTTGTGATTTTATTACAATATTTTTTGTTACACTAATTTATGACATGTTACCAAATTTTGTAGTAAAATTACAAAAAATTTGTGGTAAGGTGCATATAATATGCACCCCTAAGTAGATGCACACCATAAGATTTTTTTACTAATATATATCATTATCTTGTACATTTAGCCATGCATAACACGAGTTAAATGCTATTGTATATATATATTTTTTGTTGTTTATCAAACAATTTGTGAAATTAAGATACTATTTGGCATAAACTAAATAAGTGCACTTATTTGGGTTACATCACCTCTCTACTTTTCTATACATTTTTTCCATAAAAAATAAAAAATATATATACTAACAACCTGCTAATGGCACACTCTACTAAGTTACTGAGGACGACGAAGAAGCCCATCGTTCACCGATAACACAAGCACACGTGACTAAACTCCACCAAATCACTTACCATTCAAACAATTTCCCCTGCATTCTGCAGTTATTATTGAATATGACTTGGTTACGAGACGTCCACAACCCCCAACACAAAGCCACACAAAGCCCCACCCCTGTGTCATCATATAAGCTTTCAACCTCACAAAACCAATGGCGAAAATCAGAACAAGAACGCAACTGAGAACACAACAGGAAAGGGCTCATCTGCCACACTTCTTGTGCCAACGGGCAGGCTTAAAACCATGCCTAAAACTCTCGTGGAGTTATTATAATCAAGATATATCCCAAATTTAAAATATATATATAAAAATAAAAAAATAAAAACCAATTGAAATAAATGAGAAAGGATTCAACTGATAAAATTAGTGAATAGAGGATTTAAAAACTAACATTGATTTATTTCTTTCACATACTTCTTAACCTATTCGTCTTGATCAGAAGCAAGAAAGTCATTTTCATATTACTAAACAAAGTATTGAAATATTTTTATAAAATAACTTCTAAAGTAATATTAAACGTATTGTTGAACTAAAAACAAAATAATTTTCACCCATTAACGAACAAAAACAGACTTAGACATAGTGAAAATAAAGATTGTAATCTCCAAATCTCTACTCGACAACTTGAATTTCACTTGCAACATCACTCTTTACATCCTGTCACCCACTGAAGCCTCCACCTCCACATTAGCATTCTCAGTTCTATCACCCAGAGAAATTTCAAGTATCTCTCACATGTATCATGGTATTCAGTCATGGAAGGTGAATTTGGATATCCAAAAGATCATTGTCAGCAGAACTTTCATGAGTCATTCCTTCTTCCAAGAACAAAAATTCACTTTGCTTGGTTCCTCTTTTCCAAAAACACTTTTCAGAAAATTCTACTTTCTTATTTTCCGTATTTTTTTGTTTTTACTGAATTTTTTTAATATTTTAAGCAATTTTTTTTACTTTTTAGACATTCCTAACATAAATATACCTAAAAAGTAAAAAAATTGTGAAAAAACCTTTTAAAAATTCACTAAATACCAAAAAAAAAAAAAAAATACATTTTTTGTATTTTTATGTATTTATTAATTTTTTAAAATATTTTTTCACAAATTTTTTACTTTTTAGATACATCTAAGTAAGGTGCATCTAAAAAAGTAAAAAAAAAATGTTTAATATTTTAAAAATATTCACTAAAAACAAAAAAACACGAAAACCAAAAAACTCATTTTTCAAAAAACTTAATCCAAAAAACTCAAACCAAACATTTTTTTTTTTTTTTGGATAAGTAAGACATGTTATAACCAAAAAACAAAGATATACAATGAAGTGTAATGATCTAAGAACAATCTTAGGATTAAAAGACACTCCCAATATATGTGCAATAAATAATAAGGAATGATGGTTTCCATGCCATTAAAACTCTCTTGAATGTTTAATTAACCATCAAACTATACAACCCAAAATCAGTAAATAGCTTATAGATTTGATTGTTTAGGAAAACTATGAAACATGAAGAAATTAAGAGACCCATGGTATAGATTGATGAATAGAAGTGATATGAGGCAAGTATTTCCAATCCATTTTCCAAATGGCTCATATTTTTTAGCAATTGATTGATGAATTTCCTTCATCAGAACATACTTGGCTTCCAAAATAGTTCCCAGTAAGAGATTGCTAATAGTCAGTGTAAAATTTAATTGGACACAACTAAATTTAGAAGAAGTGGAAAAGAACAAAACATGCTACCCAAACGACCAAACTAATCACACTACAGATTAAACATGATGGGCATAACCCAGGAGGGCCCAACCCACAGTTACCCTGGGTGGCCTAGCTAATTACTTTGCTTGTTATCACTATAAAGCCCGCCAAATAAGGCCTAACAGGGAACTCAACAGAGAACAAAGAACCCATAGTGGTCCAAGCCAATTACAGCTAGACACGTATCGAGTAGAAATTAGCCACTTGGCAGACAAAGATTTTGCAGAGTTATTGAGCCCACGCACAAAGCATTAAATGAGACTATCAAACCATTAAATGCAACAAGACCTCTTGCTCTGGGACATGGTGAAACTGCCATGGCCTACGATGAGTAGGTTGCAGGCTTTCGGCCAATGGGACAACTTGAATGGGCAACGAAATGATAGTCAGAGATATAAGGAAGTTTTTGAGGAACGTTTTGACAAGTAATTCTCTCTCTCTCTCTCTCTCTCTCTCTACTTTGAACCTTCTCCTTAAACTGTGACTCTGACCATATCCTCATCTAACTTGGTCGTTGGAGGGTCCACAAGAAGGAACCACATCCATTTCGGAACCTTCCTACTGGACTAGCTGCCGATGCAATTAAGAGGACGAAAGACCGTCAACCCATGGAGGGCTTGGATCAATCCGACCCATACCCTGCCGATCGAACTACATTATCAAAACACATCCTAGCATGTTTTGATCTTCTCCACTTCTCTAAATTTAGTCGTATCCAACTGAATTTTACGCTGACTATTAGCAATCTCTTACTGGGAACTGTTTTGAGAGCCGAGTATGTTCTAAGGAAGGAAATTCATCAATCAGTTGCTAAAAAATATGACCTATTTGGAAAATGGATTGGAAATATGTCTCATATCACTTCTATTCATCAGTCTATACAGTGGGTCTCTTAATTTCTTCATGTTTCATAGTTCTCCTAAACACTCAAATCTACAAGCCATGACCGATTTTGGGTCGTATAGTTTGACGGCTAATCAAACATTCAAGAGAGTTTTAATGACATGGAAACCATCATTCCTTATTATTTATTACCCATATATTGGGTGCTTAAGTCTTTTAATCCTAAGATTGTTCTTGGATTATTACACTTCATTGTATATCTTTCTTTTTTTGTTATAATGTCTTACTTATCCAAAAAAAAAAAAGGTATTGTTCTTGGAAGAAGGAATGATGCATGAAAGTTCTCCGACAATGATCTTTTGAATATCCAAATTCACCCTCCAATTCCTCTAACTGAATACCATGATACATGTGAGGAGATACCTGAAATTTCTATGGGTGATAGAACTGAGAATGCTGATGTGGAGGTGGAGACTTTAGTGGGTGACGGGAAGCAAAAATGTGATGTTGCAAGGGAAATTCAAGTAGTCGAGTAGAGATTTGGAGATTACAATCTTTATTTCCACCATGCCCAAGTCTGTTTTTGTTCGTTAATGGGTGAAAATTATTTCAGACTTGTTTGGTTTGTGTTTGTAGAGTAGTTTTTGAGATAAAAAGTACAAAAACTTGTTTGGTTTACATTTTTTCAGAAATGATTTTGGAAAATTGTTTTGGGGAGAGAGTTTTAAAAAAAGTGATTGATTTGATGTGTATGAGAGAGAATGATTTTGGAAAGTAGGTAACCAAACAAAATTTTGAGATTTTTTTTGAAAAAATTTGTTTGGTTTGATTACTCTTGAAAATTTGTTTGTAGAGAATTTTTCCCAAAAATTTTTCCCAAAAAAAACCAAACAAGCCCTTTGTTTTTAGTTCAGTAATACGTTTAATTTTACTTTAGAAGTTTTTTTATAAAAATATTTCAAAACTTTGTTTAGTAATATGAAAATGGCCTTCTTGCTTCTGATCAAGAGGAATAGGTTAAGAACTATGTGAAAGAAGTAAATCAATGTTAGTTTTTAAATCCTCTATTTACTAATTTAATCAGTTGAATCCTCTCTCATTTATTTCAATTGTTTTTTTTTTTTTAAATTAGGGATATATCTTGATTATTATTACTCCACAAGAGTTTTAAGCATGGTTTTAAGCCTGTCCGTTAGCACAACAAGCGTGGCAGATAAGCCCTTTCCCGTTATGTTCTTAGTTGCGTTCTTTGTTGATTTTCACCATTGGTTTTGTGAGGTTGAAAACTTATTTGATAACACAAGGGTGGGGCTTTCAGTGACTTTGTGTTAGGGGTTGTGGACATCTCGTAACCAAGTCATTTTCAATAATAATTCCAGAAATGCAAGGGAAATTGTTTGAATGGTAAGTGATTTGGTAATGGAATTTAGTCACATGCATGCTTGTGTTATCAGTGAACGATGAGCTTCTTTGTTGCCCTCACTAACTCAGTAGAGTGTGCCCTCAGCAGGTTGTTATAAAATTGATTTTGATGTGATAGTAGCCCTGTTTGGTAGAGCTGTGGGAAAGTGCTTATAGCTTATGCCTAAACAGCTTATGCCTTATAACTTTCAACTTAAGCTGATTTCCAGCTTATTCTTAAAGTATCTCCTGCCCCACTCAAAGAATAAGCTGATTTCTGACTTCCACAAAGCTATAAGCTATAAGCTAAACTAAACACATCAAAATAGCTTAAATTAAGCTGAAAGCTGAAATAAGCTGCAAATAAGTTCTGCCAAACAGGCACAGTGTTTGGCGGCCATAAGGCAATTGGAGTTGTTCTTATTGTTCACAATCGGAGTTGGTATTATTGTCCGTGATCCAATTTCAATTTATGGTTTTTAATAGCTTTGGAGTTGACTTTGAAATCTTATTGCGCTTAAATTTCTATGTACTATTTTGTTTTTAGGCTAGGTTTGACATTCCCTAAAAAAATCAAAAAGTCACTATTCTATTTAAGTCACATCATCTTATTTAAGTCACATCACCTCTCTACCACATATTTCATAAAAAATCAAAAACCCAACTCATATTTCATAAAAAGTCAAAAAGTCCCAAACAACCCCTTAGTTGGTTAATTTAAATTGTTGATGATGTTGGTTGGACTTTTTCTAGAATGGTCTCAATTGCAAAATTGTCAATATGAATAATCTGCTTTGTCATATAAACAAATTTTGATTTTCAATTGAAAATTTGTTTTTGTTTTTTGTTTTTGAAGTGTGCTTTAGTTGCATATATTTTGCTATAAGGGCACCACTTAAATTTTCTATGCGCTTTTCTGATTTGTGCATACAACTAATAATTGCATTAAACACACTTATTATTTTTTGAAATCACTTCATCTTTCCATTTAATTAATTATGAGTTTTGTGTTACCCTGTTACTTCATTTAATATACAAGTAAGTTATTTTTGTGTGCATAAGAAGAAAGAGAGAAGGGCATGGAAAACAGAGTAGGGGAATTAAAAACCTTTATTCAAGGTGCTAATAAGACAGGATTTCATAGTGGCTGATTAAGGTTTCAGCTTTTACATCAGTCAACGAAACCAGAAGAGGTATGATTACTTGGATGGTTGAAGTTTTTTCCCTTTCTATGCCATAGCCATCATCTTCAAAATTGATGGGTTTTTGTCATAAACTAAGCATGATTTTAAAGGGAAATATGCTAATTGAATCACAAATTATCACAATGTGGTATTAGTGCTTGGGCATTATCACAATGCATTTGCAAGCACATGTTATATGCAATTTTCAAAGAGAAAAAACTTTGGCAGACGTGAGCAGTCATACTCATAGTCTCAGACATGCACACTTATGAGCAAGCCAAACCTGGCTTTTGAGAAATCAATTAAACATAAGTATTGAAATTTCCAAATCAAATATTTGAATCAATCAATAGATTCTGTTGATAGTAATGGTATAAATTTCTCCACTTTGGAATGTTAGTTGCATGGGATGGACTCTTCTCAACTGTTGCTCATGGATGTTAGAGCTAAAGGAAGGAGAAGGAGAATGATTAAGATCAAACAGATGAAGGCACTGCTGCAACCATCAAACCACCGTGGTGGTGATGTAATAAATCATTTTTTTGGTTTTTCATTCTTCCTCATTAACATAACACTCTAAATTGATATTGAGGCCTGTTGGAAACCTTCACTATTTTAGTCGATTTTTTTTTTTTTTTTTTGTAATTGATTTGATGATTGTGAGAGAAAAAGTAAAATGATTATAGTTTTAATGTGATAGTTTATTTTATTAACTATTTTAATTTTTTTTTGTCTTTGATGACTATTTTAGCCAAACTTTGGATATCAAACGGGGCATGATTTGATAACATTAGCATAGCTTTATTGCATTATAGATTAGAAATGTTATGTACTAAACCAAATGTTTAGTAAAATATTCACAATATATAGTGTTGATCTGAATTTAGTAGATCATGGTTATATAGTATTTTATGTATATAATATTATTATTATTGTATCATTTAATTTTAATACCTAGAATGTAAATTACAGGAGCTTTATTGTCTGATTTTCCACCAACGATATTTCAAGGGTAAATTACACTGGCGTGTAAAAAGTTAGGAGAAAATATAGTAAACTTCATAATTTTAATATAATTAAATTAGGCTGTCTTACACTTAATTTTTTTTAATAATTATTAATCACATTGATAAAGAAAAAATGATTTTTTTTTTTTTTTTTTAATGCAAACAAGCTTAGACTAGTTTGCTTAATAATTGGGTTGGATCTGGGATTGAATTTTGGATCTTGGCCCACATGTTAGTCTGTGAGTGGTCACCGGAAAAGCCCGACCATTAAGCCACTACTATTATATTAAGTGAGCCACTACAAAAAAATGGAAGATAGTATCAACTATAGCACGAGGGAAATAGTCAGAGCCCATTAATCTCCTTTTATATTTTTTTTTGTTTATTTTGGCAATTATAGCCCCATACCTTGATGAGATAACTAAATCATGCCATGAAGTCTAAATGGTATATATTCTCATAAATTTCAAACTATTAATAACCTAACACCATAGGGAAAATTCTTACGGTAAAACTAAACCACATAGCCACAATCAATTCCATCTAAAAGTTTAAGCTCTGCAAAAAATAACAGATCCAGACAAATGCCATTCAGCATTTCAAAATTGATATGAGGCTTTCATCGTCAACCTACAACTAAAAATAACACCATTTAACTTTTTGCATCCCATTGCTAGAATGGGCAAAACGTAATATAGCCAAAAAAAATGAACAGGATAACCATTTCTTATAAAAAACAGGACCGAAGAGCCACAGAAAAACCTGGCTTGTTTCATAATAATGTTGAATAGCAGAGAAACAGTAGAGCCAGTGAGGAAAAATATCTTTTAGTATGAGAACTTAAAATTATATCATATCATATCCACTTAAAGACAACTACAAACATGAACCAAATCAAAATTTTCATAAAAGCTGAACAAAAATAGAAAAGCAGTAGCTAGTAGGTGCCTAGAATATATATATATATATATATATATATTTATGAATGTTTTCCTGAGTTATTATCCAGTCTTTGATTCATTAGGCAACCATATATATCTATGGATGAAAAGAAGATAATATGACAATTTTACCTCCAAAATTGATATTCATCTATATCTAAGACCACTTTAGAAGAAAAAGAAAAACAATAACCATTTCTAACTATTGAATATATAGATGATGAGAAGAAGAAGTAGTTTCAAAAGTAGAAAGAGAGAGAGAGCTGCCATATATTCCTTGATTCAAAAACATAGGGTTTCCCCCTTACACAACTATTTATACTAATAAGAATAATACATAAAGACCAAACTACCCCTAACACTTAACACTCCCCCTCAAGTTAGTGCAAAGATGTCTCTCATGCCCAAGTTGCAACAAATTGGGTGAATGACTTTACTACTAAGACCCTTAGTAAAAACATCCGCCAATAGCCCTTAGGCTTTACTAAGACCCTTAGTAAAGCCTACCCAATAGCCCTGTATTCAGCTTCAGCACTAAATCTGGAAACTACCGCTTGCTTCTTACTACACCATGTGACTAGATTTCCCCCTACAAAAGCACAGTAACCGGAGGTAGACCGTCTGTCATCTATAAAGCCTACCCAATCTGCATCTGTGAACGTTTCCAACCTCAAGTGACCATGATTAGAAAACAAAATTCCTTTTTCAAGGGCAGATTTAAAGTACCTCAAAATGTGATAGACTGCATCCAAATGAATTGCACGAGGATTATGCATAAATTGACTCACTATCCCAACTGCATAGTCAATATCTGGACAAGTATGCGAGAGATATATCAGTCTTTCCACAAGTCTTTAGTATTTTTCCTACTCCACAAGCTCACCAACCCCACTACAAAGACGATGATTATTCTCAATCGGTGAAACAGCTGGTCTGCAGCCCAACATGCCCGTTTCCTCCAGAAGATCTAGAATGTACTTCCTTTGAGAAATGAAGATGCCTTTATCAGATCTGGCAACTTCAATCCCAAAAAAATATCTCAATGGACCAAGATCTTTTATCTCAAACTCCTTGGCTAACTGCATCTTAAGATGGGTTACCTCCTCATCATCATTACCTGTCACAACTATGTCATCCACATATACAATAAGCACTGTTACCTTATATACATTGCGTTTGACAAACAATGCGTGATCTGCATTGTTTTGCTGATACCAAAATCCAAGCATTGCCTTTAAGAATCTACCAAACCGAGCTCTAGGAGATTGTTTCAAACCGTACAAACCCTACTTCAATCTACAAATCTTACCAACTGTAGACTGAGATGAGAATCTTAAAGGTACATCCATATATACCTCCTCTTCCAAATCCCCATGAAAAAAGCATTCTTCACATCTAGTTGTCGTACAGGCCATCCCAAATTAGCAGCACACGACAGAATAGCTCGAATGAAATTCATCTTTGGTACAGAGGTAAAAATTTCTTGATAATCTATTCCATATGTCTAGGTAAATCCCTTGGCCACTAGTCTTACTTTGTACCATTCAATCGTCCCATCTACATTCTGCTTAATGCTGAACACCCACTTACATCCGACTGGTTTTTTCCCATTAGGAAGAGACACTAACTCCCATGATTTTTACTCAAAGTTTGCATCTCTTCTACCATAGCTACCTTCTACTTAGAATGATTGATGGCTTCTTTCCAACCCTGCGGAATACACCCAGAAGAAAGAGACGAAACAAAAACACAATATGGAGAAAACAACGAATCATATGACACGAATTTAGAAATGGGGTGTTGAGTACAGGCTCTAACCCCCTTTCTGAGAGCAATAAAAAGACTCAAATCATCAGTAATAGGACTATCAACAACAGGTGAAGAAATAGGTTGAGGATCGTTACCTGTAGAGTCAGTGGAAACTGGGTATGGAACTAGCATAGGAGATGATGATTGATTTGGTGGCACAAGAGAAGCCTGCTTTTTCTGACGTTGTGAATAAGTCTTAAGATTAGCTCTATCCAAACGATCACCAATATTCGACCCCCCATCAATAGAACTGCTAGGCTCCCCCTCACCACAAATAACAGCCCGCTGATTAGGAAGGAAAAAATACAACTCATGCTGATATGATGTTGGCTCATCCGCAATCTCATCGATACCACTACTCTCCCTCTGAGGAGATAGCGGAGGAACAGGAAAAAAAAAAAAAAAAAAGGACTCGGATTCACGGAAGGTGACATCCATACTAACATACAGCTTATGAGTGTGAAAGTCATAGCATTTGCAGCCCTTCTGAGCAGCAGAATAACCAAGAAAGACACACCGAACAGCCTTAGGATCAAGCTTCCCATGAGTACGAGGTTGAAGATGAACAAAACAGACACTACCAAGCACTCGAAGCGGAAAGGAAGAAATGGGATAAGTCACAGGAAGAAGCTCAAGAGGAATTTGGAAGTGGAGGACACTAGAGGGTATACGATTAATAAGGTAAGCCATGATAAGAACAGCATTCCCCAAAAAGACTTAGGAACGTTCATGGCAAACAAGAGAGAGCGAGCAACCTCAAGGAGATGGCCATTCTTGCGTTCAGCAACTCCATTCTGTTCAGGAGTACCAACACAACTAGTCTAATAAAGAATGTCATGCTCCTCAAGGTATGCCCTGAAAGCTCCAACATATTCAGTCTCATTATTACTCCTAAGAATTTTGATAGTAGCATTGAAGAGATTGGATACCATTTTATGAAAACTTTTGAAGGACGAGAAAACCTCATTTTTAGTACGAAGTAAATAAATCCAAGTCACACGGGATTAACAATCAATAAACGTGACAAACCACCGATAACCAAAGGTGGAAACCACAGGGGAAGGACCCCACACATCGGTATTAATAAGCATAAAAGGAAAAGTTCTTTTATTAATTGAAGGATAACAAGTACGTTTATGCTTAGCAAGCTCACAAGCATCACAAACAAAGTTATTCCTAGGACAATCTCGAACTAATGAAGGAAAAAGTTTCTCTAAAATACTATAGGAAAGATGCCCCAAACGGTGATGCCACTAATGAAGAAGACGAAGGGAGGAGCCAGAAATGCATTAAAGAACCTGAGAGGACAAAGTTGATACAAGAATGGCATCCAGAAAGTACAGTCCACTTTGTGCTCTACCACTGCCAATCATTTTTCCCGTAGCCAGTTCCTAAAAGACAATGAATCAGAAAAAAAGTTACTGAGCAATCGGGAGCAATAGTAAGGCTATTAACAGAAAGTAAGTTAGTTGAAAAACTAAGAACATGAAGAACAAATGAAAGCGAAAGTAAAGAGGTGCAATGAACAGAACCCTTGCTGGAGATGGAAGATAAAGTGCCATCAACCACTCTAATCTTATCTTGCCCAGAACTATGTGAATAAGAATGGAAAAAGCTAGAAGTACCCGTCATGTGATCGGTAGCACCGGAATCAATGATCCAAGGAGACGACGAAGAGGTACTAAGTGCACTAGTAAAAATACCTGTGTAGGCAAAGTTGGAAGAGGCAGAAGAGGAAAGAACTAAGACAGATGAAGAATCAAGTCGAGCCATCAAACGTCTAAGAGTGTGAAGCTCATCCTGGGAAATAGAACCAGTATCATCCGAGGCACTAGCAGTAGTCTCAGAAACATGTGCTTGAAGACGAACACCACGACCACGACCACGACCACGACCACGACCACGGCCTTGAGTAGGCCGGCCATGCAACTTCCACCAATGTTCTTTATCATGTCGATCTTTCCCACAATAATCACTTCAATCGGTCTCGATCAACCAATGGACTCTTACCACCACCTTGAGGCTGACAAGGCGGAGTATCACGTGACTTGGGGCCAACAACCATCGCTGACCGATCCTAAACAAGGGCATGCACCATAGCACTACGACAACTCTCCTTCTGCTGAACTAGTGCATAAGCCTCGCACAATGTAGGAAACGAAGAGCGACCCAACACCTGAACCCGTATCTGATCATATTCTAAATTCAGGCCAGCAAGAAAGTCATACACCCGCTCCTTCTCCACAACCTGCTAAAACATAGTGGCATCCGATGAAGCAAACTGGCTAGGAACTGTGGTAGTAATCTAGCTCCTACCATAAACCACTTAACTCAGCATAGTAGACTGCCAGAAAGCGATCCTTCTGATCCAAGCCCCTAATCTTCTTTCACAATTCATAGACCTGTGCATCATTACCTTGTTGAGAATACATCTGAGATGCAGCTATCCAGATCATGTGATCAGTATCCATCAAGAGAAAAGTCCAACTAATGGTAGGCTCCATAAAATTGATGAGCCAGGTCATAACTCAAGCATTCTCAAAAATCCATTGAGCAGACAAAGCACTATCCTCATGAGGTTGCTAGGTACTACCAGTAATATAGCTAGTCAACCACCAAGCGACAATGGCAAGACTGCAGGAGCGGGACCAAATCAAGTAATTGGTACCATTAAGCTTGACCGGACTAATCTGGAGAGATGGACTATCACCAAGAGTCATACCACAACTCAATCCACTCTCCTCCTTACCCTTACCCTCGCTGGCAGCCATGAGATGAGAGAGAGGGTGCAGAAACACAAGCAGGATATCAAACAAATCCAAAAAACACTGAACTAGCATAGCAACTCACCTTCTAAGGCTAAAACGAGGCAAGATTATCCCATAACACAACAACCAGATCACCTACAAACCCAAAAACTGAAGCAGACCATCCAAAACGCAAAAAAAAGACAAGGTAGGACCAAAATACCTCAAACCAAGGACAGCAAACCCTTGAAGGGTTCCAGTCGGCTCCCATAGAAATGAGGGGAAGGGACAAAACCAAGCAAAAGAGGTTCAAACAAGAACTTCAAAAAATCACCCAATTTTGACGAAAAATCAAAAAAAAAATGGAAAAAGCAATCAATAATGACCAAAACATCAAAAGGAGATTACAAGGTGAATACCCATTAAATTTCGAGCATACGACTTTTCTTTTCTTTTTTTTTGCTGCCGTATGCGTACCTCCCTACAAGAACAAGGAGAGAAGAATGAGAGGAACAATCTTCAAGGAGGAAGAAAGTGATCTGATACCATGTTGAATATATAGATAATGAGAAGAAGAAGAAGAAGAAAAAGAAGAAGTTTCATAAGTAGAACGAGAGAGAGGGCTGTTGTATATTCCTTGATTAAAAAAACATAGGGTTTTCCCCTCACACATAACTATTTATACTAATAAGAATAATACATAAAGACCAAACTACTCCTAACACTTAACACTAACCTTTATGATGGATATTTAAGGACTAATTCTTCAAGCTTCCACCGATAATCTTGTTCAAATCTATTCAAAGCATTCAAATCATGATATGGTTCACACGAATCGAGGAGTTAGCCTCTTAGTGTAGATCAAATTGACTAAAAAGCTATTAAAAACCACAAATTGAAATTAGATCATGGACAATTAGACCAAGTCCGATCGTGAACAATAGGAACAACTCCGATCCCTTATGGCCGCCAAACACTACCCCATCAAAATCAATTTTATAACCTGCTAAGAGCACACTCTACCGAGTTACTGAAGGCAACAAGTAAGCCCATCGTTCACCAATAACACAAGCACGCATGTGACTAAACTCCATCACCAAATCACTTACCATTCAAACAATTTCCCCTGCATTTCTGAAATTATTATTGAAAATGACTGGGTTATGGAACATCCACAACCCCGAATACAAAGCCACGAAAAACCCCACCCTTGTGTCATCAAATAAGCTTTCAACCTGATAAAACCAATGGCAAAAATCAGAACAAGAACGTAACTGAGAACACAACGGGAAAGGGCTCATCTGCCACACTTGTTGTACCAACAGGCACTCTTATAACCATACTTAAAACTCTTGTGAAGTTATTATAATCAAGATATATCCCTAATTTCAAAAATAAAAATAAAAGCAGTTGAAATAAATGAAAAAGAAGATTCAACTGATAAAATTAGTAAACAGAGGATTTAAAAACTAACTTTGATTTACTTCTTTCACATACATCTTAACCTATTCCTCTTGATCAGAAGCAAGAAGGTCATTTTCATATTATTGAACAAAGTTCTGAAATATTTTTATAAAAAAACTTCTAAAGTAAAATTAAACGTATTACTGAACTAAAAACAAAATAATTTTCACCAATTAACGAACAAAAACAAACTTGTGCATGGTGGAAATAAAGATTGTAATATCTAAATCTCTACTCAACTACTTGAATTTTACTTGCAACATCACATTTTTGTTTCCCGTCACCCACTGAAGTCTCCACCTCCACATTAGCATTCTCAATTCTATCACCCACAAAAATTTTCAACTACCTCCTCACATGTATCATGGTATTCAGACAGAGGAGTTGGGATGGTGAAATTAGATATCCAACAGATCATTATCAGGAGAACCTTTATGCATCATTCCTTCTTCCAAGAACAATCCTACGATTAAAAGACTCAAACACCCAATATATGCATAACAAATAACCAGGAATGACGGTTTCCACGCCATTAAAACTTTCGTAAATGTTTGATTAACCATCAAACTATACAATCCAAAATCGGTAGATGGCCTATAGATTTGAGTGTTTAAAAGAACTATGAAACATGAAGAAATGAAGAGACCCATTGTATAGATTGAATTCTCAGTCAAAAGACGAAACATGAATAGAAGTGATATGAGGCAAGTATTTCCAATCCATTTTCCAAATAGCCCATATTTTTTAACAACTAATTGATGAATTTCCTTCATCAGAACATACCTAGCTTCCAAAACAGTTCTCAGTAAGAGATTGCTAATAGTCAATGTACAATTCAATTTGACACGACTAAATTTAGAGAAGTGGAGAAGATCAAAACATGCTACCCAAACAGCCAAACTAATCACACTGTAGAATAAACATGATGGACATAGCCCAGGAGGGCCTAACCCACGGTTACCCTAGGTTGCCCAGATAATTACTTGGCTAGTTATCACTATAAAGGCCGGCAAATAAGGCCCAACAGGGAGCCCAACAGAGAACAAAGAACCCACAGTGGTCCAAGCCAGTTACAGCTCGACACGTGTCGAGTAGGGAATTAGCCACCTAGCAGACAAATTTTGCAGAGCTACTGAGCCCATGCGCCAAGCATTAAATGAGATTGTCAAAGCATTAAATGCACAACAAAACCTCTTACTCTGGGACGTGGTGAAACTACCATGGCCGACGACGAATAGGTTGCAAGCTTTCGTCCAATGAGACAACATGAATAGACAAAGAAATTATTAGTAAGAGATATAAGGAAGCTCCTGAAGAACGTTTTGACAAGAATTAATTCACACTCTCTCTACTTTGAACCTTCTTCTTAAACTGTGACTCCGACCATATCCTCATCTAACTTGATCGTCAAAGAGTCCACAAGAAAGAACCACCTCCATTTCAGAGTCTAACTACTGGACTTGTTGCAGGTGCGATTAAAAGGACGAAGGACCGTCAACCCGTGGAGGGCTTGGATCAATTCGACCCATACCCTGTCGATTGAACTGCATTATCAAAACACATCCTAACATGTTTTGATCTTCTCCACTTCTTCTCTAAATTTAGTCGTATCCAACTAAATTTTACGCTGACTATTAACAATCTCTTACTGGGAACTGTTTTGGGAGCCGAATATGTTCTAAGGAAGGAAATTCATCAATCAATTGCTAAAAAAAATTGGCTATTTGGAAAACGGATGAGAAATACTTGCCTCATATCACTTCTATTCATCAGTCTATACAGTGGGTCTCTTAATTTCTTCATGTTTCATAGTTCTCTTAAACACTCAAATCTATAAGTCATCTACCAATTTTGGGTTGTATAGTTTGATGGTTAATCAAACATTCAAGAGAATTTTATTGGGTGTTTGAGTCTTTCAATCCTAAGATTGTTCTTGGATTATTACACTTCATTGTATATCTTTCTTTTTTGGTCATAATGTCTTACTTATCGCAAAAAAATAATAAATAAATAAATTGTTCTTGGAAGAATGAATGACGCATGAAAGTTATCCCGACAATAATCTTTTGGATATCCAAATTCACCCTCCAACTCCTCTGATTGAATACAATGATAAATGTGAGGAGATACCTAAAATTTATGTGGGTGATAGAACTGAAAATGCTAATGTGGAGGTGGAGACTTAAGTGGATGACAGGAAGCAAAGATGTGATGTTGCAAGTGAAATTCAAGTAGTCGAGTAGAGATTTGGAGATTACAATCTTTATTTCCACCATGCCCAAGTCTGTTTTTGTTTGTCAATGGGTGAAAATTATTTTGTTTTTAGTTCAGTAATACGTCTAATTTTACTTTAGAAACTTTTTTATAAAAATATTTTAGAACTTTGTTTAGTAATATGAAAATGACCACCTTGCTTCTGATCAAGAGAATAGATTAAGAAGTATGTGAAAGAAATAAATCAATGTTAGTTTGTAAATCCTCTATTTACTAATTTTATCAATTGAATCATCTCTCTCATTTATTTCAATTGTTTTTTTTTTTAAATTAGAGATATATCTTGATTATAATAACTCCACAAGAGTTTTAAGCATGATTTTAAACCTGCCCGTTGGCACATCAAGTGTGGCAAATAAGCCTTTTCCCGTTGTGTTCACAATTGCGTTCTTGTTTTGATTTTCGTCATTGGTTTTGTGAGGTTGAAAGCTTATTTGATGACACATGGGTGGGGCTTTCTGTGGCTTTGTGTTGGGGATTATGGCCGTCTCGTAATCAAGTCATTTTCAATAAGAATTGCAGAAATGCAGGAAAAATTGTTTGAATGGTAAGTGATTTGGTAATGGAGTTTAGTCACGTGCGTGCTTGTGTTATCGGTGAAAGATGAGCTTCTTCGTCGCCCTCAGTAACTTGGTAGAGTGTGCCCTTAGCAGGTTGTTATAAAATTGATTTTGATAAGGTAGTGTTTGGCGGCCATAAGGCGATTGGAGTTGTTCTTATGGTTCACGATCAGAGTTGATCTTATTGTTCGTGATCTAATTTCAATTTGTGGTTTTTAATAGCGCTTTTGGAGTTGACTTTCAAACCTTATTGTGGCATAAATTTCTATGCCTATTTTGTTTTTAGTTGGTTATTTTAAATTGTTGATGATGTTGGTTGGACTTTTTCTAGAATGGTCTCAATTGCCAATTGTCAGTATGAATAATCTTCTTTGTCATATAAACAAACTTTGATTTTCAATTGAAAATTTGCTTTTGTTTTTGTTTTTGAAGTGTGCTTTAGTTGCATATATTTTGCTATAAGGGCACCTCTTTTCTATGTGATTTTCTGATTTGTGTATACAACTAATAATTGCATTAAACACACTCGCTGTTTTTTGAAATCACTTCATCTTTCCATTTAATTAATTATGTATTTTTGTGTGCATAAGAAGAAAGAAAGAGAAGGGCATGGAAAACAGAGTAGGGGAATTGAAAACCTTGATTCAAGGTGCTAATAAGACAGGAATTTATAGTGGCTGATTAAGGTTTCAGCTTTTAGATCATTCAACGAAACCAGAAGAGGTATGATTACTTGGATGGTTTGAAGGTTTTTCCCTTTCTATGCCATAGCCATCATCTTCAAAATTGATGGGTTTTTGTCATAAACTAAGCATGATTTTAAAGGGAAATATGCTAATTGAAAAACAAATTATCACAATGTGGTATTAGTGCTTGGGCATTATCACAATGCGTTTGCAAGCGCATGTTATATGCAATTTTCAGAGAGGAAAAACTTTGGCAGACGTGAGCAATCATACTCGGAGTCACAGACATGCACACTTATGAGCAAGTGAAACCTGCTTTTCGAGAAATCAATTAAACATAAGTATTGAAATTTCCAAATCAGATATTTGAATCAATCAATAGATTTTGTTGATGGTAATGGTATAAATTTCTCCACTTTGGGATGTTAGTTGCATGGGATGGACTCTTCTCAACCGTTGCTCATGGATGTTAGAGCTAAAGGAAGGAGAAGGAGAATGATTAAGATCAAAGAGATGAAGGCACTGCTGCAACCATCAAACCACCATGGTGATGATGTAATTAGGGATGTAAGAAAAATTGAAAGAACCGACTAAACCGATCGAACCGGATCGAACCGGTCATATTTGGTCAGTTTTTTAATATGAATCGATCTGTTCGGTTTTGGAAATTAATTTTTTTCAGTTTTCGGTTCGGTGCCGGTTTTGATATACTATACACCGATTTGCACCGAAACCGACCGAATATATTTACATATAATATATTAAATATAAAATGAATATTTTGACTCTATTTGATAGACTTGTGGTTTAGACTTATGGGATGATTGTTTTAAGTTTGATTTTGTTTTGATGTCAAGACTTTGGTTCTGAGATTATATTTTGTTTCTAATTCTAATTCAGTAAAAGTTTCAGGCCTTAGTATTTATTAATTTTTTTATTTGTATTTTTGTGAGTGGTTAGATTAGATATGGTTAAAATTGTGTACAAATGGCTAATTTAATATTTTTATATAAATTATTTATTATACTACAAATTTAAGAAATGACTTAATTTTGAAATTACTTAAACCGATTAAACCGCATTGAACCGAACCATTTGAATCGGTGCAGTTTGGTGCGGTTTAATAAAAAATTTGGTCTGTATTGGTTTTCAATATAATAAAACCGACATTATCGGTTCGGTGCAAAATTTCACCTAAACACCGACCGTCCCGAACCGATTACACCCCTAGATGTAATAAATCATTTTTTTGGTTTTTCATTCTTCCTCATTAAAATAACTCTCTAAATTGATATTGAGGCCTGTTCGGAAACCTTCACTATTTTAGTCGATTTTTTTTTTTCTTTTTGTAATTGATTTGATGATTGTGAGAGAAAAAGTAAAATGATTATAGTTTTGATGTGATATTTTATTTTATTAACTATTTTAATTTTTTTTGTCTTTAATGACTATTTTAGCCAAACTTTGGATCCCAAACGGGGCATGATTTGATAACATTAGCATAGCTTTATTGTATTAGAGATTAGAAATGCTACCTACTAAACCAAATGTTTAGTAAAATATTCACAACATATAGTGTAGATCTGAATTTAGTAGATCATGGTTATAGTATTCTATGTATGTAATATTATTATTATTGTATCATTTAATTTTAATACCTAGAATGTAAATTACAGGAGCTTTATTGTCTGATTTTCCACCAACGTTATTTCAAGGGTAAATTGTACTGACCTCCTGTAAAAAGTTTGGAGAAAATATAGTGAACTTCAAAATTTTAATATAATTAAATTAGGCTGCCTTACACTTAATTCTTTTTTATTAGTAATTTATTAATCAGATTGATAAAGAAAAAATGATATTTTCATTTTTTTTTTATGCAAACAAGCTTAGACTAGTTTGCATAATACTTGGGTTGGGTATGGGCTTGAATTTTGGATCTTGGCCCACATGTTAGTCTGTGAGTGGTCACCTGAAAAGCTCGACCATTAAGCCTGCCATGTTAGCACTTGTTAGTATTAGCCCCCAAAAAACAATAAATACTACTAATTAACCTTGGCCCCAAAACAAAACAAAACAAAACATATATATACCTTGGCAACCAAATGCCCTTTTCACTTAACCACACCACACACTGTTGTCATTGGAAACACCAACATATTCAGTAAACAAATAATTCACCCATCACCATTTCTTTTTGCAAAAATAATGAAATTTACATAATTTTTGTATATAGAAAATTCTTTTGCACAAAAATTTCAATGATTGTTCATATTTTTTTTTCGAGGTTGAATTCTTTTTTTGTTATTATCTCATAAAACACTTCTCCATCCATGGAGTTGAAAGAAAAAAAATTCCCGAATTAGAAAGTAAATGTGATATATACTAGGGGTGATTGTGGATCGGTTGCGGCTTCGGAACCCCCAATCCGTCATCCGTCCGAAACTTGGCGGGTTGGAAAAAATCAATCTGCAACCGTCCACCAGATTGGCGGATGCGGATTGGCGGATGGATGCGAATCGGTTTGGCGGTTTACTATAACAAATGTACTACAATAATCAACAGAGATTGGGAAAAAACAGTCTCATCACATGCTTGGGAAGTTTATATATTATATATTTTTTCTGTTTATACTCTTTATGTGCTTGAAAATAGTTCATTCTCATTACAAATAATCATGGTGTAGTTCTCTTCTATAATTGTCAATAGAAGAAACTATATATTTTCAATAAACTTTCCAAGTATGTTTTTCATAATCATGATAAAAGCCAAAAACTACACAGAAATACAAATAAAGAATGATCTCTCTTCCAAAGCATCTCAAAACAGACAAAGAATGCAAGCACATTGCACATGAGATGTGTGAAAACAGACAAAGAAAGAATGATCTCTCTTTCAAAGCAACTCTCTTTCATTGACAATAACCACCAAAGAGACTCAGAAACAAGAAATCAAATACAACCCAAATAGCAAGTCTCTCTTCATCAAATAAGTGTCAAAATCCCAAAAGATGCAAAATTATAACAAAATTCATATAAACAAGCAGGGGAGAGTAGTAATAAAATAATTTGACACTTCTTAAAGGCAAAGTTATTTGTAATAAAAAGATTATCAAGTAAACTATCAAACACCAATAATAAATCAATATCAGAAAATTTTAACACACCAACATGAACTGAAAATTGGGAAAAAAATATCAACAGACAGATATATATATATATTCACACCCAACATGAACTGAAAAAATATCAACTGATCAACACAGCAACATGGGCTGAAAAAATATGAAATAATGATTCTTCATCAAAAATCAAACTCACAGACAAATATATACATTCACACCCATACATTTCTAGTAAGTTTGGTTGAAATAATGATTCTTTAAAATATTATCATATTAAAATGCTTAATCAATGAAGGTGAAGTGTTTTGAGTGGATGACAGTGAACTGAACAAATGGGGAAAAATCAACAATGCACAATCACTCACTGCAACCCCTTTTAATATATAACAACTAAAAATCATTTTGATAAACACACCAACATGAACTGGAAAAATATCAAATAACGATTCTTGAGAAGGGAAGAGAAAAACAGAGCAGAGCAGAGAAGAGAAAAGAAGAGAACAATACCTTCGATCGCCACTGCCGCCGCTCGCTACCGATCAGAATCCCTAATTACTGGAATAAAAAATTTAAAAAATATATTAAAAAAAATAACAAAACACACTCACAGAACAAAGGTTGAGAAGAGGAGATCCATCAAAGAGAAGAATACCTTCGAATCGATGCTTCGATCGCTGCGCGCCGCCACTGTCGCCGCTAGTCGATCGTCGCTCGCCACCACTATCGCCGCTCGTCGCTCGCCTCCATTCAAGTGAGAGAGAGAGAGAGAGAGAGAAAAGTTGTCGAGGGAAAAGTTGTCGAGGGCTACAAAACGTGAAATGGGAAAAGGGAGGGGCAAGACAGAGGAGGGGGGGAATAATATATACACTTCAAAAAAATAAAAGAAGATTTCCCCGAATTAAAAAGGAAAAAGATTTCAAGGTATCTTGATGTACATCATCTATTAAAAAGTTATAATTGTAATATTTTTATTTTAACATATTTATTTTAAAAAAATAAATAAGTATATTTTTAAAAATAAATTGTTTATTTTTTTAAAGACAAATATGAGATAAAATAAATGTATTATAATTATATAATCAATTTAATTTTTTTATAAATAATTTACTCGAAGAATTCTACAAAATATCAGACAACGCCTCTCCAGTCGAGATGAGGACGGGAGAGAAGCATATCCCAAGCTTATATTACATTCAATTTAAAGGATTATATACCTGTTGGCTACATATTTTGTAAAAGCCAATTATAGTTCGACACGTGGCAAAGCAAGGTTAGTATGGGGAGACTGCTCAAGTCTTCGATCTTGATCGTACACGTGGCAGTGGAAATTGGTTCTCACGTGATCTGAGTAGCACAAGATCGATAAAGAGATACAAGATGACGTGGCTTCAACGGTTGCTCATATTCAAATTCAAATATAAGAGGGAAGTTCAACTGCAAGGAAAGGCGTAGTGGAATTACTTCTAAGGCGGCATAATCAGCAATCATGGAGGAGCGGTTCGACAGTTTGAAGTGCAGTTCGATGGTCATCCTTGAGGAGTATAAATAGCAAGGAGGTCCCCAGAAAAAACCCCCAGACTCAGATCATACAAACCAGTCTTTACTTCATGTTTTCTTTTCCAGTGTTACATTTCCTTTACTTTAATTTCCTGCACTTTAAATACCTGCACTGCACTTCGATTCATAGGAGTAGTTTCAAGTAGATTCAAGTAGACTGTTGCTGTAAACCTCTTCGAGGCCGAGTTTGGACCATTGTAAGTGTTCATGTTAATGAAATACTTCAATTGTTCCTCATATTAACTGTTATTCTCTTAATTTCTCCTAAGTCAAGCCACCAGTAAAGTCCTCTTCATTGAGGCTGAAAGAACTAAAACACAATCGTCTGATAATTGGTTGGCAATTATAATTTCTGTAAGGACTGATTGATCCTTGCTGGCACGCTCGCATTTACAAAAATACCCTTCGAAAAGCCAAAAAGCCAACAATACCAGAAAGACCCAACTCTTCCCGACTTCTAAAACAAAACGAGCATTCATCAATTTTTTACAACTACGAGTATAAACGGTTCGGTTTTGTCGGTGTTAAGGGTATATTTAGCACCTCACCGATCTTTTCGGTTTTATGATTAAGAAACTGATACAGACCATATGCTATTATTCGATTTTATCGGTTTGATGTATAAGAGAAATTTATATGAAATTTTTAAAAAAATTATAGTAGATTATAGAATTTTATCTTAAAAATAAATGAAGAAAATATATGAAAATTGCTTTACAAATGTTTTTCTCTCTAATTTTTATGGGAAAATTATTTATAAGTCCTATTAGGGAGACTTATGCTACATATGGTCGTACTAAAAAACTTATGTTCCCATAAGTCCTGTAGGAAGTTTGTTGACACATTTACCCTAAATATTAATTGTTAATATCATAAATAATAATAAAACCATATATAGGAAATTGAATATTACCATAGATCATATCTATATAAACGTAATGTAACGTGACACCTACATAAATGTAACGTGACACCTACATAAATGTAACGTGACACTTATACGTAACGTGACACCTACATAAACATAACGTGACACCTAGGAAATTGCATGTTACCATAGATCATATCTACATAAACGTAACGTAACGTGACACCTACATAAACGTAACGTGACACCTATGATTTATGGCATAGATCATATTTACATAAACGTAACGTAACGTGACACTTACATAAACGTAATGTGACACCTATGATCTATGGCAACATTCAATTTCTTACATAGGAAATTGAATGTTGCCATAGATCATATTTATATGAAACGTAACGTGACACCAACATAAACAAGCAACATTTTCACATTCAATTTAAAAAAATAAAAACTCATTAAGTTTGCAAAACGTAACGTGACACGTTACGTTACGTTTATGTAAGTGTCACGTTACGTTTATATAGGTATCACGTTACGTTACATTTATATAGGTGTCACGTTACATTACGTTTATGTAGGTGTCACGTCACGTTACGTTTATGTAAGTGTCACGTCACATTTATGTAGGATCTTGTGGAATACATTCCTATCTAAATAGGACTTGAGACTCTATAAGAAATTACACAGGACTTAACCTACCATAAGTGTCTGAAAAGGGACTTATAAATAAGTTTTCCAATTTTTATCACAAAAGTGTATTATATTAGTTACTTCTCATATAATGTTCAAGAAATAAAAGAAGATTTTCAGATCTCCTCATGTATATCATCTATATAAAAAATAATAAATTAATTAATTAATTAAGATGATTCCATAATCGTAACATCTTCATTTTATCATATTTGTCCATAAAAAATGGACAAGCATATTTTTTAAAAATAAATCATTTATTTTTTTAAGGACAAATGCGAAACAAAATAAATATGTTATAATTATAGAATCAATTTAAATTTTTTATAAATAATATACTCGAAGAATACTAAAAAATGATCAGACAACACCTCTCCAATTGAGATGAGGACAGGTGAGAAGCATACCCTAAGCTTATAGTACATTCAATTTCAAGGGTTATATACCAGAAAGACCCACCTAAGCTTATATTACATTCAATTTCAAGAGTTATATACCAGAAAGACCCAACTATTTCTGACTTTTAAAACAAAATGAGCATTCATCAATCTCTTACAACTAGGGGTGTAAACGGTTCGGTTTGATCGGTGTTAAGAGTATATTTAGCACCGCACCAATATTTTCAATTTTTATGATTAAGAAACTGATACAAACTGTATGCTACGATTCAATTTTGTTGGTTTAATGTAGGGGAGAAATTTTTATGAAATTTTAGAAAATTTTATAATAGATTATAGAATTTTCCATTCAAAATAAATAAAGAAAATATATGAAAATTGCTCTATAAATGTTTTTCTCTCTAATTTTTATTACAAAAATATATTATATTAGTTACTTCTCATATAATGTTCAAGAAATTATAATATAAAAATATTTAAATATAATATACAATCGGTTCGATTTACATTGGTATAAAAAATTTTAAAACCGAAACATACCATATGCTATGAAAAACGGACCAAAAACTAAAATTTCAGTTAGTTTCAATCTGTCAACTCGATTTTATTGATTTTTCTAACATTGCTACTGCAACAACAGGCCACTGGCTATTTGACCGTGAGGGTCTACTACAACATTTTTTTTTTCTTTTTTCCTTTTCCTGGGTGCACAAATTATGAGTCCACAAAATCTTAATTGTTATCTATATATCAATCTAAGACCATATGTCAAAGGTATATACAGCAATGAGAGAATAAACATATGTAAATATTTAATAAATAAATGAAGAAAAAATGCTTATAATGAAATTTAATGAATGCTCTCAAAATATTGTATCCAACCCATCCATTACATCCAAAACACAAGATTTTGGAACCTCCGATTGCCAGCTCGGCGAGTTCCCTGTACTCCTGCTCAGTGCCCAAACTTTGCTCCCTCTCTTCTTGGCCAAACCAAATTCCTGACTTTTGCTTATTCCAGGACCCAACTTTTTCCGGTTCATCACTTTTTCCAATAAATTTCTATCTTCTAGTGACAATTGGGCACTGTGGGCCTTTGGAGAATCAATCAGGGATGGGAGTCGCTGCATCATCACTGGCTGCAGATTCAGTCCTTTGCGGGTTGGAGATCGAACTGGCAAAGCTCTGCAGATTCCATTATCTCTGTGTCTCACAACACTGATTAGACAGTGAAGCCATGCTGCCATTTCAAGGATGTAGTGGTCTGTCTTGTGCATATCTGCGTGATGAAGTGTCTGGAGGCGAATCACATTATTATGGGTGTCCCCCTTCTTGCCAAACTCATTACTGCAAGAAAAGAACACATGCGGCTAAATGTCAGTGTTGATGAAAATGAAAATATGAGGCACTAAGTAAGAGAGGCGAATAACTAACCAGGTGTTCGCCCACTCTCCAACCCACCCAAAACCTTGATGAGCCCTGTCGCGCAAATAAAAAGGAAAAAAGACGTAAATGCACGTATGACCATATTATGGCAGCTAAAAGCTTGAGCAGGAAAATATTAATGGATTTCAAATTCAAGCATAGGCAAAGCAGAAGCTGACAGATTCATTAAACAATCCCATTCAACATACTTGGAAGTATTTGTAGCCACCGGAACAAGCCATTGGAGTGTCTTCTCCATTTCAGCTTTAATTTGAGGAATTGTAAGCTGCAAAAAGGCCAAAAGTTGAAGTGCCTAAGTTACTTACGTAAATACACACATTGCATTTGTACACTTAAAGAATACAAATTGAATCATTTAAAGAAGTCCATGGAAAGAAGCATGCAAAGCATTACAGGAACTACACTATTCTATTTAAGGCATACCTCCTCCTTGGTATCAATTGTCTGGCACCGAGAACGTAGAGCAATCTTGACACTGTTTGGCAACCCATGATATAGTTGGTCTCTCATGTTAGGAGGAAGGGAGGTAGGCCGAGATGCCTAAAAAAAAAAGAATTTATATTTGAAAATCAACATAAATTTGGTTATGCAACACCATCTATATGGAAAAAGGGTAAATTATGGCCCTCTTCAGCAATGGCTTTTTTGGCTAAAACAGTCAATAATGACAAAATAGGTTAAAATAGTCAATAAGACAAAATGTCATATCCAAACCATAATCATTTCACTTTTTCTCTCACAGCCATCAAATTAACTATAAAAAAATAATAAATAAATAAATAACCAACCAACTTCCCAAATATAATTTTTTTAGCCAGGCAAAAATAACTAAAAAGCCAAAAAGCCAACTAAGGGTTGTTTGGGATGATCTGAATCAGTATACTTTTTGACTTTTTACGAAAAAATGTGCAGAAAAGTAGAGAGGTGATGTGACCCAAATAAGTGCACTTATATCAATCATGCCAAATAACCCCTAAAATGGTCAACTTTTCAAACGAGCTCTATGCCAACACCCATGAGGTTTATCAATAACAATTACTCTTTCATGCAAAAACTTCTGTAATAAATTAATTTTTTTTTTTTTAAAAAAAGCCTTCAAAAAATTTCCCGCCTACCGTTAGTGACATAAACATATTATGATGATGACATGTGATAAATTATTTAAATGCCTACTTTGCCCTTTGATAAACTTGGTCCAAGTCTTCGTCAAACAAATAAATAAAAATATAAAATTTTTAATTAACTTTTGTGGGGTGGTGGAAGAAAGTGTATTTATTGACTTTGCCCAAAAATTATTATATTTAAATTAAATTATGTTGCAAAAAAACTAAGGGCAATGGCATGCATAACTGAACAAACTAAATTAACACTGTTACTTGCAAACAACCAGTAGTGTGGGAGAGGTCATTGTAATTTCCAAAACACAAGGGATAGTATGTGTAGTTTCACCAAAGATCAGGCTAGCCAGTGTAATTTACCCTATGAAAAGTATTACCAATAAAATACGAGGAGGAGTTAAACTTACAATGTTGTCTATCTGATTGATTAAGTTGGCATAGTGCAGTGCAAGACCGGCTACACCTAGTCTTTCAGGTTTGTTATCACACTCTGTGCCGACCAAAACCAAACCTGCCATGAAATGACCACACAATGAAAAGTGAATATAAATACCAAATACACTTTAGTGACCAACTAGAACACAAAGCCTGGGTGCTAAATGATAACAGTAAATGTCTTGTACAACCAATTAGAATTGGGAAACAGATAGCAGATTTGCTGGTGTGTTGCATTTGCTTAACGAAATTTCGAGGCTCAAGTGAAATATTCTTCCAGCGTGCATGGGCATTCAATGAACCCATGTCATTGTTTAGGTGCATAAAATGAGTCTACATTTTCTTTTTAAATTATCATTTATTTGGCCTTTACAAATTATGAGATACCAAATGAGGAAGCATGTGATGGAACAGGTGAAGGCAGGTGAAGGGGGCTTGTTTCAAGAAAAAAAACTGCAAAAAGCAAACTATGACAATGGCTGATATATATATATATATTTAAATATATCAATTCATGCAATTAATATTGATTATTTTGTATTTAGTACTATGTTGTTCATACCATTATCTTCAAATGCTTCTGAGATCTCTTGATGTAAGAAAGTAACAATATCAACAAGCTTCTCCACGACCTACAAAAAATATATAGGTTAAAAGAAGTTTTGACTGTTAACATCAAAACAGCAGAAATGCGTTCATTGCACCATATCCTGTGGAACAATTAACGAATAGAATCCAACATATTTACACACTGCCATCCGCATCAAGAAAGGCAGCAGAATGTCAGTTCCAGAGATGGAAAGAAGATTAAATCAACTATTGACAGAAAAGACCCTTGATTTATAGCAAAAATTGCTTCAAGATTAAATTATAGAAACAGATCAAGAAATCCAATCCAGCTTGAAGATCATCAATACTTTTGCATTTTCAGCCAATTGATAAATAAAAGTGATGCACAATCATGTACCTCCTCCAAACTCCTAGCCCAAAGAGATTTCTTTTTCAAGCTCCTCACAAGTTTTCTTTGGTTTTTTAGCTCACTTTGTAAAATCATGACACTCTCTCCTACAATTACAAGAAATGCCAGTTAATTAAAAGAATCCAACTTACTGTACTGGATATCAGAAAACTAATGCCAACAATCAACATCAAAAATCTGCAAATATCCACAGAAAATTATCATACATGAATTGCATCACAGCCAGTTAATGAGAGAAGCAGATGGACATAATTGAAATGAACATGTATTGTTGTTAATATAAAAACAAAAAATCCTGCGAAGTATGTCTACAAATAGAAGGTGTATGCTGAATGACAAACCCTTATCGCCCAACATAGCAAAAAAAGAATTAAAAAATTAAAAAACAAGCTTTTTCTATTAAACAATGTCGTTGAGCATTTACATCTTTGATATAAAAAAAACCTTTCACAAGATATCCAGAAGTTTCATCTAACTTATAATTTGCACATAGGTTACACTTATTCACAAATGCACCCTAATAATGCAAGCATGCACACCACATCAGTGCCACTAGAAATTGAATATCTCATTATATGCATTAGAACACTACCATAGAGTTCTGGGAGAGACAGTAAGATGGCCTTGCTGCACTTGTTTGTGAAACAGCAAAATCCTAATTTGCACCCTAAATATGCTCAAAAACTTTTAAGTGTGCTCCACTACGAATAGGGTATATTTATAGCACAAAATGCCACAACCAGTATTAAAAATAAAAAAAAATGTGGATGACAATATCAACTATAGCATGAGAGAAATAGTCAGAGTCCATTAATCCCCTTTTATTTTATTTTATTTATTTTTGGTAATTATAAAGGGGTGACCATTGGTTCAATGGTAAAACCTTAGCCTAATAACCTTGAGGTTATGGGTTCAAGTCTCAGGGAAACCACTATATGTATTATGCCAAAAGTTAGTTGTGTATCTAATTTTTCCTCTCCCAAACACACATTAATGTGTACTAATTTGGTGTTGTTTTTATTTTTGGTAATTATAGCCCTATACCTTGATGAGATAACTAAAATCATGCCATGAAGTCTAAATGGTATATGTCCTCATATATCAAACTATTGATAAACTAACACCATAGGACAAGTTCTTGCAGTAAAACCAAACCACGAAACTACAATCAATTCCATCTAAAAGTATAAGCTCTGCACAAAATAACAGATCCGGACAAATGCCATTCAGCATTTCGAAATTGAAATGAGGCTTTGATCCTCAACCTCCAACCAAAAATAACACCATTTAACTTTTTGCATCCCATTGCTAGAATGGGCAAACAAAATATAGCCAAAAAATGAACACAATAACCATTTCTCATAAAAACAGGACCAAAGAACCACAGAAAAACCTGGCCTCGTTTCATGATAATGTTGAAAAGCAGAGAAACAATAAAGCCAGTGCGGAAAAAAAAAATCAATCAGTGTGTTTGGTTTGAGTTTTCTGGATTAAGTTTTTTGAAAACTGAGTTTTTTGGTTTTCGTATTTTTTTATTTTTAGTAAATATTTTTAAAATTTTAAATATTTTTTTTACTTTTTTAGATGCACCTTACTTAGATGTATCTAAAAAGTAAAAAAATTGTGAAAAAATATTTTAAAAAATTAAGAAATACATAAAAATACAAAAAATGTACTGAATTTTTGTATTTTTTTTGTATTTTTGGTATTTAGTGAATTTTTAAAATATTTTTTTTACATTTTTTTTACTTTTTAAGTGTATTTATGTTAGGTGTGTCTAAAAAGTAAAAAATTTGCCTAATATATTAAAAAAATTCAATAAAAACAAAAAAACACGAAAAATAAGAAAGTAGAATTTTTTGAAAACTGTTTTTATAAAAATGAAACCAAGCAAGGTGTTTAAAATTATATCATAGCATATCCACTTAAAGACAATTACAAACATGAACCAAATCAAAATGTTCATGAAAGCTGAACAAAAATAGAATAGTAGCTAGTAGGTTGCCTGGAAATATATATGCGTGTGTGTGTGTGTGTGTGTGTGAATGCTTTCCCCAGTTATTATCCAGTCTTTGATTCATTAGGCAATCATATATATCTATGGATGAAAAGAGAATAATATGACAATTTTACCTCTAGAATTGATATTCATTTATATCTAAGACCACTTTGGAAGAAAAACAATAACCATTTCTAACCTTTACGAGGGAGATTTAAGGACTGTAATTCTTCAAGCTTCCGCCGATAATCTTGTTCAAATCTATCCAAAGCATTCAATTCGTGATATAGTTCCTACAAATCAAGGAGTAAGGCTTTTAGTGTAGATCAAACTGACTAAAAAGCTATTAAAAACCACAAATTGAAATTAGATCTTATTCTAGTATTGAAAAACATATCTTGAACTTTTAATTGTTCGTCCAAAATTTTATGAGTTTGTTTGCTTCAAAAACACTTTCAAAGGTTTCATGAATACTTCTGGAAACTAAAACAAATTCACATACAACAACATAGTGCATGGCAGTCTCGTAGTACAGCAATCTTTATTGGCTAATGAAAAACATTCAGCATAATTTTACTAAGAAAAATAAACCATGTCTACTGCTGCTGGCAAACTTTGGGAAATCATTGTTGAACCACCATATAATCTATGTATGTGCCTTTATCCAAGCACACACAGATGCACTCAAATGAGTCAACTGGTTGATGCTGACAACTACAAAATGACACAGAACTGGGATATGCAATCTAAGAAGACCACTAGTTCCAAAGTTATACATACAGACTACAAGTCACAAATATTAAGTCCTACAGCAACCTAAACACTAAACTGCTGCACGTTGAAAATAAAATGGCAACATGGCAATTCATGACTGCAAAAAGCAAAACATTATAAAAGGAAAACAGATTAGAGCAGAAGTTTACAACTATATTGTGCAGTATATTGCCCCCAAAAGCCAAAGATTTTAAGTGTGAGAGTAAAAACGAAACTGAAAAATTGCAGCACCCTACTAGGCACTAATCAAAGAACCAAAGCACATCTGCATTAGTAAAGTATGACATCTCCAAAATACAACTGAACTTACAGAAGTATGCTGAGCCATGTTAGTCAACTCTTGCATTGTCATTTCTGCCTCCTCTCTTAGTGTTTTATTGATTGCATGGTCCGAGCCCAATCTGATAAATTACAAATATTTCATTAATGCCTTTCCAACATTAGAAAATAACAGCAGTTTCACTAATATAAACTATAAAGCATCTTGCTTACTTTGAAAAAAATCGGCCCAAGTTGTGCCATTGTGGGTCTTTACATAGATCTCCAAACCTAACTACTTCACGGGAGAAAACATTAAATTCTTCCCTACAAAATGCAAACATATTACAATTTAGAAAGATGAAAATCCTGTGACAAACCCTAGTGCATGAAGCAGACAAGGCAGTCAAGCAAGGGTGAAGCTGTTCAAAAACAGGGGAAAAAAGAAAAAGAAAAAGAAAGCACATTTTATGTAATAACTGGGAAACCTTTTGTCAGCAGCAGCAATACTTAGCAACTCTTTCATGTCTTTAGAAACTAATTGCTGCACTCCTTCTGAATGTAAAACCTCCTCTTTTAGAAACTGGACATTTTCTTGAGAAAGAGATTGCACCAAATTTGCACCTTTGGCAACTGTATTAGCAATTTCAAATGCCAAAATGGAGATTTTATTCCCTCTTGAAGCCATGCCAGAGATAAACCCACTGTTGGAATTCAAGTTCGACATGCCGCTTCCAAGTGTGTCTAGAACTTCCACTGCCCTCTCTAGGCCCACAATTCCAGCTCTTCCCAAAAATGAGCTCATCTGAGGCACCTACAAAAGAAGAGACACAATGTAAACTGCAATGCAAGAGTAAGTTTCATTTTAATATTATGTCCCATTGGCATATCTCCTCGGGGGGCGGGGGGAATCAAAAGATTATAACTGTTGGGTAACAGATACAGAAAACTAGTGAAGCTGAATATCAGGAAGAAAAAAAAAACAAGGTTCCTACAATAGTACCCAATTGAAATAGAGTAAAACAATAGAAAAAAGATGACTAGCATCAATGATGACAAATTTCTGCTCAAATCTATACATTCAAAGAATAGTCAAGGAAGGAAGTCCATCCCCTTGTCTAAGGTTGACGGAGCATGATAACATTCTACATATGGACTAGTCAATCATCGTAAGCTGATAGCAAGCTTGATTCATTATTGTTTAAGAAAATAGACCACATCTGCCTTTTGTCGTGGGTTATGATTAATTATTGCTTAAGCAATTAAAGATCTTAACGAACTGGTCAATCAGCGTATCTCACTTCTTTTGCATCTACATCGTAAAGTTTTCCTGCAGAAATTTCATATGAGGCATGATCAATGCAGATTTTTCTGTGCATTCTAACAACAAAGCCAAAGTTGAAGCAATGCAAACTATGTCAGGGAACCATTTTGCATTTTTGCCGCCTATATGGCTAGAAATATCATCTCAGATAGCACAGTTGCATTCTTCTGGGATCCCAATGCACAACAGTTCATAGTCCGAACGCATTAGATGGTTTTTCTCGCTTCTCTCCTTTATCCTCCCATCTTCCTCGTTTTGTTAATGCACCGTGGTTTCTTAGATATCAAACTCCATGAAAGTGGAGCCTCCTCCATTTTCTCATACAATTCTGTTCCAGATCAACAGACAGTTTCACCTCCTCTTGTCCTCAAACTGCTTAATTGATTAATTATCTTCACTTTTCTTGTACTACTAACCCTACAAACAAGACTTAAAAAGGTTTATGCCACTAAAATCTTCGTTTTCATATTATCTCTTTCTTTTTCTTTTTTTCATCCCCCCTACCAAACTTGCTTTCCCATAGAAACAAAAGAAACCACCATTCTGTTCTCACGATCTGCAAGGCCAGTAACAAAAATACACAACAAAGTTCATAACCAACATGCGTTCTTTCCTCGTTCTTTTGTTTTGCTGCCAATCATGCTTAGAATTGCTTATGCATAATACCTATCAAAGTCAACAATTAAAACAATTGCTTCCAAGTAAGGCATAAAAAGGCCAGTTTGATTAGCAGGATTAATTGTGAGGAGATTAACAATCCGTGAGATTAGTATAGGATTGGTTATCCAGTTCAATTAGTGAGACACATAATTTCCTCTTGTCTTCGTTTGTTTTGCAATAGATACGGAAACATATAATCTCAATTATATATGTATCTTCTGCGTTATTAGTTGTTAGGATTAAAAAATGGATCAATTTTGTTAAATAGAATGGTTATTGAAATCTAATACGATTAATAAAACTCCCAACAAAATAATGGAATGTGAGTCCCATTATGCTATAGCCCGCCCAATTAAACAAGTCCAAAGCGCGGAATGAAAAGTACCTTGTTTTGCCCTGTCCTAGTAGGCGTTGACTGCTTGAGTTCGCCGGAAATGGACAACCCAAGTTCGCCGGAATCATAACTCTGTGAATTCTTCTCGAAAACGTCCACGTCGGAATAGGAACAACGATCCTCCTTTTTCTTAGTGAAACTCCTTATCGATTTGAGCTTCCCCGAAAACCCCGACCTCTGCTCTCGGACTTCTGACTTCGGCTTCATCGTCCCACCTGCACACACCCCTCCCATTCTGCTTCCAACAATTCTACTTCAAGCACACTCCCAATTTGAACCTAACAAACAATTTTACAACAACAATTCATTTAGTTGCGCAATATATATATAAATCACTACATTTCTTTCTCAGTAACCAAACAGGGTTTAGAAAATCTAGCTACCTATCTGATCACACAAAGTAATGTAGAAAATCGAATTCAGAGCACGAGAACAATGAGATTATGAAAAGATTAAAACTAGAGAACGATTGTAAGCGTGAGTTTGACAGAAAAAAATGAGATTTAAAACCAAACAAAAAAAATCAACAGATTCAATGAACCGGATCGGATTGATTGAATTGAATAGTACTAATACCGCGTTATGTGAGCAAATCAAATCTGGGACGCATCGGATTGACTGATGAATTGAATTTTATCTTGTTGAAAGAGGCTCGATTCGATGGCCACAATTGCTAACCACACGACACGGGCTTGTAATTAAGTTCTCTGCAGAAATGCTTGACTAGTACTGTTTTCTGTCTCTATAGTTTTGTTTTTCGTTCGCATAAAAGTCTCGTCTGAATGTGGAAAAGGTTTGGTATATAAATAAAATATCGCGTGAGATTATTTTTTATTAATTATAAATATATGTCACTTAATATAAATATAATAAATTTTATTATAAATTCAATCACAGGTATCACACCACTCATATTGTATGGATAATATTAATTAATATATTAATAAATAATAAGATATAATTTTACAAATTTTAAATATTTATAATTTAGATAATAAAAAATCAATAATAATAATACAATATTAATTACTATATTAATATATATATATTAATTAATATAGGTAACACTACTGATATTGTATTACATATAAAAATTACTCCAGAATGTAAGAGCGGAGATTTGAAGTCCCGCCCACAATTCTGAGTTGAGTCTTGGAATGACCACTTTACAATATTGTCCCTATGGTTCTAATGTAATTACTTATAAAAATATGGGGAACTTACTGATAAGTCTCATGTACCAAGTTCAAGACCCAGCTAATCCTCAAACAAAACACTTGCACCAATTAGTCCAATACATTTTTAATTGTTACCAAAAAATCCTTTTTTTTTAAAAAAAAAAAATTTTACAGACACTGTTCACATCTTACTACCGTTGGACTTCCGTCAAACTGTCGTCGGAGACTCGTCGGAATGTTCAACATCGCCGGGAAGTCGCCGGAAGTTCACCGGAGTGTTAAGAACGTTAATGGAAGTCGCCGAAATGTTCAGAACGTTCACTGGACGTTAAGAACATCACTGGAGACTCACCGGAATGTCTAGAATATTGCCGAAAAAAAAAAAAGAATAAATGGATAAATTATAGCAAAAAAATATAGCAAAATGTGCTAAATATTGATAAACTAAAAGGAAAAAAAAAATGAAACGACAAAAAACAGCAACAATGGGGAAAACATATGTTATTTTTCAATTTTTGTAAGGTTCAAGCAAATAATCTCTAAATAGTGATCAAACTGAAAAGTAAGTTTTGAAACTGTAAAATGTTACAGTTTCAAAACAAAAATCTATTAAGCATTTATCCTTATTAATCAAACTGAAAAACATGTTATGAAACTGTAAAATTTTACAGTTTTATACCATGATTCATTCCAGCACCAAAAAAATTTGAAACTGCAAAATTTTACAGTTTTAAACCATGATTCATTCCAGCACCAAAAAAAAATTTGAAACTGCAAAATTTTATAGTTTTCACCGCCTGTAACTAAAACTCGAAAACTACTTGTTCAGAATTTGAAAACTTTCTCCATTAGAACAGAAAAACAGAAGTGTATAGCAGAGAAAAAAGAAAGAGATCGAAGGAGAAAGGCGGCTGTAGAGAGAGGATTGTACTCCGGCAACTATTTTTTGTTTAGATCTAGCCAAATCTGATGTAGATCTGAGTAGATCTACATCAGATCCACTCATCTTCTTCGTCGGAAATATATCATCTTCGCCGTCGGTGAGAGTGAAGTCACGAGTTGATTTCGATGGTTGGTGGTTATCAGTGAATCCCGATCAATGAGAAAGACATGATCACCAGTCGTCGTCCATGACAAAGACGATGAAAGAAAAATACAGAAAAAAGAGAGATAAGAAAACGTAAAGAGGGAGGCAAAAAGCACAGAGAGAGAGAGAGAGGGGAGATAAGGACTTTTGGGTCTACTTAAAAAGTTACAGGATTAAATGGTGTCTACATGTTCCACATAGGACCTGTGGGTAATTTCCCCTAAAAATATCTTAGTAGATGTGGACCCGGAAAATGTTGTTTGCCTTACCTACCATATTGGTTTTTTTTTTTAAAGGTACTTAATACATTTAATTTATCATTTTTAAAATTTAATATTTGAAAAATATTAAATTTTAATTTATTAAATATTTAATTATGTGAGATTTAACATTAATGTTACATCATTATGGGTTATTTAGTGATCATAAATTAGAGAATGTAGCATTATTTTTTTTAGTGATACTACATCCCTTTAATTTTGCACCTTTAATTCCATCCCTATCAATGTAACTCACTCTTATGTAAGTGATCTTACATTTTGAAAAGAATTGATTAGTTATTATTAGTTATCACCTCATTATAAATACAATCAGAGATAATGAAATGGAAGAATGAAACATTTTTCATTTTTTTTAGATGGCGCTAATGCCACAAAAAACATTGTTTCCACATTTATTTTCTTTTTGGCATTTCTACAATTGTTAAGTTAAAATCAATAAAAATTTAATTTTAATAAATTTTGTTTTATATATTTTTATATTTACCGGTGGTGCTACATGCACCAATTAATGTACTAACTAGTGTACCAACACTAGTTATGACATTATTATTGACCCCACTCATTATACAAATTACAAATGCTAAAAATCTCTTAAATTATGTCACATTATCAATTAGTACACTAGTTAGTACACTAATTGATACATATAGTATTATTCTATATTTACAAATATATTGAGTTAAAGATAATGTATTATACCATTATTAACATTTTTTTACTGTTTGATAACAATCACTTATTTTCTTAACTTTTTTGGTGTACTAGTAGCTTGGACATTTTTTTTATTTTATTTTATTTGAGAGACTAATGTGTTACTCCATTTATATGCATCAATCGCACAAATGATAGGAAACATTCTTTATCCCAGGTAACCTAACCTTTTTTTTTAGAAAAAATTATTGATAAATTCTATTTAGAAGTGTTTTAACTCAAGAAGTCTATGAAGGAATTTTTTAACCCATTTAATTCCATATATGTATAGTTTTATTCTATAAAGTCTTTTTTCTTGATTTACACTATTTTTCTTGAACACTTATACCCTTATATTTAATTTTGATACCCTTATAAATATTTTTTGAATGGTTAGCAATTTTATGATGTAAACATTCATATTTTAAAATTCACATTGGTAGGAATGTAAAATTGGCCCGTGGGCGGCCCGAAACCCGTCTGCGAGCCGGGGCGGGCCCGGCCCATTGACAATGTGAATATTCACATTGACATGTCAACATTCACATTAATAGGAGTATAAAATTGGCCCGCGTCCCATGGCGCCGCGAAACCCGCCCGCAGTCCATGGGCGGCCCGAGGCGGGCCCGGTCCGGGCCGTTGGCAATGTGAATATTCATGTTGACATGTTAATATTCACATTGATAAGAGTATAAAATTGGTCCGCGGCCCATGGGCGGCCAAAAGCCCGCCCGCGGCCCGGGGCGGGCCCGGCCCGACCCGTTGACAATGTGAATATTCACATTGACATGTTAACATTCACATTGATAAGAGTATAAAATTGGTCAGCGTCCCGTGGGCAGACAAAAGCCCGCCCGCGGCCCGGGGCGGGTCCGGCCCGGCCCGTTGACAATGTGAATATTCACATTGACATGTTAACATTCACATTGATAGGAGTGTAAAATTAGCCCGCGCCCCGTGGCTGCCTGAAACCCGCCCACGGCCCGTGGGCGGCCCGGGGCGGGCTCGGCCCGTTGAAAATGTGATTGATAAGAGTATAAAATTGGCACGCGCCCCGTGGCTGCCCAAAACCCGCCCACGGCCCGTAGGCAGCCCGGGGCGGGCCCGGTTCGGTCTTTTGACAATGTGAATATTCACATTGACATGTTAACATTCACATTGATAAGAGTATAAAATTGGTCCGTGCCCCGTGGCTGCCCGAAACCCGCCCATAGCCCATGGGCGGCCCGGGGCGAGCCCGGCCTGGCTTGTTGACAATGTGAATATTCACATTGACATGTTAACATTCACATTGATAAGAATATAAAATTGGCCCGCAGCCCATGGGCGGCCAAAGCTCGTCCGCAGCCCAGGGCAGGCCCGGCCCGGCCCATTGACAATGTGGATATTCACATTGACATGTTAACATTCACATTGATAAGAGTGTAAAATTGGCCCGCAGCCCGTGGTGGCCCGAAGCCCGACCGCAGCCCGAGGCGGGCTTGGCCCGACCCGTGACAATGTGAATATTCACATTGACATGTTAACATTAACATTAATAGGAGTGTAAAATTTGCCCACTGCCCGAAGCTCGCTCGCGGCCCGGGGTAGGCCCTGCCCGGCCCGTTGACAATGTGAATATTCACATTGACATGTTAACATGCACATTGATAGGAATGTAGAATTGGCCCGCCGCCCGTGGGCTGCTCGAAGCCCGCCCACGGCCCGGGGCAGGCTCGTTTGGGTCCGGGCCCGAGCATGTCCGAGACCCTAAGCTAGGGCCTAGGCCATCACTTTGAAGCCCAGCTCGGCCCGGCCCATCGGCCCGTTTAAGGCCTATTCAAGGCTCGGTCCGAGGCCCAGCCCGCCTGAGGCACAATGTCTTTTTTTGTGGAAAATAATAAAATTTTGGTAGAAAAAATTAAAAAGAATTAAAAAAAAATGGCCAGGCCCGCCCAAGCCCCGCCTAAGCTCGAGCCTAGGCCTAGGCCCACCGGCCCGACCCGAGGCTGTTGTCTTCAGGCCGCGAGCCAATTTTACACTCCTATCAATGTGAATGTTAATATGTCAATGTGAATATTCACATTGTCCCGGGCCGGACCGAGCTCGCCCCGAGCCGCCCACAGGCCGCGGGCTAATTTTATACTCCTATCAATGTGAATGTTAATATGTCAATGTGAATATTCACATTGTACATGGGCCGGGCCCCTACACATTGACGATATGAACATTCACATTGACGGTGTGAACATTCACATTAGGGGTATTTTGGTAATTATGTCACCCATAGGACTTATTGAAACATAAGAAAATAATATGAACTAAATAGAACATAAGTAGATGAAAAGGGTATTTTGGTCTTCTTATCTCAAATAGGACCTAATGGAATAGTCAAAAAGAATATGAATTGGATGGAACATAAGTAATTAAAGATGGATTTATGGAAAAAGCTCCCTTTTTTTTACACCAACTTATAAGTTTTTTTTTTTTTAATTTTTAAAGTAACTTTGTCAAGTTTAAAGCAAAATAATATACATATATATAAAGACAAAAAAGTTTTTTTAAAAAAAAACATATATTTTTATTGCAAAAAAAAGTCTCATGCTGACAATTTCATTAGTAAAATTTAACATTAAGGTTGTGTTTGGTTTGATGAGAAAATGAGAAATAATTGAGTGAATTCGAATTTAAAACTACATTTGGTTGAGCAATAAAATAGATAAATGAAAGAGTTTAAATTAATTCAAAAGATAAAAAGTGAGATTCCATTTCGTTCTCACATTTTTTTTCCCTTTTGCATTTTTTATTATAACCAAACAAAATTACATTTCATTTTTCTTGTTCATTTTTCTCATTAAATTCTCAAATCAAACATAAGAAAAATTCACATTATTAGTTGACCAAAATGTATTGAATTAACTATGACGATTAAAAGAATAAAATATCAAAATAAGATTTGAGATAAAGTGCTTAAACACACCATGCAATTTATAATATATTTTTTAAAATTTATTAACTTGAAATACAAGTTAAGAAAACTTACAAAGATGACAAACTTTTTAATTTATTATTTTTGGATAAATTACAAATACATCCGTTGAGATTTGTTTAAAGTACAAATTGTCCCATGTAATTTGAAAAATTACAATTATCACATTGTTAGAATTTTTTATTTAACATAATTAACTAAGAAAATAAAATTCATAATTGCTCTTTTATACAAGGGCTCTTTTTTGATAAATCTTATTTGTAACTGTTTTATTCCATAAAACCCAAACTATTTTTGAATATTCCATTAGGTCCATTAATTGTAAAAGGACGAAATAACCCTCATCCGCCTCTCCCGTGTCTAATCGATTTCGATTTTGAAAACTCATTCCTATTCCAACTACTCAATCCACGAAATTTCCAAAACAAAAACTGATCGTCGACCCCAGATTCACATCGCCTCACCGTAACCCTAGATTTACATTGCCTCACCATTGTCGTCATCCACCGTCGACCCCAGATTCCTCTTCATCTCACGGCTGCGAAGGTTTAAATCGGAAGGAGGGTGCTTCGTCGTTCCAAAATTCCTGTTGGTGGACTGAGTTTATTTCATCGACTGAGTGTGGTCCATACCCACCCACCATGAGGAACAAAAGTAAGCAATACCATTCCACCTTCTGCTTTTCAATCATAATGTGATCACCGATGTATACATTTACATTGCCCTATAACTGTTATTGTTTTTGGAATTGATTTTGTAAACATAGAATATGTGAACATTCACATTACTGTTCATTACTGGATAAACTGACATTAGTAGGCACTGATGTGAACATTCACATCAGTGTATAATAATGTGAATGTTCACATTACTGTCATTGTTGATATTGTTGATTGTTGATGTCCATAGAACCCCCAATCTTCACTCAACAATGTGATGGAATATGATGTAAATATTCACATTGTGACATCAATGTCAGACTTGTTGGTATTGTTGGGTGTTATTTGATGTTGTTGGTTCCACCCTCTGTTTTTTCAGCCAATTATATGTTCTTATTTGAACAAACAGGTCTTCCCCGTAGATTTGAAGGCAAACGAAAGAGAGGGGAATCGCGTGCCAAAGGCAAACCCGATTAACAGCTAATTCTGAACAAGTGAACATGAAAAAAGGTTAACTACCAGTCAAATATAACTGGATTGGGAAACTGTTGAAGGATACAAAATTTACAAGTAGTCAATTGAAGTGCCTTAGCAAAACACCGTTTTGGCCCTTATTTGATTGTTTGATCAGTAATGAAGTCGACCTCAACCATTGCATGAAATACGATGATGTCATTGTATGTATAGTGCAGACATTCAAGCCATCTAGTGGGAGGTTTTACATCGGGGACAAGAGCATTCAGATTTTTAGAAGTGATGTATCACTTATTTTTGGAGTGGACTACGGCACCAAATCGATGGACCTCTCTTATGATGCAAAACCAACGACCGGCATCATACACCGAATGTGCAAGGATGTTAGTCGGTTAAGTGCCACCAAAATATGAGAAATTCTGAACGAAGCATTAAAGGGCACAAAGAAATAAAACAATGAAGAGGTCGCAAGATTAGTTTGCATGTATGCATGCATCAAGCTGTTCTTTTCTACGTCCGGAGAAACAATTGGATGGGCTTTCTACTCATACATAGACCCATTAGACAACATGATCGAGTATGACTGGGCTGAGAGCATCCGGGCAACCCTGATGGGTTCAATGGGCCAAAATTGGAAAAAATCAGGACGAGTCACCGGATGTGTTATGTTGTTAATAGTAAATCTCATAATACTTATTCTATGTTTAATATGAACATTTACAGAGTCTGCCCACTCTGATGTAAATGTTCACATTACTGGGCAATGGTGTGAAAGTTGACATCAGTGATGTAAACATTCACATTACTGTTCAGTAATGTACAAAACACACATTAGTAAACACTGATGTAAACATTCACATCAGTGTAGATTGATGTGATGTTAGCACCAAAACAAATGTGGAACATTCACATTACTGATGTGAATGTTCACATTACTAGGCAATGATGTGAAAGTTGACATCAGTGATGTAAACATTCACATTACTATTCAGTAATGTACAAAAACACATTAGTAGACATTGGTGTAAACATTTATATCAGTGTAGATTGATGTGATGTTAGCACCAAAACAAATGTGGAACATTCACATTACTAGGCAATGGTGTGGAAGTTGACATCAATAATGTGAACATTCACATTATTGTTCAGTAATGGATAAACACACATTATTAGCCACTGGTGTAAACATTCACATCAGTGTTATTTGATGTGAACATTCACATTACTGATATTTGTTATTTGTTTCAGTACTGGTTGTGTGAGCATACAACAATCTTACAACCCCGCAACCCTAATGCCATTCCGCGATGTGTGACGTGGGACCTCACAGCCTTACATACCAACATGAAATCCATATCTTTGGCTAAACTTGGTTTAAATGAAACAGAAGTACAAGCAAAAATATTGTGCCCATTCACATAGTGAGACGAGGAACTATGTAACTAACATAATGTTTCCAACTGCAGGTATATGGTGGCGAGCTGATGGCATCCCCAACTGAAGCAAAGATGTACCATCATACAAAATTGAATGTGGAGCCCAAACCTGAGGTTTTGTCAAGTGCACCAGCAAAGCAAGATGAAAGCAATGATGATGAAAGCAAAGATAATCAAGGCAGTGACGACAGCGATAGAATTTCTGGCGATACAATGCACCTAAATGATGTTGAACATGACATCAACACCAGCTTTAACACCACCAATGCTGAGAGAGGTATCATCATAGCACAACCAAGTGAGCCGGACATTGTAAAAGAAAACCAAAAAGCTTGGGGTCTCGTACGACAATGGGAAGTGAAATACAAACAGTTGGAAAAATCGTGGGAGTTGAGGGTAAAGGTGGTTGCTGCGTTGAAGCCAAACTATTTGACCAATCGGGCCCATCCAATATGGACATGGACATCAAGAATTGCATGGAGTGGAAAGATACAGAAATTCAGCGGTTGACAAAGTTGGTCATCAACCTGGAATGTGAAAAAATAATTCTTCAAGACCTTTTTGATGATAAGTCCGTCCACATTATCACTTAAGTTGAAGCACAAAAGGCTCATGACAGCCTTGAGAAGCATCCCATTGTAGCATTGGAACACATTATCAGCCCACCATCAAGGGTAAAGCACGTCAAGCAGAAGGTAAGGAAAGAGCACCGGTTGGATGAGTTTGAATACCCCAAGTTGCCTGGTCAAAAGAAAGGGAAAGAGGGAGCTGAAGAGCAATCTCATGCAGTCCAAATTGCACAAGATTTAGACAAGCATCCACAAAAAAGCACCCAACAAAGTACAAGAAGTTAACCTTGAACAACAAACTGAAGGTTTGGGCCAACATGAGCAAACTCAACAAGCAGAAAGGTCCAAAATTTGCACAAGAACGGCGGTGATGAGTAAGTGATCTTACATATCCCCAACTGAATTTTTTTTTATGCTGATGTTGAGCTTCACATACGTACTTAATAGATTAGATCATTTCATAAATGTGCAATGTTGACATTAACGTTTTCTATAATCACAATGCACAAGTTGCTTGTGTAGCGAGGGGACTCAAAGACTAAAGACGTGTATTTTGATGACATCATACACATCATCATGGAAAACTCAATACATAACAACGTATGGCAATCGTAAATGTGTACAAAACACACACACACACACACACATTGAACATTGATATACAGATGTGAATGTTAACAACAATATAAAATCACAGGTCTGAACATTCACATTGACAGATGTGAACATTAACATCATTCGCAGTAAACATTATATGCTTATTATGCTGTTAACTTAAATGACACACAGATGTGAATGTTAACAACAACATAATATGACAGGTGTGAACATTCACATCTGTAATACATTGCATGGCTGTTTCACAAATTAACAGATGTGAACATTCACATCATTCACATCACTCATCATTAACAGATGTGAACATTCACATCGAACATTGATATAAATACTTGGTACATCATTGTATGCCCTTTGTGTGCAAAAAGTCATGCAAGAGTACTGTAATAACCCCGACCTGTAATTAGCTATTAATCAGTAATTAAGAATGCTAATGAGTGGATTAAAATAAATTGTGGGATTAATACGTAAATTGCATCATAATTGGCCCTCTTTCTGTTGCTTATAAAATATCTGTCCGGAAGTACCACTTTAGAATGAAAATTGAAAGCCTTATCGGCATCCAAACCCGAAATTGGTTACACCATTATGTTAATTGGAATTTTTAGAACCTTATGGTATATTTAATTAAAATGTGATTTGGTATGATTAAATTAGATTAAATAAGCTAATTAAAGAGTTGGACTTATTTACCGTTTTGCCACCTAGTGGCCAAATCCATACAAAATATATTTTAGCCCCTTTTAGCTCATTTTGAGCTCATTTTTCATCTCCTTAGTGGAAAATTCTGAGATAACATCTTAGAGAGAGAGTGTGTGCAATTTTAGAGAGAGGAAGGAGAATTCAAGAGAGATTGAAGGCTAGAGTTTGAATTAAACAAGGATTTTGGCTAGAACAAGAGAATTTGAAGACTCTAGGTATGATTTCAACCTCTAATTTGTGAACCTAAGTCATCTAGCATGAGAATTCATGAAGATTATAAGTTTAGTCATGTAATGGAGCTTGTAATGAGGAGTTGAGTTTCAAATCATGCATGCATGCATAAATTCTTGCATTTTGAAGTTAATTTCATGAAAAATTTACATGCATGTTTATATTTATGTTCAAGACCATGGATTCATCATGTTTTTGAAAAGATGGGCTCATTAGAGCATGTATTTGGAGCTTGGTTGTGGTTTTGATTCATGCATGTATACATTTACATAGTAGGTTGCCATTGAGTTTGATTTTGAGCATCTAACTTGTTTTGGGAGTTATTTGGTGCATACATGTTTGAATCATCATGTTTTAAAGCTTAAATCCATGTTTTGAAAAGGGTTTCTTGCATGCATGGAGTTTAGGAGCTCAAATTTCAAGTTCCATGAGTGTTGAAGACAAGAGTTTTAAAGAATTCACATGCATGTCTTACTTCTTGAAATTCAAGTTGAAATTGTGAGTTTTGACAAACTCTTGGGCCACGATTTTATCAAATAATCTTTGATTCATCATGTTTTACAAGTTTACTTTGTTATTCCAAGTTTTGGGGCCCAAGTGATGAGTTTTGGAGGTTTAAACTCGAGTATTGAACTCAGGGATGCAATCTGGAAATTCCAGATTTTTGCAGCCTCGCTCGAGCGAAGGGGTTCTCGCTCGAGCGACCACTCTGAGATTGTGCACTTCGCTCGAGCGACCAAAAGTCCGCTCGAGCGTAAATTTCGAGCTCCCAGAAGTTTGCATCATTTACAGATCGCTCGAGCGAAGGAATGTGCGCTCGAGCGACCAGTCACATTTTTGCATGCTCGCTCGAGCGAGGAAGGCTTCGCTCGAGCGAGGACTTAAAATCCTGAAATTTTGCCTAAGTGTTCCAAGGCATGTTTTGACAACCTCATTGCATCTTAGGCGTTCCTAAGCCTTAATTAAGCTATAGTAATGAGGTTATGGGCTAGAAACGCACACTAAGATAATGAATGGCAAGTATGTATGTGACTTGAGCGTTGTAATAAGAATGAATCACATTAAGAGATTTCAAGGGTGTGTGTGTCCTAAGCCATGTGATAAGAATAAACATGAACCAACGTGATGTAAGCTAAGCCTTAATGGCCACATGAATGAGTAATGATAGATTCGTTAGTGTTATGTATTTTGTGATTGTAGGTCAACGTCCGAGAAGTGATTGACCATCTACGGAACCACTGTGAGTAACGTTATCGTAAAGATACGTTTATATGAAATTATGTTCCAAACGAGATATGATATGTTATGTTTTCTGAAATGATATATGCTTCTGTGAACGAACATTCCAAGTTTGAAATCTATTATGGCATCCGTAGATAGTCCCAAGTCATGGGGGACGGCATGAAAATGCGGGTCCATGACATTTACGAGATCTCGTTAGCCACTTCATTGTGGTGATATGTGTTTAATCGGCGTCCGAGACCGGTTACTCTAGTCGGAAGACGTTATGTGATATGTTCGATATGTTCTATGGGATATGCCATTATTATGTTCTGATATGAGATGACTATGATTATGATATGATCTGTTTTGTACGTATAAAATGTTCGGGATTTCGTTCACTAACCCCTTTACCGTAATGTTATTCACTGGGCTTTAGCTCACTGTTTGTATATATATATTATAGGTGAGCATTCTGGAGTGCAAGCCCGAAGGTTTTGTGGGGGACTGTGTTTCTGTTGTCAGCCAGCCTTTGTGCCTCACGTGGAGGTTCCCGAAGTATCTTGGGTTCAAGTCCCGATTAGTCCTGCATATGTCTGGATCTTTATTTAATTATGTTGGCTGTATTTAAGATACTGTAACGTGTGTGGTATAATGTAATGTATGGTTGACTTATGGCTATGTAATTAAAGTTTTAAATTATTCTGTTTCATGTAAGTCAACACAGCTCATTGGACAATTATATTCACGTGATTGCTTCCGCTAGCCCCTTATTTTATATTAATGTCATCAGAGGCCGTAGGTAATCTAAGGATTACTGGCCGGTTGCGGCGCTAAACCTATAGGGGCGGGTTTGGGTCGTGACAAGTACCCCCCCACAAGAGAAATAAACTGATTGATGTACATATCAAGGAGTATCAAGGCCAGAGATACTTCATCTTCCCAATACACGACAACTTCCACTGGACGATTGTTGTGTACGACGTGAAAGACAATCTATGGAGGCATTATAACTTGCTACGCCCAAGGCCCAGCATACATGACCCATATATTGACAAAGCACAAATAGTGGTAAGTGGCTGGCACATATAATACTTGTCATGATATGTAATATTTGAACTTGAACGTATGCACTATGTTGTTTGGTGCCTAATATGAAATTTCTATGTTGGCAGAGAGACTACATCAAGGCTTTGGTGCACAACATCGAACCATCATCACGATTATGGACCAAATTATCAAGCCAAAATACTTCGCAACCAATCATATCAGTAGACATTGTCCTTAGCAAGCATCATATTCGTAAGCCTAAAATCGATTTGTACACATGTTCCACAACCATTACACACCTAAATTTCAAAATCTAACAAGAAGTTTGCATTTTCAGGGTGGATTGCGGGCCTGCAGTTTGTTACATCATGAGGGAGCATGTATACCGTGAAGAAATTGTTGACAGCCTAAATCGCTTTGAATGGTGTCAAATAAGAGACTCATTAGTACACATTTTTCTGAATCACAGAAAGACAGTGCAATGTGAAAACCTATAGGTGGGGGGTGTCCACCTATCACTGTTTCCCAAATCTATTATCCACATTTAAAATAATATAGTGTCAATAGATTTGACATATTAGAGCAAACTAGCTTAATGGTAAATCAAGTCTGTATCACTACTTGTACAGATATTTTTCAATCAATATATGTATATGCATTTTGAAGCCTATTTTGTGTTGGTCATGCACATTGAGATTGTTTTTTTTTTTTTTTTTTGACACATGACATTTTCACATCACAGAATGATCATACACTTTCTTATGTTTTCAAGCCATACTACATGGATGTGAATATTGCTTAAAGAGTTATTGTAACACAATATGACAGGTGTGAATATGATATTTCTTAACACATAAGTCAATATTCACAACTAATAATTTAATGATGTGAATATTCACATCGTAACTTTTGATTATTTGAATGGCAGCAACGATGTCAATATTCACAGCACGCCCATGCATGCATCATAATATACACAAGAACATCTAATTTTTGCTAGCAACAAACACTGACAATTACATTTTGTAATATATATATGAATATTCACATCTTCTGAGTTGATGATGTGAATGGTTACATTGATGTAAACGTTCATGTCATCTACTTTGATGTTGGGTAACAAGAATGTGAATATTCACACAACAGAAATTTTTAAAAGTTCAACTCATGTGTAATTATTCACATAATGTGATTATATTACACAAGTGTAAATGTTAACATCATGCATTCATCCAAAACACAACAACAAAAATGTCAGATTAGTATCTTAAAAAATTTAAAATAAAACACAAATCAAATACTAATGCATTATTATGTTTGCCAACCCAACGTAATCTTATTGCAACACAATGTGTGCCAACATAACACAATCTTATTTCAACAATTAATACAAGAATCCCATGTAAAACACAATATTGAAATAAAAAATGTACACTCTATATCGGCTCCTTGCATGATTTCCGATTGTGGCTTTCCAACTTATCACATCTCCCGCACCTTATTTGTTTCAGTTTCTCACCCCTTGATGGGATTCTATTCTTTTTCAGCCTTCCGGGTGGTCTTTTCATAGTTGGTGGGTATATAGTGAAGTCCATGGGATCGAAATGCGGCTTTTCCACCGATGGTATAGGGAATATGGCACCCGAATAGGCTGCACGATATGTCTGTACATGAAAGTAATGTTCTACACAATCATTGAGATTGTAGCGGCTCTTTTGAATAGCAATAACAACATGGTCACATGGGAATCCGTTGATTTGCCATTTGAAGCAAGAACATGTACGCCTCGCAACATCAACTGTAACAGATGGTATCGAATGAACTTCAAACACATCCTCATTGGCTTTGCTAACTTGCCAAGACCTGCTGTCATTGAACGAATCCATAAGCATTGTTTCGAATGTAGGACAAATAAGCCCATTCCATTTGTTTGCTTGATCACACCGTGCAGACATTTGCCGCATCAACTGAGTACGAATTGTGTCCACTATTTGAATGATAAGAAAATTACGTGCTTCTTTAATCCAGTTATTAAATGACTCCGCCGCATTGAATGTCATCTCCCCATAATGCATGCTCCTGCACAATATCACAAACATTCTACAATACGGAATTTAACAGGTCTAAACATTCACATTGACAGATGTGAACATTAACATCATTCGCAGTGAACATTATATGCTTATTATGTTGTTAACTTAAATGATAGACAGATGTGAATGTTAACAACAACATAATATGACAGGTGTCAACATTCACATTTGTAATACATTACATGACTGTTTAACAAATTAACAGATGTAAACATTTATATCATTCATCATTAACAGATGTGAACATTCACATCATTCACATCATTTATCATTAACAGATGTGAACATTCACATCATTCACATTGAACATTAAACATAATTGGACGATTGTTACCATTCTAAACTGAAAATTCACATCGCTACCATTCTAAACTTGACAAATGGAACACTTTAGGAAACTATTATTACTTGAAGTATGAATTTTCCTAGTGCTCAGGTGCCAAGTCCTTGAAAAAATTATGTGCTCGTTGTTTACCTTCCTCTTTTAATTTTGTAAGCTTTTCATGGAACCCTACCACAGTTGGCTCGTATGCACAGTCACCCAAACTACTTACTAGGTGATCCCTAAATCCATTATCAATTCCTCTCATCCGGTCTCTTAAATTGCTCTTCAAGTGTTGTAAGCAATAACCGTGGTGAGCCGATGGAAACACCTTTGGCATAGCTTTTAACAGACCAAGATTACGATCCGAAATAAAAGTAATCTGGCGCTTACCATCAACAACCTTCCCAAGTTCGTGCAAGAACCACGACCAATTGGCCGTGGTCTCTGAATCAACAATCGCAAATGCAACAAGAAATAGACCTACAACACAACACCATTACACAACTATTCACAATATTCAAAAGTGAATAGAAAACAATATAAACGAAACAGGTCATGTAAATATTTATATTTACATTGCCCTATTACTATTGTTACTTTTAGATTTGGGTTCGTAAACATCAATGATGTGAACATTCACATTAACGACCATTAATAATTCATTGTTGATTATTGAATCATTGATAATGTGAACATTCACAGTACTGTTCATTAATGGGTAAATTGACATTAGTATACACTGATGTGAACATTCACATCAGTGTATAATAATGTGAATGTTCACATTACTGTCATTAGCAGACACAGATGTGAACATTCACATCAGTGCATACTAATGTAAATGTTTACATTACTTATAATTTCTCAATCACTCATATTTTGCTGTTGTTCACATCAATGTGTATTGATGTAAACATTGACACCAGTGTAAATGTGGAACACACTGTGTAATCGTCTGTCATTTGTCCAGACTATGCTGCTCAATGTAAATATTGACATGAATAGACAACTAAAAAAAATACTAACAATTGTTTCCATCTTTCGCCATTGCCGCAAGTAGCTGACCTTTGTACTTTTCTTTGAGGAATGTTCCATCCAGGAATAATACAGGCTGACAAGAATTGAACCTAGAAATACACGCAGCGAATGACACAAAGAAACGACAAAACTGTTGACTACTCGCATCATAGTCAATATTGACATAACTCCCCGGATTGTAACGCATCACAGCATCCGAATACCACCACAGCTGGTCAAACGATAATAAGTGATCTCCATGAATACCAGCCTTTGCTTTCTCCACGCCCAACTATACCACATGGTAACTTACATCTAGCCCATAATCCCTCTTCAAAATAGTCACCACCTCACACGGCCGAGTCAACGGCTTGTTCCTCACAATTTCAGATATGGTACTCGACACCAAATCCGAACTAACTCGCGGATTCTTCGATGTTCGGACATCTGTACCACAACTATGAACATCACCAAACCTCTTAATATAGAAAAAACCATTTGCTCGTTGTGCTCTACAATGTATAGCTTACAAGCAGCCTCTCTCCTCACGTATCGTACACACAGCAGTAACTCTTGTTGTCTCGTTCTTGACATACGTAAACTGAAACCCACATTAGATGGCATACTTACATAAAATATCACGAAATTCTTGTGCACCTCCAACAAACCGTTGTCCCACATGCGTAATACCATTTGCCCAAGGGGCTAACAACAACACATTCTCCTTATGGTGGCAAAATCTCCGTAGTGCATCAATTTCTTCCTCAACCCCCACAAGCAGCAATCCCGAGCTATTTGACTGACCAATATCACTTTTCAACTCAACAACAACTTCTACATGTTGTACCCCAATTGATTTAGCAAGCAGTAACATGTTCTGAAATTCTTCATCATTGTCCAAATCACACCTATTAATCCCAAGTAACCAACAGAACAATGAAATAGAACCAACAGACAACTCACCCTATTTTTCACACAAACAATCCACCAAATGCGAATAACACAATGCGCGGGCAACATTTATTACAGTTGTACTGCAACCATATGTACACACCAACATTATAAAGGTATCCATCTCCTGTAAAAACACAACAATACAACAATCAACAATAATCCAAAACGATATGAAAATTCACATTGTGCAAAAATTAGATGACTACGTGTACAGTTCAAGTGTTAAATTCATAATTTACATTAACAAAATGTGAATATTCACATTGATACATATACTCTGAATTATATCACCCACATAGAGCTTCATTAAGCAAACATCAAAGTAAAATGAGAACATCCACATTCTTCACATAATATTAACACGATGTAAACATTTACATTGATACATATACTTTGAATTATATCACCCACAGAGAGCCTCATTAAGCAAATATCAAAGTAAAATGAGAACATCCACATTCTTTACATAATATTAACACGATGTAAACATTCACATTGTTCCATATACTCTGAATTATAGAACATCCACATTCATCACTAATCTGATGACCTCCCCTCCACAGGACCACAATGTAAACATTCACATTGATCTATATACTCTGAATTATATCATCCACACAGAGCCTCATTAAGCAAACATCAAAGTAAAATGAGAACATCCACATTTTTCACATAATATTAACAAGATGTAAATATTCACATTGATACATATACTCTGAATTATATCACCCACACAGAGTCTCATTATGGATACATCAAAGTAAAATGAGAACTACACATTTTTCACATAATCTGAATGACCCCCCCTCCACAGGACCACGTATGATGCATACAATTGAAAAAACAGAGCATCCGATCCATATCAATAAAAAAACAGAGCATCTGATCCATCATACAAATTAAAACATAAAAGTGAACATGTATTCATAACCAAAATGATACTAACCTTAATCATGCAATCCTACAATCGTCCAATAACTCGAAAACAACTGATTTGAAGTAGTTATACTCCAGAAAATGTGCTAACTGAACACCTTCAAATTCGTCGTCTTCACTTAAAAATCACCAAACCAGACTACAACAGCAATAATGAAACCCTAGCATATCAAAGCCTCGGAACGAGCATGCAAGATAGAAACGTATCCATCTGAATTAGAATGATGATGAAAAGCATAAAGATAGAAACTGCCAAAACTGAATCAACGAAAAAACAGGGAACGTGTTATGTATTAACACAGTATATATATAAGGGCATAATAGTCCAGGTAAAAATATAAAATTAGTAAAATAGACTTTATGAAATAAAAAGAAAAGTATATGGGATTAATCAGGTTATAATATTCTTTTGTGGACCTAATGGGTTACAACAACTGTAACAACCCCAAACCCTGATTAACGTTAATCCATGGTTAATTATGCTTAATTGGTAATTAGGATGAAATTCTGAATTAAACTGCATATGTGTGTTGCATAAAGTATGTCTATATCTGTTTAACGTAGGAAAATCTGTTTATGTTTTTCTTTCGGTTTGCAAATTGGAGGCCTTATCGGCATCCGAATAAAAAATTAGCTTAATTTATGTGCTAATTAGGATTTATGGAATTTTATAGTAGGCTCAATTGAAATTTGATTTGGAACGATTAAATTAGATTAAACTAATGTCCACTAATTAACCATTATTAAACACACTTTTGTTTAATGGCCTAATTAAGGCCTTAGTGGCCCCACTGATCACCATACATTACCCCACTCACTCTTTCCTTCACCTTGATACATCTTCGAGTTCCCTAAGCCCCAAAACGTGAGGGAGAGTGAGAGTAAAGGAATTGGTTCAAGACTTGAGAATTTGAGCTCAATTAAGGGAAATTGTTGGCATTTGGAGAAGATTTGAAGATCTTAACTTCAACCACCATAGATTCAAGCCCCTAGGTAAGAAATTGAACTCTTCATTGAGTAATTGAGTTGGATTCTACAAGATTATTGATGAATTAAGTGAATTTATGTAGGGATTGCATTAGAATTGAGAAGAATTGGGCCATACCATATATGCATGTACATTTTCTTACAAATTGAGCATGATTTCAAAGAATTCCTTCATGCATGTGCTTATCTCATCTATGTTTTGAGAATTCATCATGTTTTTTTTATCAATTTGCAAATTTGATTTTGTTTTGAAGTGCTTGAATTCAAAGGAGTTCATGCATGTTGTATTCTTGAAAGGGTCATAAAGTTTATGTTGGAATTTTATACAATTGGCAAACTCTTGGGCCATAATTTTGTGAAATAATCTCCAATTCATCATGTCTTACAAGTTTGCTATGTTATCTCAAGTTGTGGGGCCCAAGAGATGTGTTTTGAAGAGTTGAATTCATGTTGTGAAGATTGGAAGCAAATCTGGAAAACCCAGAATTCTGTTTCCTCGCTCGAGCGACCAACTTTATTTCACACTTCCGCTCGAGCGACAAAAAGGTTGGCTCGAGCGTAAATTGCATGCTCTCAGGTGTGTGGCGTCTGGAAGCACGCTCGAGCGACGAGAGTCACGCTCGAGCGACGAGAGTTACGCTCGAGCGAAGTATTGTGTCTCACGTTCGAGCGACCATCGAGCAACCGTCGAGTGAAGATTTCATGCATCCAGAACTTTTTCACATTTTGCAGACCGCTCAAGCGAAGGAGTGTGCACTCGAGCGACCACTCACTTTCGGCATGCTCGCTTGAGCGAAGGAAGCTACGCTCGAGCGAGACCCATGTTTCAGCAAAAAATTGGCTAAGTGTTTCAAGTACATTTTTGCATCCTCATTCCATCCTAGACATTCCTAGGCCATGATTAAGACTTCATAATGAGGTTAAGGGCTAGAAACACACTAAGAACAAATAAGATAAGTTATGTGCAATCCGAGTGTGTATTTCATGCATGAATCTACTATGTTATGTAGGTCACGCGCCTCAAGTTAGCTGAATTGCCCACTTTACCGTCTACTTGGAGTTACCGGTTATCTGTGAGTAATAACTTAGTAAAGCTATGTTCAAAGTTATGTATTTCCTATATACGATATAAGATCTGTTGAAAGAAATGCCATGTTTTATACTATAAATGATTGTCCGACAATAACAAGCTTTTATGATGCTATGCTATGATTTAAATATGTTGCAAGTGATATATGCCACGATTCAAGTATGTTATAAGTGACATGATGTTATGATCCAAGTATGCTATAAGTTCCCGGTCCAGAGGTTCCTTATGGAACTGACAAGCTATTTGTACCCGGCTGGAGGTTCCTACATGAAACTGACAAGTTTACGAGTTCCCAGTCCGGAGGTCTCTATAAGGGACTGATAAGTTATCCTTACCCGGCCAGAGGTTCTTTTATAGAGTTGACAAGTACGATTGGAGACACTCTGTGTGCAATCTATTAGCACTAATGAATGTAAACTTTTATTTCAGCCACGAGTATGGGACATCATTCATATACCCCCTTTACTTAGTTATTATTCGTTGGGCTTTAGCTCACTATTTATATTATATATGTAGGTGAGCAGGCACGTAATCAAGCCCAGAGTTGATGGCTTACACTTCAGTTTTGTCAACCAACCATTGTGCTTCCCGAGGAGGTTCCGATTGAAGTCAAGTCTCATGGCTGTTTTTGTAATCATGTTAGGGTCTGTTTATATTATGTTGTGTTTGGGCAAGACGACTAGTAATGTGTATCTGGAAGTAATGTGTAAAGTTTGTATTACTGTTAAAAAAAAAAGGTTTTAAGTTATCTGTTCCAGGTGTGTCCGCACAGCTCAATGGACTATGTATGTCTTGATTAATTGCTTCCATAGCCCCTGCTATATGTCATTACGCCAAGAGACCTTTGGTAATCCAAGAATTACTGGCCGGTTACGATGCTAAACCTATAAGGGCAGGTTTGGGTCGTGACAACAATTCTAAAATGGATTTATCAATAAAAATCTCTTTATACAATAATAAAATTGTCTACATTATTAATTGAAATATATTTTTAACATCATTAAAACTGTTAATTGACTTCATGATTTATTAATAAAATGGACAATTTGTTGAAATTAGAAATTTCAGCGGGTAAAATGTAATTTTCAGAACCACAAGAAGTAATTCATATTTTAATCAAATCTCGAGGGGTGTGTTTATAATTTACCCTTATTTTTTTAATTTCTTAATATATGTTTAAAAAAAATATTAATAAAATCATGAGTTCAATAGTCAAAGTTTGAAGGGTAAATTACATGGACACCTCTTGAGATTTGATCAAATTACATTTCACTCTCTGACGTTCTAAACATTACATTTTCACTCATGGGTTTTGTACGAGCAAGAAATATTCTTCTCGTATAATCCTGTTGATCAAATCTGCACTCTTCCAAACGTCGTCGCTTTACTTCCTAAAAACACAAACGTAAGCTAGCCGGCGGGTGTGTGCCGGATACCTCTCCGATACCTAAGTCAGCAAAATAGACAAATAGACAAAAAGCTCTGTGTATTCGAAAATCAAAGTAGTGTTACCTCTCCATAAGTGATGTTATGAACTTTTATAAGTTCCGCGTGGCACAGTCCTAGTAGGACTCTTATTTCTCCATGTAGAGTCTTCTTAGGAATCACACTCCTGAAAGATAATGCTTATCCTTCAACACCTCCCTCACTGCTTAAACCAAGTGTGATGGTTTTACCATGGTTGAATGTCAATATGACCGAGCTAACGTGGTCATGCTAAAGCTGCAAACTAGACCGAACTCTAACTAGCTCGGTTATTCCTTTCACTGCGCGTTCCTCGGTTTGACATACTCCAACTGGGCTGTTCACTCAACACCAAGCTAACCAAGCACGAGGTAAGAGTTAGCTCGGCGCTCCAACGCATAATGCCAAGATAGCTCGGCTCTCCCCGGCATAGTGCCTAGCTAGCTCGGCCCATACCTGCTTAACCTTTTAGACCGAAGTAAATCTGCTTTTACCTCGGTCCGTCTCGTGGCCCAATTACCAAAGAAGCCTCCTACTTAACTTGGCCCAATTTAGACATAAATTACCCTCTCAGGTTTAATAGACTTATTTTACAAATATCATACTTATATAAAAAGCAACAACTCCTAATAGAAAAATAGAGAAAATTACATTAAAAAAAAGTAAAGCAAAGGAAAGGGAAGAAAAAAAACAGAAGAAGTAAAGCAAAGTAAAGAAAGAGAGAATGCATGAGTTCAATATTTTTATTTCGTCTAAATAATTATAATGATAGAGAGTTAGTGTAATTTCTCAAACGTTAAATAATTATATGTATTAAATCAAAATCTTGAAGGTATAAGTGTAATTTATCCAAGTTTTAAAACGTTAAGGTGTGGGTTAATAGTTTTAATAGCCACACCTTAAAGTGTGTTGTGTGAGAAGTTAATAATTCAAATTGATGAAATGATGTCTAATTATTAAATTATAATTTAACTACATTAACATTATCTTTTATATAAATTGAAAAAACAGTCAAACTTGTAAGTCGATTCACACAATAAAAATAAATAAATAAATGGGAAATGCTAGAGAGTTCTAAATCTAGAGCTCTAATTTGAGCTCTAGTGATGTGTCAAAGCAAAAAAAAAAAAAAAAACAACAAAGCAAGGCACAAACATCACATCAGGATGGGTCTCACCTTTCCATTAGAGCTATTAGAGCTTCTATATTAGAGCTCTAAAGCATTTTTGTAAATAAATAACAACAACTTTATACCGGTCATCACGAAAGGCCGATGAAAGAAACGAAAATTGGCATCTTCCTTAATTATGGTTTTGGTCAAGCTTTTCACCTGAATCAAACTTCCCCAATTAAATTAATGATTGCACCTAATATGGTTTAAGATAAGACCAAGCTTGTTTATATCATTTTGACTTTTTGGCGGCATTAGTACAAATTAATGAGTATTAATCCACGCTAAAGTACAAAGCGTAACTGAAAGGGCATAATCGTCACTTTGACTAAACCAATATTTACATCAGTCAGACTTGTCAGGGTCGTAAACAGCCCCACTACACCATTACTGTGGGGTGTCTTTGTTACTGGTAGATGATTTTGTGAATGGAAAAAGTCATTATTCGGAATATTAAAAAATGAGAACAGGATATCTTGTTGATCTTTTTAAAGGGTGTTGTCTTGAATCTGTGGAAGAGTGAGAGGATTTTTTTGTAACAAAAAATAAATAAATAAATAAATGAGAAAAATTATAATAGTTAGGAGTGGTTTGAGAAGGTAATTATTTTAATTAATTTTTTTAAGTATTTTAATTTGATTAAAAAAAATATGCCTTGAAAGAAAATTAAATTTTTTTAATTGATTTGATAACTATAAAATAAAAAATAAAATAATAATAATTTATATATAATATTTTATATTATTAATTATTTTAATTTATTATATCTTGATTATTTTAGTCTAAAACTTTCCTTACAAACAGCACCTATAGGTCGGTTGTGCCGTGAGGTGAGGTCATTGAATATGCCCACGTGGTTTCTTCTCATTGGGTGGATTTGGCCGTACCGTGCCATCTTAGTTGAAGATTGTTATAATAAAATTTAAAAAATAAAAATAAAAATAAGGTTCCAGATTGACTTGGTCTATACAATTGTGAGATCCGTGTCCTCTGAGAACAGATGTTTGATTGTTATATAAAATTTAAAAAATAAAAATAAAAATAAGGTTCCAGATTGACTTGGTCTATACAATCGTGAGATCCGTGTCCTCTGAAAACAGATGCTTGAATTAGTAAATGCAATTTATAGTAGTCATTTTCACCAAGTTTAATTGACTTTAAAAAAAAAAAAATTTATACAAAAAATAGATCAAAGCAATTATTATTTTCATATAATGTTTCTATTTTTTAAGAGAAAATTATTAAATATTAATTTTTAATTTATTATACATTTAATTATATAAAATATAATTTCATTATTATTCACTCTATTTTTAATTTAAATAATCAGTAAACGATCGGCATTTTATTGCATAACTGACGTTTTTTGTTTGAAATTTTAAAACAAGATCCTTAATTTGAATGATCAATAAATGATGAGCATTTTGGTTATTTTGGAAAGATGATTAAAAACCATCTTTTAATTTTTAATCCATTTTTAGATCATATTATCTTTCACATTTTCTACACATTTAAAAAAAATTAAAAAATCAATTTTTAATTATCTTTACAAAACATCCCTTGTTGCCTGATGAACATGATGACTCAACCATGACTTTTATATTTTATACGAAATTTTAAAACAAGACAATGATTTTTATATTTTTTGTTTGAAATTTTAAAACATCAAAACTTATGTTATACTTAACTTTATAATAAACAAAAAAAAAAAAATGGCACCTATTCATCTTCATTAATATGAAACTATGTAAAAATGAAATAAATTTCTTAAAATTTCTTGATATTCACAAAAACAAGAAATTTCTTAATTTCAAAACTTTCTCAATATATTTTCATAAGAGAGAAATATGATTAATTACAATTTTCAATTGCCTGTCATATGAATTATTAAAAAAATGACAAAATTCGCATTTTATTAATGATATTTTTATTCAAATTTTCAATTTTCAATTTTCAATTTCTTAGATTAATAAACTCAAATCAAATTCTGTATTCCTTCACAACGTAGACAATATATATATATAAAAGAATAATTCTACCCATACGAACAATCTTACAATCTTATTAAAAATATAAATAATATTAATTGTCAAAAAATAATATTTAAACCTCTAATAATATTTAAACATAAATATTTTTAATAAATTTGTTAAAAATATTTAAATAGATATAACATTACTCATATATATATATATATATATATATCGGTTCAAGGCTTTGACTGAGATTCAATGTCTTTTACGAAAAAATAAAATTTGATCCGAACAATTCTTTTATAGATAATTATTGAGTGTACAAGGCATATAATATGCCATTTACTTTTATATTTTTATGACTTAAATTACACATTTTTGTAAAAATTTATGACAGATTTTATAAATTAACTTATGGGAATTTGTGTTAAATTACGCAATTTTATAAAATAATTTATATCAAATTATAATTTCTCAATTTTTTTATAAATTAACTTACATAAATTTATATTTAAATTACACAATTTTATGAAATAAATTACATATTTTTGTAATAATTTACACTAAATGATAATTTTTCTAATTTTTATAAATTAATTTATACAAATTTATATATAAATTACACAAGTTTATAAAATAATTTAAATATTTTTTATGAAAACTTACACAAATTTACATAACCCTCACCCCTTGCGCAACCCCTTGAGGGATCATCCACTTTGATAAACTATGCAAGTATGAGACTGTAAACTCACATGTTTTTCCCTTTCAAGGGAGATCATCCACTTTGATGGATTGTGAACTTTTCAAAAAGTTGAACAAATTAAAAATAAAAAAAATAAGAATTTATTTATTTTATCAATTTCAAACAAATAAAATATTTATTGATTTTAAATCATTATACAAAACCTACTAATTAATCAAATGTATTATGCTATTGAAAATCATATTTCAAAAAATCAGTATAGAAAACAATAAAAGTAAGAAGAAACAAATTATGAATGTGTTTTTTTTTTAGATGGTAAAATATGAATAAAAGGTAGAAATGAACCGATTATTAATATTAGGACTAGAGAGTGATTGTGTGAAGAAATGTAAGGTAATTATATACATTTATCAATTTTGCACGCCTTTTCAAATTTTTATATGAATGCTTCGTTTAACACAACTCCATATTTTAGTCAAAAATTAATTATAAGTTATCATATCACTGTTTTGTTTGACAACTCTATATTTTAATCAAAAATTAATTATAAGTTATCACATCACTGTCACATTATTCTCTTTATTTTTTACACATTTTTTCGTAAAAAATATTAAAATAACTTATTCCCAAAGACCTAAACAAGTTCACCTAAATTCATGTTCATCTTGTTAAAAATTTATTTTCATCTATTTTGTTAAATAAATAAGTTAAATTCAAACACACATTAAAACTTGTTAAAATTTTCAAACTAAAACCAATAATTTCTCTAAATTGATTCAATAAATCTAAAATTATATAAAAATATTAAATTATTTAAACTTCACACAAAATTCGTTTGAGAATGACTCAGAAATACCACCGAGGGTGGTGGCCCAGTGGTGAAGGCATTGCCTTCCCACAGCCATGAGTCAAGTTCGATTCCTAGGGGGTGCGAAAATCCTGGATTTTCCAGGGGCTCTCTTCGGAGACCTCACGCTGTATTTCGATCGAAACTTGTCCGTGGCTGGGGCAGTTGATGAGCTCCATTAGTGCCTCGGTGGTGGTCCCTTCCTATGGGTTGGGTTAAATCAGGCTAGCAACCGGCTACCAAAAAAACAAAAAAAAAAAAACAGAATGACTCAGAAATTAATGATTTCAACAAATTTTTAAAACTTAATCTTTAAGTCCAAAAAATTAACTCAGCTCGTATGACTGGTTAATCAGCGTACTCCTAGCAAATATGCATAAGATACACTTTATTTAAAAGATTTATATTTTACGACAATGATTCATCCTCTAATTTTAAAACTTTAATTGAGTATTAAGACTATCTCTAACGGTTCATCAAATCTGATATCAAATTTGAAATTTGGTGAAAAATATACTTTTTGAAGCTCCAACGGTTTCACCAAACTGGTATCAAATTGAAAATTGAATAAAAAAATATCAAACTGAGAACAGGGTACAGATTTCAGCAAATTACTGTTTGTGACCGTTGGAAGAGAGGAACCGGTCAACTAGCCGGTTGCCCGGCCGGTTGACCAACCGGTCGACCACTAAAAGGTTCAAACAGCTCAAATGGGTAAGTTCAAACAATTCAAAAATATATATATATATATTTTTTTTCCTTACCGGTTGACCAACCGGTCGACCACTAAAAGGTTCAAACAATTCAAAAAAATATATATATATATTTTTTTTGCCTTACTGGTCAACCAACAGGTTATCCCTGGAGCAGATTTGATGAAAATCAACCATTGGAACATTCTGTATCAGATTGAGAAAATAATCATTTTTTTACTCAAATTTGGTGAAAAATTAAGTGAACCGTTGGAGATGCTCTAATGAAGTGAAAATTCAAAAGAAGAAAAAAAAAAAAACTTAAGATCAAAACATCACATCAATTAGTGGAGCTCACCCTCTAGAGCTAACTCATAATTTAGAGTTGCCAACATTTTTCTATATTTTATATCAAAAACCTACAGACACCAAGGGCTTGTTTGGTTTGTTTTAGGAGAGTTGTTTTTGAAAAAATTTGGGAGAGTTGTTTTAGAAATTTTTTTGGTTTGTTTGGTTGTATATTTTGAGAGAAAATTTGTTTGTGGGAGTTTGGGATGATTTGATATTTTATTGTAATTGAGTAGATGTGTATGAGAGAAAAAGTGATTGAGAAGGAGAGAGGAAAAGTGATTGATTGATGTGTAAGAGAGAGAGAGTGATTTTGAAAATTTTTTAAGAAAAATCTCAAATCAAATAATTTTTTAAATTTTTTTTCTAAAACTCATCTCTCAAACTCAAATCAAACATATCCCAAATTTTTTACTACTAAAAAAATCTACCAAACAGTGTGGCCATGAGTGCTAGCATTTTTCATATCATAAAGCAAATTTCCGTGAAAAATTAAAGTCAATCAGTCCATATCTTCTCACCATCCGAACCTCCACTAGAACATCAAATTTTAGAGGGGAAAAAAACAAAAACTAATTCACTTCCCGCAGATTGAGACTGAAAGAAACTCAAAACATCAAAATAGTAAAAAACTAAACCCTAATTCAAGAAATCTGACCACAATCAGTGACCACAACAGGCTTGGCCGTCGTTCCACTCGAAGATCCGACCTTCTCAATCGCCTTCACCACGTCCATTCCCTCCACCACCTGCCCGAACACCACGTGCTTTCCATCGAGCCACTCCGTCTTCGCCGTGCATACGAAGAACTGCGAGCCGTTCGTTCCCGGTCCAGCGTTCGCCATGGAGAGAATTCCCGGTCCGGTGTGCTTCTTGATGAAATTCTCGTCGGCAAACTTCGATCCGTAGATCGATTCCCCCCCGGTTCCGTTCCCTGCGGTGAAATCGCCGCCTTGGCACATGAACCCCGGGATGACTCGGTGGAATGACGACCCCTTGTAGTGAAGTGGCTTGCCGCTCCGTCCGGTTCCTTTCTCGCCGGTGCAGAGAGCTCGGAAGTTCTCAGCCGTGCGCGGCGTCGTATCGGCGAATAGCTCCATCACGATTCGACCGGCGTGTTTGCCGCCGACCGACATGTCGAAGAAGACCTTAGGGTTCGTCATCGTAGAAGATCGCAACAATTCCTACAGTTCGTGTAGTACTCTATTGGTGAACTCACGCACTTGACTTGTTCATCGACGATGATTGATTGATGCGATTTCCTTGCCCTTGTACATATGGATGACCGTTGAGTTGGGACACGTGTCGTGCAATGGCAATGAAGTGGAAAAGATGTGGATGAGTCAACCCTCCACGTGCTAGTCATGCGTTTAATTTCATGTGATTTGTGAAAAATGTTATGGACCAAATGATTTATCACATTTAGTGGAAGAGAGCTATACAAATTCACAGGTGCAGGCTTCATATCATTTGTTTAATAAAAAATTTTGCAAATTATTTCTCCAGCATAACCCATGATTTTTAGGCCTGTTGTGATTTTGGGCTTTCGTGAAATCGCGGACGTGGCAGAAACCTACCTGATGGATTTTAATTTAAATTACTTATTTTTTTGGGTGGAACTCAAATTAAACTTTTTTCATAATGTATATAATTAACTTAAATTTTATTTTTATTTTTATAATTAATTACTAATTAGCTTATATTTTTTGCTCGATCTTATTATTAAATCTTTACCATTTTGATTAATTATTATTAAGTTTTTTTTTATATATTTTAAAATATATTCAAATTTTACTTATTTTATACCTTATGAATTATTCCAAGACAAAATTTCAATTAGTCAATTAATTCATTTTAAGGATAAATTTTAGCAAATCTTATGAACCGAACTTATTGTTGACAAGTACTAAGTAAAAAAAATTGCATTTTTGCCTGTTTTGATAATGAGATAATTTTTTTAAAAAATACAAGTTTATTTATTATTATTATTATTATTATTTGTGTTTTGGTACTGGTAACAATATTAAGGAATTTATAAAAGTAATGAATGATATTTTTTACTCTTATTTATATTTATTTATTTATTTTTATATATTAATTTTATGATGTATTATTAAAGTATAAGTAGCTAAATTATTGTTTTATTAAAATATACAACAATAAATTTATCATTAAAAATTTGGAACAATTACAAATAGATGCAATACAGTGACGATAGATGAAGTGTTAAGGAAAAGAACAAACCTAAATTGACATGAACTAATGTAATAAATATTTGGAACAATTACAAATAGATATGATACAGTGACGATAGATGAAGTGTTAGGGAAAAGAGCAAACCTAAATTGACGTGAACTAATGTAGTAAATAGAAATATAAATCTTCTTAATTTGCATGACCAAATAACTATTGATAAAGTTAAGTAGAGAATAATTATTCATATAGCCAATCTCATTTAAAGGGATTAAGGCTTGGTTTGGTTTAAGTCCCAATCCGTAACTGCCCTTCACTGTGGGTTTGGGCTTAGCTGTATCGAGTTTATATAAATAAAACAAAGGCCAATCAAAAGGCCTAAGCAAGGCCCAACCCAATCTTGGTTGATGGTAAAATGAGCTCAGGCATCTGGAGGACTGGGAATCATCAATTTAGTTTAAAACAAGTTCAACGGAAAACAGACTTCACAAAATATTACATGGGTTTTATAAAATGAGTTGAAAATGGCACTCGCTGGAAACAAGAATTTTAAACCACTCAAGTTTGGTAAAAATAATTGATAGGCAGGGCACTTATTTATAAATTTCTTTTTATCTATTTCATTTAATTCAAATTATTTTTTTATATTCTAATAAATCTTATAATTTATATAATTATCAAAATATCTCAAATAATAATATTCTTATTGATAGTGTGAATGTTTCTATAAAGTGAAAATTCACATTGTCAATATAAATGTTTACACCGTCAATGTAAACATTCACATGTGAACATGAAAATTCATATTGTAAAAATATAAATATTCACATCATTAAGTTGCGAACTGTTCAAAAATTATTTAAAAAAATAAAAATTACTAACTGTTCAAAAAATATTTACAAAAATAAAATTATTCATAAAATGTTTTTAATATAATTATTAAGATTTAATGATCAAATGTCTAAATAATAGAATTTATTAAAATATAAAAATATATTATGAACTAATTAAGATACGAGTATTTAAAAAAAAAAATTTATTATCCATGGTAGATATAGCGATATTTGTAAGTAGCCTGAAAATTGTAACCAAGAAACAAATTCTCATATCCAATATATCCATCCAAAACCAAACTGATCTTGTCACTCAATCAAGTGAATTATCTAAATCTTTTTCACCAATTGGGTCAATCAATTGTTATATGATCAATTAAATTAATATATAATTTAGGTCTTCTTCTTATCTCACATATCTAATCAAGATTATAGAATACTAACTTTTGTAAAGTTAAATTACAACTAAAAAAATCACTCTTCATCGACTCAAACCAAATCTTGATCATTACCTCACCACACCTACAAAAGTAATTGTTAAAACTCCCTCCAAAAAAATGTCAACTTTTATAATAATTTTTCAGGTTAAGCACATTTTTTTTTTTCAAGTTGAATAGGAAAAGTCATTCAGCTTGTTTGGTTTAAATTTTCAGGATTCACTTTTTAAAAAATTATAATTTTTATTTTTCATAATTTTTGTTTTCACTGAATTTTTTAAATATTCTAAATAATTTTTAAAATTTTTAGATATACCTAAAAATAATATTTGAAAAAAAAAATCTTTAAAAAACTCACTAAATAGGCTCATAATTTTTAGGATTCGTAATTTTTACGAATCCCCTTGGGAAGGGGATTAGGATTCATAATTTTTATTTTATTTTATTTTATTTTTTACATGTTAGATATTTTTTTTTTAACATTAATGTTTAATTTTTGGTATTTTTGATTAAGTAAAAATCATTGTTTTATTTGTTTTATTTTTTTTAATATTAATATTTAATGTTTTTGTATTTTTTTTATTTGTTTTATTATTTTATATAAAAATAATTTAACAATCCCTACACCAACAACTATTATCAAAACAAACACAATTTTACTTAATCCTTTCACTATCAATCTCATCACTAACAATTTTCTCACTGTAAATCTCTTCTATTCTACTTTTAAAAACAAATGGGTTCTATGTTATAAAAGATTTAGGCTTCAGGGCCTGTAGTGAGTGATTTGGGCCGAACAATTAGATAGGGATGGCAATAGGGATCCTACCCTATAGATACCGATAGAGACCCAATTCAAACATATATGGAATTTCCCCACTTTTTTTAACCCATCGGGTTAATTAAATAGAATTTTTTAAATACCTATATGATATGGTCGGGAATGGGCACCCGCCCATTTCCTCAAGGGTTCTCATTCTCAATCTCACGGTCTTCTCATTCTCATTTTCACATACACTATTTGATCTTCTGTCTAGCAAGTCCTTTCCTCTCTCCCTGATCTCGTTCTTTCTGTAGGAATCATTGCCTACGCCTTCATGATTCTTCTTTCGTCACCAATTTTCTTGGAGGACAAATCCAGGAATTGAATTTGTTCAAGGGTTCATTCTTGTCAGCGAAGGCAACGATCTTCGTCGGACTTTCGAAGGCAACGATCTAGCGGCGGCGATTTCCATCGGTGTCACAATGGTGGTTCTCCGGCGTGGTGAGTTTCTCTATCTCGTTCTCTCATTCTCTCATTCTCTCTCGTTCTCTTTTTTTGCCAATAACTTTAATGGGCTTTATTTGGTTTTAAGTCTGTAGGTAAGAAGTTGTGAAATAAGTACAATAACTAGTATTTCTGTTGAGAATTTGCAATTGTGTGCATTTTGTATGTTAATATATTAATATATATACATTGTATGTAGGCTGTACATTCCCTTATTCACTGTAAAGCACACACCCACCGCTTTAACTTTCGGTGCCTCACTATTGTTTTAATATTGTTTAATCACAAATGCTTTCGGTGCTTCTCTCTATAAAGAGAGCTCCTTGTTTCATTGTATATACAATCATCAATACATCAATAATACATTGAACTACAGAGTTAATTCATTTTGCTCTTTCTCTCTCTATCAATTTATCTAACATGGTATCAGAGCTGAGTTAAGATCTTAGTAATTTTGCTTCACCGGCGGGTGGCAAACTCGCCTTGGCCGCCCGCCGGACAAACCCAAATTAGCCGGACCTCTCATCTTCCAAGTGTTTCTGCATGACTTCCATCACAGTGAAGACACAAGCCCTGTTCAGATCAACCTTGCCAATTTCAATTATGTACTTCAGCCTCTTTGTGCTTCCATACATGCCGCAGATCTCTCAACAATGGCAACAACTCTCACTTCTTCTCTCTCCTCAAAGCTTCAAACCCAGACATAGAACCATTAATGGAGTTCAAAGGAGCTTCAGACCCATCCAACAAGCTCAACACATGGACCCAATCCACAGATCCTTGCTCTTGGTATGGCGTCTCGTGTCACCAAAACCGAGTCTCGCGACTCGTTCTCGAAGGCCTAGACCTCCACGGTACATTCCAACCCTTAACCTCCCTAACCCAGCTCCGAGTTCTCAGTCTCAAGCGAAATAACCTCTCGGGTTCCATTCCAAATCTCTCTAACCTCACCGCACTAAAACTCCTCTTCCTCTCCTACAACCAGTTTTCCGGCGAGTTTCCGGACTCCGTCTCACTCTCTATACCTTTCCTTCATTTCTCCCGTTCATTAGTGTGGCTACTGCACTTAACCAGTACCTGCTACCGTGCGCCGGAGAAGCTTTAGCTGCTATGCTAGTCTCGGCTGTACCAGCTCAAAACCAACCCATCTCCATCCCTCCTAAACATGGTTGCTGCTGCCTGCCACTCAGTCCCTAATGCCTGCATCAAAGCTTTTTCTCTCTTCATCCAACCCACCAACTTGGCCACCACACATTGTTTTTCATTATCTTCCTCCCACTCTAATAAAATAATTCTCCCGTTCATTGTCCAGAGTCATTGTCACCTTTACAGACCACAAACCCATCAATTTTCATGATTTTCTCCACTCATTTATTTTATTATTATTATTATTATTATTATTATTATTATATCAAATAATCAATACACTCATGTTCCCACACACCCCACTGTCCTCTACAATCGTAGGTGTGTGTCTCTGGTCCCACGTGGGATGGTGTTGTCATGGACTTTTCCATTAAAAAAAAAAAAAAAAAAAAAAACCTTGTGCAAGTGGTCATAACACCCAAACACAAAACCACAAATCCATTCACCAACCAATTCGTTTTCTTTCCACAAATTTGTCATTCTTCATGCCGGGAATCAAACCCGATCACCATTTTACAAAAAAAAAAAAAAAAAAAAAACAAAAAAAAACAAAAAAAAAAAACCAACAACAACAAAACAACCACAACCCATAACCACCACAAACAACCGGCCTCACTTCTTCGCCTCTTCAGCTGTTCTCTTCTTCTTGCCTTTGTCTTGGGCGTCCCTTGCCGGTACAGCCTCCGTGTTTCCCAAGCCGCCGAGCACGTTCACTTCCCGTTGCTCCTCAACCGTCACATATGGCGGCCCTCCAAATCTGAGCATCACGGTGGCCTTTCGCTTCAGTTCCTTATTTTCTGCCTTCAGCACACATATCTCTGCTCGGGCATCCGTATACATGCGCTGGAGCAGAGCCAGTTGGGCTTTTACCTGCTGCACCTCAGTTGTTCTACTCTGCAGCGGTGCGACAGGTTGTTGACCGCCGTCATTGTCTCAACACAAGACCTCAATGTATAATAATTGGCCTCAATATCAGATTGAGCAGCCATTATCTGCTCAACTGCCACCATCGGATAGTTCAAAGGCGCAAAACCAGGGGGGCTTGGTTGAGGTTCAAGGGCTATATTCTGGGTTGTGGCCTCGTTGAGGTCGGGAAAGAGGGTAAGACCACGGGACGAAGAGGCTATGTTCTGGGTAGCGGAACGGGAAGAAGAGGCCATATTCAGGGTTGGTTGTAGAGTGTTTCAGGGATAATCTCTCTCAGCAAAAACGAAGAGGTTTTCAGAGGTTTTCAGCAAGTGTTTTGTTCTGTCTAAGCCTCAGCCTCCGTCTTCGTTAAATAGCCACAACAGCCACGCGTATCGCGCGCCGCTCAGCGCTAGACGACAAATCGGCGCGCCTTTTGATGGCTCGACTTTTGATGGCTGTCGGGCACGCCTTTTGATGGCACGCCTTTTTATGGATTGGGCACGACTTTTGAGGCATATACACGAACATACAGTGTATTCTCCAACGGTCTGATACGACCACACAGTGTCTTCTACATCGGTCCGACATGACCCCATAAACTGTCCCGACATTGATTCCGGTCAGCCTCTACAAACACGGTCTGACACTACCACACAGTGTCTGCTACATCGGTCCGACATGACCCCGTAAACTGTCTTCTACAACGGTCCGACATGACCCCATAAACTGTCCCGACATTGATTCCGGTCAGCTTCTACAAACACGGTCTGACACTACCACACAGTGTCTGCTACATCGGTCCGACATGACCCCGTAAACTGTCTTCTACAACGGTCCGACATGACCCCGTAAACTGTCTTCTACATCGGTCCGACATGACCCCGTAAACTGTCCCGACATTGATTACAGTGTCTTCACCAACGGTCTGACACGACCATACAGTGTCTCTTATCCACTTTTATTTTATTTGTCAGTTTATTTTCCTGTTTTGTTACTCTCTCCAAACTCAAGTTGGTTAGTACATATCCTCCTTGAGTTTGAGGGGGGCTGTTAATATATTAATATATATACATTGTATGTAGGCTGTACATTCCCTCATTCACTGTAAAGCACACACCCACCGCTTTAACTTTCGGTGCCTCACTATTGTTTTAATATTGTTTAATCACAAATGCTTTCGGTGCTTCTCTCTATAAAGAGAGCTCCTTGTTTCATTGTATATACAATCATCAATACATCAATAATACATTGAACTACAGAGTTAATTCATTTTGCTCTTTCTCTCTCTATCAATTTATCTAACATTGTAAATTGTTTTCGCACACCCACCATATGTTCGTGTGTTTGTTTAAAAGAGACAAAAAGCTGCAATAGACTAGAATTTGGATGTGCAATTTGTTTGACTACATGACTAATTTATTATAGGGGAATGGAGATGGAGAATTAATAGCCACCCCATTAACCCCCATTGTCATCCCTAAATTCAACTAGGATCAACACTTGAGCGAGGAAAGCCTACTTTTCAATTAACAGATGTGAACCCTTATTTATTGATTTTAAGTGAAGCACAGAAGGCTTATTTATTGATTTTAAGTGAAGCACAGAACCTTTATTTATTGATTTTAAGTAAGATGTGAACCCTTACTTAATAGAAGAAGATAAATCTTATCGAAACCAAAACTTGCTTCGCAGCCAAATATCAACATCTTAAGTGAAGCACAGAAGGCCTATGAAGAAAAAAGGAAAAGCACTTTAAATAATAAGAAGGAAAAGTAGAATGTGGTACCTTTCACTCTTATTCAGAACTTTACTCCACCATAGGATGGCTTCCAAGAGATTTTTTTCCAGCCTACTCCTATTAATGAAAACCAGACTTAAGTTTGGCATACAAACCTCTTCTAGATAAGGAGTCCCAGAGACCCAAGGATTTGAAGCTGATCTCTGAATAGTATCTGAGACATCAAAGTTAACATGTGCAAATAGTTGTTTAGAGCAGTCTTCAACAACTGCAATGGAAAAATTCTTTAAGTCAACTCCAAGTAGTTCCTCAACTCCTCCCTGACATAGAACAAGTTAGATCATTTGTTGCTATTGGCGATTTTTCTTTTCTTTTGACAAAATAATACAGGATTCTCTAAGATCCTGATTTAACTAGAAATGTAATCTACCAAAGAGTCCTTGCCCATAATAATAAAAGATGATCCTACGAGATATTGTTAGACTGAAATTGGTTCACATCTAATTCAAGTTCTATTTGATTAAATTCATTCAAATTTTGGAGATTCAGACGTAGTTTCAGATTATGATTTTTTTATTAGTAGAAACCGAAGAAAAAAATTCAACAATGTAACATCAGAGTTGGACCATTATTTAGAAGAGGATGTGGTGTCAAAAACCCCAATTTTGATGTGTTGACTTGGTGGAAATCAAATGCATCGAAGTATCCAACTTTACAGGCAATAGTTAGGGATTTTTTAGCTATTCTGATATCCACTGTTGCTTCTGAGTCTGCATTTAGCACTAGTGGTAGATTGGTGAGCCCGTGTCGGAGTAGACTTCATCTAGATAGTTTGGAAGCATTGATGTGTTCTCAAAGTTGGTTGTGGGCTGTAGAGATGCAAGGTACTTAAATAAATCAACATATATTTATTTTTAAAATAAATATATTTTCATCGAATAGTCTCAATACTTAATTTTTTTTCTTCTTATTTATCAAGAAATTCAACACTAAAATTAGTTGGTTACGCCACTAAATATGATGATATGGATGTGAATCAGAGTTGATCTTTCTTTTGCATTGAGTATGCCTTTAGTACATTGATTTTATTCTTATTTGTGAATTTGTTTTCCTCCTGTTATTCATTTCTTCTACTAAATCAACATGTAATTAATCTCAACAACTTGCAATTCTTCTAACCAATATGTAATTAATCTGTTTTTTTTTTTTGTGTGTGTGTGTGATAGGTACAGGCAAAAAAACAAGAGAGTGAACATTGGAGCAGTGAAGCATTGGTGCAGACAGATCTTGACAAGGCTTATGCAAAGATTAGTCTTAATGAAATGTTGCTGTTGCTGGAGTGTTGCTACTGCTGTTAGAGTGTTGCTGCTATAAGAAATTAGAGTTGAAATGTCAAACAATGTGCATTATTGAATTGGAGTTTTTGTTGCTTTTAACTTTATATATATATATATATATATATTTCTTTTGCTTTTAGTTGAATTAGTGTATTGTAAATATAGACGTCCATGAAATTCGATTGAAGAATTTGTAACAAATTTGAGTCTGATTACATTTGAGTTACTGATTTCATCTAATATTAAAATCTTCCTTTTACATGATTTTTGTAAAAAAAAAAAAAATGGTCTTTAAAATGTTTTGATGTGGCGCCATCAGGTGAAAACACTCATAATTATACAATTTTTAGTTTTTTTTTTTTCAATCACTAAAAACTTATTTGATTGTCTTAAAATTATATATTCAATTACTTTAAAACAAACTTCTTAATTAATTAATTAATGTGTATTTGATTTTGTTGTTAAGTCAAAAAAATTAAATTAAATGTATATTTAGCTTTGGTTGTGAACCTTAGAGGAAAAAAAAAAAAGAAAAAAAAAAAGGGTCAAGTTGGGTTGGGGAAAATCCAAACCCAGTAGGGAGATGGGGAGGGTAGTACCCATGGGAAATGGGGAATGGGGAAAAATAATTATAGGGGAATGGGGATGAGGAATTAATAACTACCCCATTGCCCTCCATTGTCATCCCTAATTAGGCCATTGTGGCCAAAAGACCAGCTTGTTTGGGAACATGATTAAAAACAATTTTTTTTAACTTTTTTAAATTACATCTCTTTTATATATATAATTTTTTTACATATTTAAAAACACAGTTATTCCTGGTAACTCGAAAGATTGAGCCACAATTTAGCTCAATTCTTAGTTGGACATCCACCTCATCAAAGTAAAACCACCTTAGCAATCCTTGTCCTCAATAACTTTCATAAAATTATAAATTGACCAAAAAATAAAAATAAACAAATAAACAAATAAATAAATAAATAAAATTGGAACTTAGAATTAGTAATTATATGCTTTTAATAACAAAACTTAGAGCTGAAATAAAAAATAGTTTAGATTATATTTTTGAATTAGAGAGTGAGTTAAATAAATTAAATTCTCTTTTGACTATTGCCTCTGGACAATTTATAATAAATTATAGCCAAATAATTGCTTACAGGAGTTAATATTAAATTAGATCTAGCAAAAAACCAAAAATAAATTTGTAAATTGGTATCAGAGCTAGGTGTCTTGACCTTGTCAATAACTCTTGCATGAGTATTAAATATAATGAAGAGGTAGAATCTGATAATTTAAATAACAATACTTCTTTACAAATAATAATATAACAAAATAATACATTAATTAGGCTATTAAAAGAAATTAACGAAAAACTTAGAACTAATCAATTATAAATAATAAACAAAATTAGACATTTTGTACAAGATCCAAAAAAATAAGTAGCCTTTTTTGAAGAAAAACAAAAGGAATTAGACTTATATCCCCATCCATATAAAGGAAATAATCCAGAAGAGCCCTTTGAATTAATCTCACCTGCAAAACCAAAAGATAATGGAGTTAAGTAACTATAACTTAAAACAGTTAGAAGAAATGGTTGAAAAAGAAAATAAGGTACTAGAAAATTTCAAAGACATAGAAAAAGATAATGCCTTAGAAGAAGAAAGTAATAACGTTAATGATATGGATATAACAGTAGTAAAACAAGAAGAAAGTAGCTCGTCTGCCCCACCTAATCCAAATCATTCAGATTTTAGAAATTTTACCAGACAACAGCTAAAAAATGATACTAGAAATTATAGATATAGAAGAAGAACGGGACATTATAGTTATCTAAATAGAGGGTCTTTTGCTAAAGGAATATCAAATTATGCTGATTTTACCCCTAGGAAGGAAGTATTCTTACAGGAGGTATCATTAAAGTCAATACGTAATACAAGGTATTTATTAGATATTGATTGTGCTACAAACACAAGTGAGGTAACAAAACAATGGAAGAGAGGTATACACCATGTCTTAAATATCCATAGTAGCAGTTGGAGCGCGCAAAGTTTTCTATATTATATTGAACATAGCCTTACGGGTATAGTAGCAAGCTAGTATGACAATCTAAGAGAAAGTGACAAAGAAAAATTAATAGCAGAAACTATCTCGGAAGGTATGTTAAACATATTCGTAAAATATATTGAAGAAGAATTCGTAGAAAACAAGTGGGATGAAGATAAAGAAAAGAGAATAGGTCAGGAAATTAGGTAACATAGAAATATGTAATATGGAATATATGAAAAATTATATATGTGAGTACTCTTATTATTATTATCAAATAGGTAGAAATAAAATTCATTTAACCATGTTTTTTCATAAATTACCATATCCTATAAATGTTAATATAGAAGAAAAATATGAAAAATGGATAAAAGAATTAGGAGATGCCACAAGTGACCCCTTGGGTCATAGAATTAAATATCTAAGAGAATGGGTAGAGTAAGAATGCATGAAAATGAAGCAAAGAAGAAAAATGAAAAAACAATATTTACATTGTTGGCAAACATCTAATTCATGGGGATGTGAGTCTTCAAGAAGAAAAACATATAATAAGAAAAAGAAAATATTTTATAAAAGAAAAAATTTTAATAAGCAAAGAGGAGAAAAATATAAAAGAAAATATTATAAAAAAATCCTATAATTTTAATAAAAAAAAGAAGGTTTTTTAGAAAAAAAATAATTATTGTCCATAAGGAAAAAAGACTTGTAAATGTCGGGAATGCGGAGAAATAGGCCACTTTGCTAATCAATGTAGAAATAAAAAGAATAATAAAATAATAAAAGCCTTAAGAAATCTGGATTATGTGGAATTAGAAGGAGAAGAAGCTTTACAATTAGCTTTAGAGAATAATAAAAGAATAATAGAATTAATTGAAGAAAAAATAGAAATAGAAGACGAAAGCTATAGCGACACCGAAGAAGAGTCAAATTTTATGATGATAGAAGAAACAAGTATAGAAAATTTGATAGGAGAACAATTTGTCATAGAAAATTATCAAGAAAAAGAAATAGAAAAAAATTAGATATTACCAATAATACGAAAGGACAAAATATATTTGAAATCAACATTCAAATTAAAAAGTAAATATATATGTGAAATGATGGAAGGGGATATTGAAATTAAGAATTGTGAATATGAGGTAGGAGAAATAGATTTAATAACTTATGAAACTATATTAAAGAATAATAAAGATAATAAATATAAATATATGTATATAGGGAGTGTACAAATACAAATAACATCGTTATTTGACAAAGGACAAGATATAGATATATATGCATTTTTGTGTGATATTAGACAACGAAATTTTGGAATATCCATAATCAGTGGAATAAAAAATAATCTATGTAAAGGACCATTAGATTTTAATTGCAGACTAGGATATTATATTAGCTTAAAAGATGGATTCATAAATAAAATTTTAACTCTAATAAAAACCGTAGGAATCGATATACATGAAACCACCTATAGATTAAGGATATTTTGGAAAATAATATACAAGTTAGATAATACCATAGATCCTAAAATGCAGCATAAAATTATAGAAGCAGATAAATTTGAACTTACTAATGGAATACTAATAGATAGAATTACACCTAAAAGAATAAATCCTAATGAGATCAAATTAAATAATCGATGGACAACAAGTTTTAATAATCCTAAAAATATTACAAAAAGAAAAAAATATAATTAAAATCGATAATACTGGAAATATTAAAATAAAAACTCCTAGCACAATAGAAATAATGATGAAATAGATAACGTAAGCATATCGTTAGGAAGACATTCTATAGATAATTCTAGTATACAATCTGAAAGGAGTTCAGTTAGCAAAAGAATAATAGGTTATAGAACTACCAGTGTGCCAGAATATGAAGATGAGAAAAATCTTATGGCATGGACAAAAGATAATGAAGAAGAGGCACAAAAAGAATACGATACATTTGTCATGACCCGCTCCCCGTACCCAAGGGTTAAGCATCATGATGGCCAGTAACTGAAGTTACCTTCGGCCAATTCTTGAACAAATAAATAAACGCGAGCGGAAATAATATTTAAGTGAGGGTACTAAAATAATCATTGGAGCTTTTACTTTTATAACAAAAATTTATTGACCAAAAAGACCGATATTTACATATGAATAATAGAATTATAAATACTATAAAAGTGTTATGTGTGTCTATTCTATAGCCCCACGTCTAAGACTCTCCAAAAACTATTTTTGAATTGCATTGTTTCCTGAAAATTGATAAACAGTTATAAACACATGGCAGAGTGAGAAACATTATACTGAGAGTATAAGGGTTAGAAAATTACCATGGATAAGCTTTAAGCTAAAATAGATAAAATAGAATACTTTCTATTAGCGTAAATAAGTTGCTCATATTATAATAGAAATCCGTTTTAGAAATCAGATGATATTATACGAAAATATATAACCATAACCACAATACCGAACAGAACAGAATAGAGATCACAAGAGTGACAGTCAGAACAGAGGTCAATGGATTCATGACAATACAAAGGTACAAATTCAAGAGTTGGCTCGTACAGATTCTAGAGGTGGCTCCTACAATAGTGTAGCACTTAGCTCTTCACAGCATTTTGCTCCACACAGAACAGAGGTCAATAGATCCATGACAAATAGAGGGCTACAAGGTGATCAATTAGAAGCCAATGGTTTATTTAATTCCCCCAAGGCGTGGGACTCCCGTGGTGATACTTACAGAAAATAATTGTTTACAAGATCATTGTCAAATAATTATTAAAATTTAAACAAACATATCCATGGGTTTCAATTTAAGCAAAGAGAGTTTAGAAAATAATCAACGTAATCAAAATATTAATATAATTTATAGAACACGAATGATGTAAAGTAAATTATGGTTACTGAAAACATACGTAAAATATATTATGGTGACTCAAGGTATAATATAACTCACCTTAATATTTATTCTTACTATTTATTCCACTCGATCCTCCAAGTTGCACTTTGTGCTTTTACTTTCTTTCCTGTTTGTTTTTTTCTATTGCCTTGCTCCTAAGTTTTTCACATTCTCCCTTTTTTATACTTGGCTCACATATTTGCTCAACAAGCAAAATTCTCCCCTACTTAATTACTATACAGGTGTCACAAATCAACGCTCTCAAGTGGCATTTTTTAGTGCCTTAAACCCTACCTTCTCTACACGTGGCTTAACCAACTGATTATACACCTTTGTTGTGCCACCTGTAAGTTTTATTGAGTAACCCCAAAGTAAATTAAATATCTTAGTACATTTTGGCCCATAAATTAAATTAATTACACTATTAACTTAAATAATGATGTCAACATATAATATTTATACTATGGTCAAATTCCATGCAAATCGCACCTTGATCTTAATTCATCGTATATAGAATTATATTCTTCTCATTTATAATTAGATAATATTAATAGGATAATTTAGAAAAATAAAATAAAAATACCATAATAGTTAGAAAATAATATCGAATAATAATAAAAGTTAAAATTATTTTTTTTGAAATCATTTATAATTAAATAATACTAATATAAAAATTTAAGGAACAACTTAAATTTTCGTATTATTGCAACATTTGTAAAACGGTATAACAAAAAGAATGAATAAAATAAAATGTCATTATCATTCACTAATGTTAATAGTATATATGAACCAATAAAAATACACATAAAAGGATTTAATATCTATGAACTATGTGCTTACTTAGATAGTTGATGCTCAATATGTTTTGGGAAAAGGAAACTCTTTCCCAAATATATGTGGAAAAAGCAAAATCCACCATTAATAGTTCGAATAGCTAACAATAGTACGATGATACATACTGATGCCATAGAAAATTTAGTTATCAAAATTAATTCAGTTACCTTTATCATTCTTAAACTTTGGGCAACCGATTAACTATCACATGATGTAATTATGGGCAATAATTTTCAAAGATTATACAGCCCTTGCACACAAACGTTATACTCTGTTATATTTACAAATAACAATAAGCCAGTTGAAGTCTTAAAACTAAAAGCGGCTATTACACATCACAATATTGACTTCGTAAGCAGCAAGCGTGGTGAGGAGGTAATCTCTCCAACTGGGCGCGAAACTGCACTTAGTAGTAAAGACATTAGTATTCAAGAAGAAATTCAAAAAGAACAACAAGAAAGATGCAAAAATTTATATAGTGAAGATCCGTTAAAATTGTGGCATAAAGATAAAAGTATAGCTAAAATAGACTTAATCAATCCTAATAAAATAATTAGAGTAAAATAAATGGTATATACTTATAATGATATAAAGGAATTCAGAAAAGAGATAGAAGATCTAACATGAAAAGGATTAATTAGAGATAGTGAAAGTCTACATAGTAGTCCAGCATTTATGATTAGAAATCATGCTGAGATTAAAAGGGAAAAGGCTAGAATGATAATAAATTACAAAAAAATTAAATGATAATAGTAAAAGAGATGATTATTTTATTCTGAATAAGCAAGTCCTTCTCAACAAAATATAGGGCGCTACCTGGTTCTCCAAAATAGACTGTAAAAGTGGATACTGACAAATAAAAATAGATAAAGACAGCATCCCACTAATAGCCTTTAGTGCACCACAAGGACATTATGAATAGCTTGTAATGTCATTCGGGTTAAAAAATGCACTTCAAATATTTCAAAGAAAAACAGATAACATCTTTAAAGAATTGAACAATATTTGTCTTGTATATATAAATGATATTTTAATTTTTTCCAAATCCATAGAACAACATAGAATAGATATTAAAATAATAACAGAAAAATATGAAAAACATTGAATAATATTAGGTGAAAAGAAATGCGTGTATGCACAAAAATAAATAGAATTTTTAGGAGTTGAAATCAAAGGAGAAACAATAAAAATGCAAAGTCATGTTCTCAAAAAAATTAATAAATTTCCTGATAAAATTACAGATAGAAAACAATTAGAAAGATTTTTAGGATGTTTAACATATGCCTTAGATTTTATAAAAGACTTAGCCAAAATAAGAAAACCTTTACAAAAGAAAATAAAAAGGAATGAGAGTTAGGCTTGGAACTCAGCCGACTTCACCCTAGTAAAATTCTTACAAGAAAAATGTAAAGATTTACCTACCCTAACTCTTCCTAATGAAAATAATGAGCTAGTATTAGAAACTAATGCAAGTAACAATCACTGGAGCGCAATTTTAAAAATAAAAGAAAATAATCAATTATGTTGATATTGTAGTGGAAGTTTTAATCAAGCTGAATGTAATTATTCCACTATGGAAAGAAAATTATTAGCCATAGTAAAAGGAATAGAAACTTTTTAATATTTTTGGCATCAAAACCATTTTTATAAGAACTGACTACAAAGGCTTATTAGGTTTCATAAATAAGAATTTATCTAACATGCAGGCGTAAGGGAGGCTTTTACGATGATAACTTTGGTTAAAACAATTTACTTTTGACATGGAACATATTAATGGTAATAAAAAGAGTTTAGCAGATACTCTAACTCGAGAACTTGCAGATGGCATCCATATCCACAAGACTTACACCGCCATAGAAGGAAACACTCTTGACAGAAACTCAAGAAGTGCTGGACTTGGTGACACAGGACAGTGCTGAAATTATCAGAAAAATGCAGACTACAGGAAAGAGCCGTTCTGTGAACGAGCTTATTAGAACGACTCATTTAGTAGCAAAAACCTTTTTAAGATTAGAAGTATTATATTTGTTTCTTCAACTCCCCGCTAACCTTCAAGAAAAAATAAAAAAATGTATATTTCTTAAGTTATTTCTGAAATGGTATGAAGAATGTGTCACCTATCTGGGAACTCAGTGGTGCTACTTCAACAGACGAATTGTATTGTATAGTAATAAAATGTTAAAAGTTTTATTCAATCCAAACAAGGTTATCAGCCCAAGAGATCCTTTGGTTTAAATGTGGAAATTAGGAATAATTAATACATTCGATGTTCTACATCACCCACAAAGTACTATGTTCACTCAGCTCACTAAATTCCAACAATTCATGTTTAGAAGAATTTATAAAATCTTTGAAGAATATCCAAGCATGGCACCCATCACATTTACAATTGCCCAAACAGAGGTAAAGGATGAACGTCTAAATGCAGCTCATTATCTGATAAAAGTCAAAGACAAGAAAGACATAATCCCTTACAAATGTGATTAGTTCCAACATTGGGACGAACCTTTTATATTAGATGCAACAAAAACAAGGGCAAGAGGATTTTCCCTAATATCTCACGAAACTACAAAATTAGCAAGATTCAAATTAGTTCATTATGGAAGAACTAGTTTTGCCATAACACCATCCTTGGCAAAAAAATTAATTGTTCCAAGATTGCCTTATGAATCAGTGTATGATTATTTGGAATGAGTAGAATCAGAGACATAAAATTTTGGAGAAATATCTTATGGAACAAGATCTAGAAGAATGGGAAGAGATGTTTGGAAGAGTATAATGAGAACTATGATCTTAGTAATATTATGGGTGATGAATGGGTGTGGAATCTAGACAATGTAATGGGTTGACAAAACCAGGGGCAGTTTGGTAAACCATGGGCTAAAGACTACATTTCCATACGACTACCCTACCAGGTGTCTCTTATTAATAAATAAATCAGCATGTAGCCATGCCACTTGCTTGTTTGTCTCTTGTTTATCTTCTAGTAATAACAAAATATAATATATAAAATATTGTATAGAATAGGTTGAAATTCAGATTTAGAAATCCACAATGTGCCTATATAAAGGTTGAGGGTAGTTACCTCTGTAAACTGGAAGCTTACCAACGCCAGAGCCTTACGCCGACTACGTTTAGGTAACGGTCAAAATCTTTAGATACTGTTCTTATTTTGGAAGTATAGTGGACCTATAATCAAAATAATTAAAACTTTTTCTTTTTTATGAGTTTTTATCACCATGTTTATATCCAAGACCTATTGCTAGATCGTAATCAAGTAATAATATTAATAGCAAATTGTCACCAACGTTGTAAATTTTTACAAAATCAATTAAGTATTGGTACTGCTAAAGATATAGAAATTACTAGAAAAAGAATTGATAAAATATCTGAAGAAATCGTATATTATCAAGAACTAGGTTTAGTATAAAAAAAAATAATAATAATAATAAAATAAATAATAATAAAATTAAATTAAAAAAATAAATAAATAAATGAAGGGAAATTACATTAAAAAACCCAGGGTTTAGCGTCTTTTTCAAATTAAACCCCAGGTTTCAAATTGTGACAATTTGTGCCCCACTATTCCACCCATGTTGCAATTTGATCCCCCTGTCCATCTCCGTCTCTAGTAGTTAACGAAAGAATGATTTGGGCGCCAAAATTGCCCTAATCTTCACGATTTAGAGCAAAAGACACCCCTCCATTGCGATTTACAGCTTCATGCAACCCACCTGGTGATTCAACCTGCGATTGAAGCCACGCATTTAAGGAAGACTGCAATTTCATAGTTGATTTTCCAAAAAAGTTGGTCTTTGAGACTTAGGTAAGAAATGGTTTCGTTTTTGGTTGTTTTATACGATTTTCCCATTTCTTTTTTCTCCATTGTTGATATTGTTTTTGTCTGCATTGTTGACTTTCTTTATCTCTCCATAGTCATCCAAACTGTTTTATATTCCATCAAAGTGAAAGACAAAAATGAGTGAAGGTAATAGCTGGGGTGAGAACAATTAGGTGAGTTGACTCGCTGCTGCTGTGGGTTAAGAGCGAAGATCAGAATTTCGTGGACTCATGCTAATTCTATTAGGAGGTTTTTGGGTTGTCCTAATTATGGAGTAAGTATATACAAGTTTCAAGTAAAGTCAGTTAGCAATTTTTTAGTATTTACAGAAAATTGAGAATAAAGTAATATGTTCAATTCGAAAAAGATAACAACTCTATAGAAGATTCACCAAAAAACAATTGTTCATTTGTTTATGTTTGATTGCAATTACAAAAAAATGGGGCTTGTGGTTACTTTTCCTGGTACGATCCACCCATATGTGCTCGTAGTAGACAAGTGTTGCCGAAGTTGGTGGATAAGGTTCAGCACTAGAAGAATGTATCAATGAGGTTGCACAATTAGAGAATGATGTTCAACATTATCGTGCACGATAAAAGTGGCTTGTCATTGCCTTGATTGCTACATTGCTTACGAATGTACTATTTGTACTCCAAAATAGTATTTAGGCTTGCTATGTAATTGATAATATGTGTTTTGGCTAGGTGCATTACTTCCACAATGTGTTTTGTAATTGCAATGCTTTTGTTAAACAATGGCAATGTCAATTGTGTTTGGTTTGTAATGGGGAAATGTTTTGTGCATTGCTGTTGTTTTGTAATGGTCAAATGTAAATAAAATGTTTGGTTTGAAATGGTTTATGAAATGCTTTTGTTTTGTAATTATAATGGTTTTGTTATCAATTGGTGAAATGGTTTTGTTTTGTAATGGTGCAATGGTTTTGTAACGATTTATCCTAGCTTCAACATGTTGTCCCTACATTCATGTACAATGATAATAACCATACAAGCATGATCAAAATTGATAACCATACAAGCATATAAAATCTGGTTTCACATAAGCATAACAACCACAACAAAGCAAGCCAACCAAAGGAGCATATGAAACCTAGTTTGACATAAGCATATGAACCTGTTATTTTCATAAATGAACTTAGAACATAATTCAAGCAAACCAAATATTGGGGTTTCAACCATTCAACCATTGCATTGAAGGATAATAACCATACAAGCATTATTCAAGATTTCATAACTCATATGTACAACATAATTGTTCCAAAAGCCTATTTTAATTACAAAAGTGGTGAGTAATGTAAGATAAACCATGAACATTTCAAAAATCCAGTGAATATTGCAAAAATCCTATTTTAATTACAAAAGTGTTCAAAACCACTTGTTCACACTACATTGGCTGCTCATTGCTTGCTTTTTGCCAATGTCTGTTGCTGCTGATCTTGTCATCTTCCTTGGTTGCCCATCAGTTGAATCTTCAACACCACTTACTGCTGCTGGCCTCTTCCTAGATTGACAACCATCAGCTTGTGCTTGGCTACTTCCCTCTTCCCTAAATAATGCAGCTGTTCTAAAGCCTATGAATGTCTGCAAAAGAAGTTTGTAATTAGTAACATTAATAATTTATTACTAACATAATGCTTATTTACTTTCATTCAATGGAATACTTACACTACTATTGGATTTTTCAGAAGGTCCACTTGTTTTTCCTTTCACTGGATCCTTGCAAGTCCTTTGATTGTGACCATAACAACCACATTTAGAGCATTTCAGGGTAGACTGGCTCCTCTGCAACTTGAATGGATTCTTAGGTTTATATGGGTCCCTAACTCTATGTTTGAAAGGCCTACCAATTAGTCTTTTAAGCTTAGGAGGTAGAAGAAGGTCACACCCTATTTTAGGCCACAAATCTGGCCTATTCATTGGATTAATCAATGCCTCATAAGTCCTCAAAAAAGTTTCCTTATTGAAATATGCATGAACATAATCTTCAACCCTATCATTCTGAAAAAATATAGCAGCTACCCCATGGGGACAAGGGATTCCAATGAGGTCCCATTTCAAGCATGTGTATATCATATTCTCTAAGTTCACTATGTACCTATCCCCTCCATCTCTGACTTCAAACTCAGCACCTCCTGACCATGTAGGTGTCCATATTCTGGACTTCAGCTTCCTCTTTTCAACTTTGCATTGTATCTTTCCACAAATGGGCCCTTTGTACTTCAGCATGCTGTCCCTACATTCATGTATCCTCACTATCAAAGCTCTCTTTATCATCTCCATCATGGTAAGGATGTATTTGTCCCTAGCTTATATCACCCATGAGTTAAAGCATTTAGAGATGTTATTGAGGAGCCTATTTGATTTGGTTCTTGGACTAAACCCATGCTTAGACTATTAGCCTGGGTTCACTCTCATCATCCAGTCATATGCCTTACTATCTACTCCATACAGCTTAGTCATGTGCCTCTCCCATTTAACCCTTGTGTATGCTTTTGCTGCCTTCCAAACACAATCCTTCTACTCTTTCCCTTTAAACAATTTCTTGAAGTTTGCATACAAATGTTTAAAACAGAACTTGTGATTGGCTTCAGGGCATACCAATCTCAAGCTTGGAACAGGTCCTTGTAAATAAACAGATAACATAGCCAAACAATTAATTGACAACATTCTTCTAGGAGTGACATAATGATAAGAGTATTTCAAAACATAAGAAATACATAAAAATATTTATCTTTTGTTGATCAGTCATAAATGTCCATCCATGTTTTTCAATTGGGCCAATATCTTGTAACAAGTTATGTAAAAACCAAGTCCAGCTCTTCTTACACTCTGCCTCAGCTACAACATAAGTTATGGGATACATTTGATTGTTTCCATCCCATCCAACAGGTGCAAATAACTGCCCTTGGTAAGGTCCTTTCAGAAAACAAGCATCTAACCCAATTAATGGTCTCACACCAGATAGAAACCCTCTCCTAATTGCACCAAGGCATACATACATTCTCTAAAACCTAGATTTAACTTCCAATTGAAGCCTCCACACATTTATGTCAACATTAGTACCCTCATTGGTTCTTTTCAAATCAGCTGCATAATCCCATATCCTACTATATTGTTCAGCATTGGTTCCCTCAATCTTCTGAATTGCTGTATTTTTGGCTCTATAAGCTTTCATTGTTGGCACACTTATAACAAAATCCTCTTTGATACTTTCTTGAAACTCATTCACTTTCAATGTTGAGGTAGTCTTAAATTTCTGGACATATTTCTCTGCCAACCAAGAATTGGTCATTTGTTTATTCTTGTAAGTTCTACAGCAAGAGTATTTAGATTGATATGTTTTTATTTGCAAAGTATTCTCTCCAGTCATCTTGGATGCATACAGTCTCCATTTACACCCAGCACTACAATTCACTTGAACCTTCAATTTCTCACTCTTAGTAAACTTCACTTCATATTCTCCTTGTACCGCATATTCCTTGACAGCATCTTTGAACTCATTTGCAGTACTAAACAGCATTCTTAGTTTGAATTCTATGTTCTGCATATCAACCTCAGGCCTAAATTCAGGGTACTTAGGCCTGTTGTTATTATCCTCATCATCAGAGCCTGTAGAGGTAACCAGTTCTTCCTCAAATGAATCTGCATCATTCACTTCACACTTATCACCTTCTTTAAGCCCTTTTTCATTGACATCTCTCTCAACATTACTATCAAACATGATGTCATCAAGATCAGGATTATCATCATCACTACCATCTGAGAAATCCTTGTCTAATGGGTCATCATTGCCATCATTGTCAGTGTTTGAGTCCTCTTAACAGTGATCATTGTTGTATTTCCATCATTTTTCACATCTTTCACAGGCACATCAGTAAGGAACAGGGGCGGAGGCACACAGTGGCCAAGGGGTCACGTGCCCCCCCTGGGTTTTTGGATTTTTTTTTTTTTTTTTTTGACATAAGGAAAATATTTTAAATAAAAAAATTTATAAAAATATTATTTAAAGTGAAATGTCAATGACATTTTTAAAATTATGAGAACAATAATGATTATTTTAATTGAAAGTAAAGAGACTATGATAAGTTATATTATTATTTATGAAAATTTCAATATAATAATGATGTCTATCATTATTGACATACAAACATAATTAACATCAATGAAGATATATGAAATTTATTGGATTGTTAGGTACATTTGATATGTAGAGTTTGTCCTCCATATGTTTCTTTCCATTCATAACTAAAATGACCACTATATAAATTATAATCAAGCAACACATCTTCAATTATAAAAATAAAAAATAAAAAATTACAACAAGTTACAACTAATATCAAAATGAGTCATAACTAATTATTACTTGATATATAGTCATAACCAAAATAACAACCACAAGAAGTTATAACTAAATTATATCTAACACTATAATGTGTCATAACTAAAGATCACAAAGATCATAATTGCGACATATGATTGATACTTTTTTTTATGGTGTGTTTTATAGAATTTCTCTACTAAAATATATTATTTCTATCTCAACTTATCTTCTTTTTTAATTTTCCAATCTACCTGTAAATAGTTACTCCCTAATATTTATATAAAATTTAATCTCAAATCCTTTAATTTAAAATTCACATTTATCCAAATGGACTCTTAATATTTAAGTTTAGTAATATCTCATTATTGTTTATTAAAAAAAATAAAAAATAATTGCTTGGTTAGAGTTTTTCAAAAACACTTTTCAGAAAATCCTACTTTCTTGTTTTCCGTTTTTTTTTATTTTTACTGAATTTTTTTAATATTTTAAGTAATTTTTTTAATTTTTAGACATACCTAACATAAATATACCTAAAAAGCAAAAATTTGTGAAAAAAAACTTTTAAAAATTCACTAAATACCAAAAATACAAAAAAAAATACGAGAATTCTATACATTATTTGTATTTTTATGTATTTATTAATTTTAAAAATATTTTTTTACAAATTTTTTACTTTTTAAATATATCTAAGTAAAGTGCATCTAAAAAAGTAAAAAAAATATTAAAATTTTAAAATTATTTACTAAAAACAAAAAAAACACGAAAACAAAAAAACTTAATTTTCAAAAAATTTAATCCAAAAAACTCAAACCAAACACACTGATCTTATCATTAATTTGTGCCCCCTCTCCATGAATTTCCTGGCTACGCCACTGGTAAGGAATAACACATGATGAGCAATATCTACATTATGTGGCTTATGATGCTCAATAAACAACTCTAAGGTATTTGTATTTTCCAACAAGCAATACATTTCTCTAATATCATCATCATTAGCCAACACTCTTAACTCTAAGACCAAATTTTTGTTGGGAATCCTATAGAAAATATGCTTCTAATAAAAAGCACTCAACTCCTTCAACATGCAGCTAATCTCTACGATAGATAATTATCAATATTAACTGCATCAAATACATCCACATTACCCCCAACATAACTCCTTTCATCATTTTCAATAAAATAGCTATTGTGGTGTATCAGAACTTTAACAAAAGTTGCCATTACTACATCCATATATAAACAAAACAATAATGATAATAACTATGGGTCCACTTGCAAAACAAAACATATTAAAAAACAAAACCCTCATATAAAGCAACTTGGCCCACAATTCTCAATCTATGGAGACAAAATATGACAGAAAAGCAGACACAAAAGACCCTACAAAAATAATAGAGACCCTGGAACCACAATGTATTCAGTGATACAGAAGCATGCATATAGTCGGAGACAAAAGCAATGTCACAAAGCAATAAACAATAAGTGTACACCGACAATGGAGAGAAAAACAATGTCATAAACAAATAAACAATGTCAACAATGGAGACAAAAAGAAGGTTAACAATGGGAAAAAAAGAAAAAGAAAAATCATATAAAATAACCAAAAAGCAAACCCATTTCTTACCTCTATCTTAGAGTCCAAAACTTTTTGGAAAATCAATTATGAAATTGCTGTCTTCCTTCGATGTGTGGCTTCAATCGCAAGTTGAATTACCAGGTGGGTTACATAGAGCTGTAAATCGCAACGGGGGGTGTCTTTTGCCTTAACTCGTGAAGATTAGGGCAATTTTGGCTCCCAAATTATTCTTCCGTTAACTACTAGAGACGGAGATGGATGGGGAGATCGGATTGCAACCCGGGTGGAATGGTGGGGCACAAATGGTCACAATTTGAAACCTGGAGTTTAATTTAAAAAAGGCGCTAAACCCTAAAATTTTTATGTAATTTCTCCATAAATTCATTAATTAATTAAAAAATAAAAAAAATTATAATAATAATAATTTTTCACATCATCAAACCACATCATTTGTGCCAAGTTGAGCCACAAAAATTAAGACTACCTAGTATCACTCTTAAAAAAAAAACTAAAAATTTAATCTAATCTTAAAACAAACATCAACTACATTGGTTCGCTATGATCCTTGACGATAGGAGGGTGCACGATGCGACTCAAACGATTTGAGAATAAAATTACAAACTAAATATCGGATTAACAGATTAGTGGATTAAAAAATTACAATTTGCACGATTTTTAACCAATTGACGGATTGAAAAATATTCTAACTAATTATCATACATTTACATAATATATAATACTAATTTATATAATATTTTTTACAAAAATAACACAAAATAATTCTACATAATATGTTTCATACATATAATCACTAATTTATAATAAATTTTATATCTTAAATATCTCTCTTTTTTATATTGATATTTTATTAAAAGTTAAAAAATATATATGTATTAATTATAGCGGAACAAAACGATTCAATTGACGAATTATAAATTTTAAAATTTAAACCACAATTAACAATTAGAGCAGTGTAAATTAATACAAATTGATATAATTTTGACAGATTAAATGATATTTTATACAACCCTACTTGACCGTAGAAAAAATTTCAGTGGTTGGCCTATTTTGTTTTTTTTTTTACCACAAAATGGTTGGCTTATTATGTTCACTGATTGAAGATTTTTCTTTTTTTGCCTGATTCAATTGAAGATTAATTCAATTATTTTATTAATGGTATTAACTTTTAAGGATTGTTTGGGGTGTCTTAAATAAGTGTACTTTTGTTTTTTTAAATTAAAAAGTTGAGAAAAAAATATAGTTGAAAAAAAAAATATAAATGTTTGGGTTAATTTTTTGACTTTTTATGAAAAAATGTGTATTAAAAAATTATATAAATAAGTGTATAGGAGAATAAAGTAATGGGATAAGCCGTACGGTTGGAAGCAGCGCTGCAGTGGGTGTGTAGGAGATTGATTCTCTACTTTTCGGGCATAAATTGATCGGTTCTATTCGGGCCATAGGGGCCACCACGGGTCCCGTTTTACTAATCGAAACCGTTCAATGTGTAGAACTTGTCGAATACTATATGCTTGTAAAAAATCACGTTGATTAGATATCGATGGCTATCTAATCGTATTAATTTTTTTTTATTAACTGTTAACTATAACAGTATCCATTTTTATACAAATTAATTTGATCATATATTTAGCAATATCCGATAGACGTAGTACTAGACGATTTCTATATATTGAACGGTTCAGATTACCAAAAAAAGACCCTGGTGGTGACCCCACGAGCCCAGCTCTACTATCCAATTTAATGAATATTTTACTCCCTATTTTTTTTTCAGGTCACTGGCGGGCGCATCACGTCATACCTTGTTTCATGTATTTTTTTTTATTTGTATTATTACGTAGATATTATTTTTTTAATATTTTTTTAATAAATGGTGTTAATTTTTTAACTTTTTAAGTAATATTTTGACTTTTTAACTTTTATAGGTATGCCAAACCAAACCTTAGGCCAAGTTTAGAAAGACTAAATAAGTGCACTTTTTGACTTTTCTTGTATTATGTGTAAAAAAAATAGAGAGGAGATGTTGATTGATGTGACTCAAAAAAAATAAAAAGATGAAATAAGTACACTTTTTTAATTTAGCCAAACTTGACCTTAATCTGTCTTCTTCCCCGAGGGAGACGAAGAAACCCTTCTGGGAAATAGATTTCAGGGTTGTGTAGAAACCAAACATTCGACTTCAAAAGTAAACCCAAAATTTTTTACTAAAGTTTTTATCAATGTCTTAAATGAGAGGGACTCAAATAAAAATTTTCATAAAACTTGTAAAAATCTCTAACATCTTTGCGACTTCAAATTTAACAAAAACTTAGATATCTATTTTTTTGTTGATTTAAACTTGGATCTTATTGCCAAACAATCTAGTGCTACAAACCTCTTTTTGAGTTTCCCCATTTTTTTTAAACCAAAAAATCATATAATTTAGGGTATACAGAAAGAAATCACAGGAACAAACAAAAGATATCAAAGAGGAGGCACTCAGAATGAAAAGGACTTTCGAAAGTTTATGTAGAAAAATTTCATAGATCTTAAGACCTCATCAAATGTGCATCCTCATCGTGCCTCTCACAGATCTGATCTATTTTTCCACGATAGAGAAGCGCTATAAAATGTATATATAATTCACAAAAAATAAAAACAAAAACGTGAAGTTGAAATCAAAATCGAAGAAACAGATAGATATAGAGCAAGCATTCAGAATGAGTAGGAGGTGTTTTATCCTTTCATCAAACAATCGGAATAATGTTGTTATCATCACTATACTCGCTCCAAATCTTCAATTTATCTCTCTATAATAAAATACTCCAAAAACACGGTAAAAAAAAAAATCAATAAAAAACACTAGAGTAAGAAGCCGAAACCATCAGAAATATTGGAACAGTACATCAGAAACGACACTTGTTGAAGTGTCTCAGACGACCGTCGTGAGAATTTGAATCCAAAATCATCATATGGTTGGTTTCGCAGTTTCAAATCTAATAAAAATCTCCTAGAAAATAAAGAAGGTAAATATGGACTGAGATTTGATCAAATCAATTCAATCCATTGCTTCGCCTCCATGAGATCTTCGATTGAATTCATAAAAATCTATGGAGTTTCGCAGTTTCAAATCTAATAAAAAGCTATAGAAAATAAAGAAAAAAATTAGAAAACAAAGTAAATATGGGCTGATATTTCATCAAATCAATTCAATCCCTTGCCGATAACCTTCGCCAGAAATCGCCCCCATGATCTTTGATTGAATTCATTGAGGGCGCAATAACGGACACTATTTAAAGGGAAAGGTCTGTCATTAGGGTTTCTATTGCTACCAGTCCGTATTGACGATTGTACCCTTCACCGGGTTAATTTCGGCAGCCCCTATCGCCAGGTCGATAATGTACTGCAATTCGTTGGATTGAAATTTGGAGAAGTTTGGTTTTTTTTTGGGAGAATTGTTTTTGAAAAAAATTTTGGGAGAGAGTTTAGAAATTTTTTTGGTTTATTTGATTGTATATTTTGAAAGTAATTTTGGAGTTTGAGAGTTTGGGATGATTTGATATTTTGTTATAATTGAGTAGATGTGTGTGAGAGAAAAAGTGATTGAGAAGGAGAGAGGAGAGAGAAAAAGTGATTGATTGATGTGTAAGAGAAAGAAAGCAATTTTGGAAATTTTTTGAGAAAAATCTCAAACCAAACATACTCTCTATTTCCACATTAAATTTTCTAGGACTTTATTTGGGAATATATTATTTTAATTTTTTATAAAAAAAAATATATAAAAAAATTGAGAGAATAATGTAATAATTTATAGTGATTTTTTAACTTTTTAACTAAAATATTTAGTTCCCAAATAAGGCCTTAGTGCACATATTTTTTCAAAACCCACACTTAAGGAAATTCTATTTCCACACACCAAGTTTTCTTACTCCACACACTTAATGAATTTTTTCAGAATCACAATTTTATCTTTTTAACAAAATTATCATCTCACCTACCACCATCTCACCCACACATCTCACAATTTCTCCATACACATCTTATCCATAACCATCTCAGTAGTCACTTCATCGCTGGACACCGCCGGCCATTGCCTCTCATGCCCAAACCTTAACCATGCACAGCATTGATCTAAGTCGCCTCGTCTTGTCTCAATTAGAGCTCACAAAAAATGAATAATTCAACCCGTCACAAACCACACCACCGTCGTCAACCACTCACGCGCCGTCGCTCATTGTGTTGCTCCTTCGCCGTCACCCCCCACAGCCCTGAAAACCATATCTTCTCTCATCCCAAACCTCCTCCCAAGTCTGAAACACCCTCGAAATCCGCCGGTTCGTTCCCGAACTCGCCTCATAGTAGCAGGCTTAGCCTCGTTGGCCAAATTGACCTACGCCTAATTTTATCCCCCGGCCGCGTCTCCTCTATCGACTCTGACCACCCCACAGTCGATTCGCTACTAGAAATTGTGGTTCTGATCGCTAATGTGCAGTTGATTCGGTGATGTCACCGATGCCCAAGGGTTCATCAGGTTCGGGTTCAGGTTCGGCTAATAATAGTGTGAAGGAGGAGGACGGTAATATTGGAATTTTTTATATGGGGTTGAACTTGAAGGGGAAGAGTAGGGGTTCTCTAGTGCTGGAGCTGAATTTAGAGCCGTTGAGTACGAGTAGTTCGGTTTTCACGGACTTGATTGTGGATTGTCGAAAGGGTGTAACCGGTTCAGCTGCCAATCTGTGTAGGATTGAGGTTCTTGAGGTGGAGAACTTGAATGTGTTTCATGAGACAATTAAGCTGATGTTTGATGATGATATCCCCAAGCGGCTTTTGAAGATTGGGGTTTATCGATCCATTGATATACTTTAGGTATCAGCAGTCATCATGTTCACCGGCGGTGTTTTGTTGTGTTTTAGATACCTCGAGGTAATGCCTTAGAATGAGAAAGAAGAGGAGAAACTGAGGAGCTTGTTTAATAGGTTTAAGCTTGATGATGATGCAACTAGGGACATCCTGGCAAGACTCTATTTACTAGACTCAGTAGATTTCCAACAACGAAATTTAGCTAGATAGTTGGTATTGTCCATCACCACTTGCCAATAATGGAAGGAGATGATGTGCACAGAGAATATGAGGGTATATTTAGAATGTGAAATGTGTGGACTGAGTTAAATAAGTAAAAATCAAATTACTAAATGAGTGGATTGAGAAAATATGTACATAGAGATAATTTAGTGTGTGGAAATAGAATTTTCCCCCACACTTAGGCTTCATTTTGAATGTGAGTTGGCTTTTTAACTATTTTAACCTGCGACTAAAAAGTCTTGTTTGGATTGATTTTTTTGACTATTTTGACTTTTAGGAGAGAAAAATAAAATGATTATGGTTTAGATGTTATATTTTGTTTTATTGATTTTTTAGTTTTTTTTTTTTTTTTGGTAACTATTTTAGCCTAATAGTCCCAAAAATTAACAAGTCAAACGAGGGCTTAATAAATTTAAAATTTTATATTTTGCTCAATACACATTTTGCCATATAAAAAATATCCTTACTTTCTTCATCATTTAAACCCTAATTGTAACCTGCTAGAATCCTTATTTTCTTAACCACTACCTCCGCCGCTAGAAACTTGTATCGTCGCCACCACTTTCATCCTTCTATAGTTGCCGGTGGCCATTATCAATCCATTTACTCCATAGTGTCTACTTTTATTACCCACTATTTTTTTTTAAATCCTAGCCATTATGACTCTCATGTTTATATCGCTCCATCCGTTATGAATGTAGGGCCTTCCATGTCTTCTAGTATTAGAGAAAGGGAAGGAGAATAACATCAAAGAAATTAGAAAAGATGGCATTGAAGAAAAAGTGGAGGAGGTTGGTGCCGCCAAGGGAATGGTAAAGGATTAGAGTTATAGATGAGAAGAATAAGATTACTTTGATAATTTTATTTTAAGATAACATTGTAATATAAAAAATAAATAAATAAATAAAATCATTGAGTGTGTACACCTAGTTTCTAATTTGTAAAAATAGAATTACCCATTCTATTCTAATAATACTAGTATATGAACCCGTGCGACTCACGGGCTAAATAAATAATTAAAAATAATTTTCAAATTAAATAATAACATAAAATTTATTTTAAAAATATAGAAAAATAATTTAGAATAAATTAAATTTTAACCATTTTATTAGAATATATATTGCAGTTGTTGTAATTTAATTGGTAAAGATGAAAAAATAGAATAAATTAATATATATATATATATATATTTATGATAAAATAAAAATAAATTTCATTTTATAAATTTTTTAGTTTTAGTTTATTCTATGTTAAAATTTGTCATAAAACTTAACGATTATGCTCCAGACTCCCACAACCCCCACACCCCTATAGCATTTGCAGCAATATTAGGTATTATGAAAAATATTTCATGAAAATAATCATGAAAGTTTTGTGACCCTTGGATTACGCTTAGAATAAAGCACCACACACTAATCAATGTAATCCAAGGATTATAAATCTTTCATGATCATTTTCATGAAATTTTTTTCATGATCCCTAACTTTTCTCTAGCATTTGTGAGTGAGAGAGAAAAAAATAAAATAAAATAAAATGAATGGTCACAAATCAATTGGGAGTTGTGGGGGTCACAAAAAATGAGGGTTCCAAGCATTTTTCAAAACTTAAACATACCTTCTAGAAATAAAATAATATATATTAATAAAATCGTTAAAATCAGCTAAAAAACTAATCAGCTTACATAAAAATTAATTAATTAAAACTTTAAAATTTAAACTGTCTTCAACTGAAACATGCACAATACTATAATATTAAATGGGAACATATGTTTACTTTATATAACTGAAACAATTAACTTTTTCCTTATTTTCCTGATATGGGTTTGAGTCAAATAAAAATTAACAATTGTTTTGACGGAAAGTTTATTTCGAATCAAACAATATCAGTCATTTAATCTTTAATTAGATCAATTTTTAGTTTATTTTGAATCAAACAAATTTAACCAATATATTTTGATAAAACTGCTAAGATTGCGATTAAACCAGCAAATCAATTAAACTAAAAACGGTTCAGCTTAATTGGTTAGGTCAAAAGACCAACCAATTTATATAAAAATTAATTAATTAAAATTTTAAATATTATTTTAATTTGAAAATTTAAACTGTCTTAAACTGAAACATGCACAACACTACAATATTAAATAGGAATATAATATTCATTTTATATAAGCGAAACAACTCACTTTTTTCTTATTTTCTTGATGTGAGTTTGTAAAATAAAAGTTAACAGTTGTTTGAGCGGAATGTTTATTCTAATCAAGCAATCAGTTGTTCAATTTTTAATCAAGTTAATCTTTAGTTTATTTCGAATTAAACAAATCCAACCAATATATTTTGATAAAATCGCTAAAATCACAATTAAACCGGTGAATCAGTTGAACAAAAAATGATTCAACTTAATCGACTAGGTCAAAAGATCAACCAACTTATACAAAAATTAATTAATTAAAACTTTTAAATTTTATTTTCAAATTTAAACTGTTTTTAACTGAAACATGCACAACACTATAATATTAAATAGGAGTATAAGATTTACTTTATATAAGTGAAACAATTCACTTTGTCCTTATTCTTCCGATCTGGGTTTATAAAATAAATTATATCATAAACTAATCAGAGTTTTTATTTTAAAATTTAAATTATCTTGAATTGAATTATGCACAACACTGCAATATTAACAGGGAGTATAAAATTTACTTTATATAAGTAAAATAAACTTTGCTTTTTATTCTTCTCCCACTATGGGATTATAAAATAAATCATAAACTAATTATAGTTTTATTTTTAACTAGTTAAATGGAAGTTAGCTAATGAATTTTTTTTGAATTGTTTAAAATTAATAAAATCAGTATTAAAAATCGCGATTAAACCGGCGAATCAGTCAAATCTAAAATGATTCAACATAATCAGTTAAGTCAAATGAACAACCAACTTATACAAAAATTAATTAATTAAAACTTTTAAATGTTATTTTAATTTTTAAACTTAAACCCTCTTGAATTGAAGTATATAAAATACTACATTTTTAAGGTTTATTTTCTATAAGTGAAACAACTAACTTTTTTTTTTTTTTTCTTCTTGTTTTTCGGATATGGGATTATAAAATAAAAGTTAACAATTATTTGGACGAAAAGTTTATTTATAATCAAGTAATTTCACTCTTTCAATCTTTAATCAGATCAATTTTTAATTTATTTCGAATCAAGCAAATCTAATCAATATATTTTGATAAAACCGCTAAAATCGCGGTTAAACCAATGAATCAATCAAATAAAAAATGATTTAACCTAATCGGTTAGGTCAAAAGACGAATCAAGTTACACAAAAATTAATTAATTAAAACTTTTAAAATTTAAATTATATTAAATTGAAATATGCACAACACTATAATATTAAGGCCAAGTTTGGCAACACCAAAATAATCCATCTTTTTATCTTTTTTCCATCACATCACCTCTCTACTTTTCTACACATCTTTTCGTAAAAAGACAAAAAGTACACTTATTTAGGTCATCCCAAACGAATATAAGATTCACTTTATATGAGTAAAATAACTCTTTTTTTTTTTTTTTCTGATGTCGGATTATCAAATAAAAATTAGCCAATGGAGATTTTCTTAATTATTTAAAATTAAAGAAATTAGTATGAGATATTGAAACTTTCACAAAACTACTCACTAAAAACACTACAATATTAAATATGATGGGAGTATAAGATTCACTTTATAAAAATAAAATAACTTATTTTATCTAGATGTGAGAGTATCAAATAAAAATTAGCCAATGGAGATTTTCTTAATTTTAATTTAAGAAAATCAATATAAGATATTGAAACTCTCACAAGACTCATCATTAAAAATACTAAAATATTAAATGAGATGGGAGTATAAGATTCATTTTATAGGAGTAAAATAATTTTTTTCTTTATTATCTTGATATGTGATTATCAAATAAAAATTAGTCAATAAAATTTTTTATAATTCTTTAAAATTTAAAAAATTAGTATGAGATATTGAAACTCTTAAAAATCTCATTTTATTTATATAATTTATAATATAAAATTTTAAATTTATCATGATGGAAAATAAATTAAATTTTTTATAAGTCTTAAATATTTTTCTTTTATAAAAAATACTTGCTAACTCAAATTTGTGACACAAAAACGTGGAGTTATGAAAATTGGGGCTACACAGAAGGCGAATAACGTTGTGACGCGTAGGTCCGTACTACACGAGTAGAAGATGACTCGTGTACCAGACTCCAGACTCTTTTCACTTCCGCTGTAACTCGGCGATCGTTTCACAACCCAACGGCGAACCGGTGATATAATAGCAGCTTGAGATTGTGAACTTCCAATACTCGGCCATGGCGATCGATACTGTTCCTCCTCTCATCGGCGCACAGCTCAATTACCTCGTCACTCACTCTCCTCTCCCTATCAAGGTAAGCCTTAATCACATTTCTCTCACAAACTAGGGTTTCATTTTGGTATTTTCTAAACCATAGATCAAAAATTGCTTGCATTTGATGTTTCAGGTTGAGCAGATGTGGTCTGGATCCAAGCACAATGGCTTGCTTGATCGCTTTACTTTAGCCATTCCCTTTTGCCTCGACTATATCAGATGTCAGTTTGATTGTTCTTCTTCTATACATAGAACAAATGTACGATTCTTACTTGATTGTGATTAATTTTTTAAGTTTTTTGATGGATTTGATTGTAGGGGATGTTATATATAATGCGCTTTATCCATTAGCGGCACCAGACATCATCTTTGGACCCGAAGATGAAGGCTTTCGTCCATACCCTCCGGTGAGTGAAGAAGGAGATTTGAAATCCCCGAAGAACGGTTTGTCGGATTGGAATTGCAAAGACCCAACTCGCCTGTTGTCTCTCATTCTTGAACTCAGGTTAATTCACCCTTTTTCTTTTTATGGGATAAAATTTCATTGAATTTACTAGTTTTGGGCGTTTTTAGCTAAGATTTTAGTAGGTTTTGCTTTGTAGGGAATTGTATATGACCTACCAGAAGAAGCGGGTTGGAGAAGTTGATGATGAGAGAGTGAAATTTGAAATTAGCACTATAGTTCCAAGAGAGGTAATTTTTTCGAAGTATAAATTTCTCATTTCACAAAAAGAGGGAACATGAATGGAGTTCTTCTCTTTTCTTTGCATGTATAAGGTTTCTAGTCTACCTTTGTTATTGGAAGTTGTTTTAAAATGGGAAGCTGGAATGGAAGCGCTATTGCATATTGTCATTGAAATCTTTGATAACATTTTTTGATGAGAAAAATATACATCGTGCCTTGTGAATTGGTTTAGAAAACAAATTGTGTTACTACTGCACAATACTGATGTCTATGACCTGACTATATGATGAGTTGCATAACCTGCAAAAGTAGCCGTCTTGTTTCCCTCCGTTATGGTTCATAAAAATGTGTGAAGATGGTTGGAGAGAAATTGAGAAAAGCATTACATTATATGGTTAATGAGCCACATGCCGGGCTTTGTATCAAATGTTGAGGCCATAAACTGCAACAAACCACGGGAAATAGGCATATTTTTCTTATGTCAATTGCAACCAAGAAGCCAAACATGGCATATGAGGGCCCAAATTGCTGCCAAGTAACTTAGGCTGGGACTGAGTGAAAATTTTCTATTGTTCAAGCTATAATCTTAGAAAAAATGTGGTCTGGAAATTTTGCTTGAAATAATAGATTGATTTAGAGGAAAATAGAGACATGCTCCCCTTCTCCTTTTCTCTTTGTTTTCCCTAGTTTTGAAAGCTTATAGTGCATTCGGGAAACTAATAGTGGTATACTTCTTTCTTTTGTTTAGATAGTTTAGGAGAAAAGAGTGTATTAAATTCTGCCCTCTTATTTGGGAAAGATAGAAACAGTAAGGGAGCTTGGTTAGATTGCCTGCATTTGTCGGTCAATGAATTCAGGAGCTCATCCTTCTTTGAACTTTTAGCATGTGAAAGATAAATCTAATTCCATACTGTTGTATACAGAAAGTGTGCAAAACTTTTGCTATTGTGCTTTCTATTGTATAATGTTTATATTTACACGGTGGATTATATTTTTCACAACATTTTCACTTATTTTCAGTGTAATTTAGGTTCACTTTTTTGTGTAATTTTAAGAAATGCCTAATTCATATACAAATTATTATGCATTTTTTTGTTCTTTTTGCTGGGTAGGATCTTACGATCCTTGATCCTATCCTATGATGATCCAATCCTATAAACCCCTCCAACGATCCTAGAGCTGCTTATAAGTGTTTCTTTCTCCCTGGTTTGTTGTGTTCTTCGTGTGAAATGCAATACACCACCAATCATACTTCTTTTTGAATGCGTTCATTATTGACAATTAACGGCTTGGTTATGTTGGTTGATAATTTGATCCCCTCATTGGGCCATTGATGTTTACTTTACCATAATCATCTTTTCCATTTATTTCTCAAGTTATTTGGATATTAAAAACATGATTGACTGAAGTTTGAAGGAGTACTTGTTGCCTTAAATTTATTTCAGCCTGGTTTAACATTTTCTTTACTTGCTTAAATCCACATTTCATTAAATCCACACTTCATTAGATATTGTTATTGTTGTTGTTTTGAGAAAGTAGAATGTTATCTAAACCTTAATCATCATGCTGCAGGGAATTGAAATGTACATGGGCACAGGTATTGAGAAGGTATTTTTAACAGGAACATCTTTGCATCTTTATAATTGATTTTATGAGCCTGTAAGAGGCAATCATATTCTATTAGTTTTGACTGTATTACGGGTTTCTTTGCCTCTGTATTGTAGTGTAGACAGAAGAGGTAAAATTTGCAGTGCCTTTACTGGATATGGATATAAATAAAATGGTCACTGGTTGCCCCTGGCGTCACCAGCAGAAGATATACTTACAGGTTACTTTTCATATATCTTTTATTGGGAAATATACATGTGTGCAATTTTTCAGACCAACATGCTTATGGGAGCCTCCTTGGAAGTCAAAGGAAAGTACTGATTGCCAAATTAATGAAACAAAACTTAGGGAGTGTAGATCTTCTCTTATATCCTGGAAACTGGAAAAAGAAATATGGTTTTGAAAATAGTCCTCACTTTTGAGAGTGGAGGTGGCAGCAACTTTGGAAGACTCAATTTTCTTCTATTTCTTTTCTTGTAAGTGAAAATTAGGAGTGGGTTTTCTTCCTATTATTTAACTTTCCACTAGTCACTTCAGAAATAGGAAGAATTGACTGTAAATTTTCTGATAAAATTCCAATTTCTTCTCCTAGAGTTTGTGTCATTTCTTTGCCAGTCGCTGCAATCTATCTTAGTCAAAATATAGTGACACTTAATTACTCGTTATCGATCCCAACTGGAATGAGTAACCAGTTATAAGGATTTTTCTATATTGCAGATTCTGAAAACTATCATTTCATTGTTTCTCTTTCTCCCTTTGCTTTATATTTTAAGCAGATTCGATGGTGGGTGCAGGTTATATTTCCTATTGGCAGAAAATATGTGCCTGCCCCTTCAGCCCCACGATTAAAATTGGTATCTTCTCCTGAGCTGAAGGCTCTATTTTCCATTGAAGATTTCAGGCTTCCCTCATGGTTGGAGGGAATGTATGTATAGCATGCAGTTCTTTTTCTTCACATTACTTTTTTTCTGAGGTCATATTAACAAATTTCAGCTATTATTTCTCTTCTCTTGAAAGGTGCATGGCTGAATATCTTCCCACTTTAGAAGAGATGCTTCAGTCACAGGTCAGCTGCATTATTGATCAGCTTAGCTGACAACTTGAACATTCCTTTAGTTGATGATGTTTTCAAGTGAACGCCTTGTAAATCAATAATCAGTGATATGGCTTGAAAGATTTATTTATTTATTTAGTTTTGGTTTTATTTTAAAGATTGTAGATGCAGTTTCATCTATCGATGTTAGAAGGAAGTTTATTGTGTCACTAGTTCCTCTATTTGGACGGCCGGTAGAAGCTGATCCGGTATAGATCCTTTTACATTTATGTAATTGATTGAATATTTAGACCGATTAAACAAAATTCTGATTTCTTTTTGATTTGGTTGGCAGGTCTTTTGTAGAAAGGCAACATATCTGGCTTGTTCTGGGGTGTTTACATTTTTGGTAAGATATAGTTATATAATTTCATATTTACATGATGGGGACTCTTTGATTTTTTACTAGTTAATTCATGCAACATTTCTGAGCTATTTTATTGTCAATCTGATGTCTTGCTAACATTGCTTTAGATTTTTATGTGACATGATATGCTGTACCTTTTTCACTTAAATGTCCATGTCATTTACATGGATAGTTCTTCTTCCCCTCCTCTTTCTTAGTTGAAGCACCTGTAATGGATATTGACATTCCAAAATATATATCAACAAATTTACAGCAAGTGCCTGTGTGGTTTGCTCTTTGATTTCACAAGTAAGAAATGAGAAGAAATATTTTATTTTTGAGGCATCTCTCACCTACTATTGTGTTAAGAGAGTAAATATTGTATAAACAGATTGATGTAGTTCCAAAAAAAAAAAAAAAAAACAAAAAAAAAAACAGATTGCTGAGTTAGTTCTCATTTACTGAACTTTCTTGGAGATAGCTAAAAACACAAGGAAAGTATTGTGATGATGCACCTGGGGGGCAGCTCCCAGGCAAAATATTCAGTGCTAGACTGATAAGGGAAAGGGATGGCACCACACAGATTATCATTTTATTGTACAATGGATAAGCACTGGTGTAAAGAGATTTTATTAGGAGTGCCAGACTAGTTCTTTGAAGTTGTGAAAAACATATGGTCTTGTAATAGTTTTCTGGTCTCATAATATCACCACATGTTCATTGTTCAATTTTTTATTGTCATGTGACTCCAATGCTGTTGCTTATTTCTTTACTCTAAACGCAAAGTTTGATTGGGAGTCTGGTTCCTGTAGGTGCATTTTTCCCTTCCACTCCAGTTCCCAAAGCAACAACCAGCTTTGATACTTCAAAGTTCCCAGGTAATGATATAAAAATTATATATTATATGTTTTCTGTTCTCTACTTAAGCTTATTTATATTTTGTTGCAACACATGCATGCAGCCAAACTAGTGCATTTTGTTCTTGTGCATGTGCACTGGATGAATTTTTTGATTATCAAGCTACGGTTTCATTTTTAAATTTTGACTGCTTAGAAAGTGAATCTTAACAGTGTACTGGTTAACTTTACCGCTCTATTATGCTGCCCACTCGGCTAAGCAGGAGAAGGAAAGAGGGGTTTAGAAATCAATAACTCTTTGAAGTTATTTATTGTTGACATGTGCCTGCGTAGTGTGTGTGATTCTGCTATGCTGTTTAGTTCTTCTCTCTTTCCTCCTTTTTCCACTAAGAAGGAAAACTTTGTAATATTGTGCTCTCTAACTATCGGAATTAATATGATTAGCCTGAAGAATTTGTACTTGTTATAACCCTTTCCTCTTTCCTTGTGGTTTTTGTAATTGTTTTTTACTATAAAGAACCTTCAAATCCTCATATACTGCGATTGCTGTGGTTACAGCAATATTTTGTTAGTGCTGGTGAGTGATAGGAAGAACTGTTTCGATTTTACACATCTTTTTCATCATTCTGCTGAAATATTGAAGTTTAAAATGAAATTCGCATTTATGATTGGGTTACTCTTTTTTCTTTACCCCTTTGTAGCATTTCAATTCTCATGGTGCACCCATCAAGTCACCTATTTTGACGGAGTTTCCGTGGAGTCCCAGATGGGAATCATCAGAAATGGCTGAGCGGATGTAGTAAGTTTTTCCTTTCATCCTACCTTTTTCCTTGAGTTTCCACGAGGTATGTCACTCCCATACCTAATTCTGATGATCCAAACGATCTTGGCAGTGATTTTCTGGTGGAAGAATGTTTGAATTTCAAGAAGTTCTGCAATGAGAGTATGCTTCAGCAACGTTAGTGCAGTGCGTTGGAGACACTTTTAATGTTCCTTGAGCTCTCACCTTTGTGAATAGAGGAAGACAATGTGTTAGTGAAGTTTGAGACAATTTGGGATTGAAAATGATTCTCATGTGTGAGATGGAGGAAAAAATCAAGAAACATTCTGACTTTGTGATTGTAATGCTTGTAATGCATGGTGAGCATTGAACTTCTTTTGACAGAATGATCCGGGTGAAAGGCTGTAGGAGGGAAGTTTTTCTGATTTGCTTGTGTGTTTGTTTTAACTAGATTCATCTTGTTTCGCGTAGTGCTAAAAAAAATAATTTGTCTTTGGTGATTTTTTTTTTTTTTAAAATTGTGTAAAAAGTTTTTACATGTTTGGCCCTTCTATTCTAGAAAAAAAAAAAAATTTGAAACAATTTTAGAAATTCACTAAAGTGATATATCAGCTTACTTGAATTTTTTAAATAACACAAAAATAATAATTTTTAACAATTTTCTCAAAAGCATAATTTTTTTCTTTTAATTAAATTTATGTTAAAAAATAGTAAAAATGCAATTCTCAAACCAAACCCGGCGTCAATGTCAGAAGTATTTTATGAACCTAAGAATAGTAGTAATTATGATAAAGTTGAGATTAGGAGAAGATATCCTTGAAAGGAAGCTGAGAATAGGATAAAGTTACTTTAAAATTAAAAAATAATAATGACTAACTAGCTAAATTAGATAAAGTAATTTTTAGTTAAAATATACCAACAACAAAATCCAAAAAAAAAAAACAAAAAATGTTAACTAATTTTGGTGAGAATGCTCTAAAGAAGCACAAGCTGCAAAAAAGGCCTTTCAAAGGAAATTGAGATTTGTTGAAAGTTCACTTTCAATTAAAAAACCTAGTATTACTTTCAATAATTTCCTTTCTCTAAGATAAACCAATTTTTTTTTTAAATTTATTTTTAAATAGCAAATAAATAATTGTTACAGCCCATGCAAACTTGGTTTTTATATAATTTAATAGAAATGATTGATGAGGGTTTTTTTTTTAATAGAAATGATTGATGAGGGTTTTTTTTTTTTTTTGGGGGGGGGGGGGGGGATGAAGATTAACCAACTGGAGTTATATCAATTGATAGAACATTTGTATTTTGCCGGCGTTTTGCCACATGCAATATTCCTTCTTCCGTAGGTTAATTAATTATGACATTAATGTAAATATTTATCTATCTATCTATACTATATATAAAGTAAACAATGCCAGGTTGGTGTATGAAATCTTGACTTTTTTGTGTGCCAAGTGAATTTTTTAATTTAAGGATAATAATAATAAAAGTTACATATAACACTTTAGATTTAATCAAGAATATACTTATTACTTAAACGAGGAATGAAAGTTTAATAACAAAAAGTATTTCATATCATTACCATTAAGCCAATAACTATTATCCACATTTAAAATTTAAAATATATATAACATTTAATTTTTTTTAAAAATATATATATATATATATATAAATCTAACTAACTAACTAAGGGTTCGTTTCGGATGTGAGTTGACTTTTTGGTTTTTTTAGTTTGGGATTAAAAAGCCTCATATGAGATAAGTTTTTTTGCTTTTTTAACTGAGAGAAAAAATAAAATAATTATAATATAAATGTGTCATTTTGTCTTATTAGGTTGAAAAGTCTATTTGTGAATTGTACCCACCTATAAAGAGCAAGAAGTCTCAATATTTAGAAAAAGTCTTATAATTTTATTTAAAAATATAATAATATATTGATGAAAAATTGAATTTGATTTATACATTATTTATCTGGATAACATTTTTTGTATTTTGTTCTAAATACCTTTAGGTTGAGATATAGTAGTAATTTTCGGAAAATATAAAAACCAAATAAATTTTTTTGTTTTTGTTTTGAGGTGGGTTGGAATTTGGAGGCTGACGGGTAAACGGGTTGTCGGACAAACCCGCCAACCATTGGCAGTTGTCTTGTCTGTCATTCCCAGGCGTAGAAATCGTGAATCCAGCGCACGGTAAGTCAAGTTAAAAAACCGACTTTCCAAAAATAACGCGACCCATTAACAGAACAGAACAGAACAACGGTGCGCACGTGGGGCTCACACTCTTAACGTGCACCCCGTCTATCTCCTCCTCTCCTCCTCCTCCGAGCGGTTATCTTATCGTGTTAGTCTCCTCCTCCCTCCATTGTCACCTCCTCTCCTCTCCTCACATGACACACTCAACTTGAAATACCCTCCGAATCTCCCTCACGTCCCTCCACCTCGCTCTACATTTCTCTCTCATGATTCATATATGATATGACCATTTAAATTAATCATCTCATCACAAACAATCTAAAAAAAAAACAATGAGGGAGATCTTGCACATTCAAGGAGGCCAATGCGGAAACCAAATTGGTGCCAAGTTCTGGGAAGTGATCTGCGACGAGCATGGCATTCAACCTGACGGCCATTACAAGGTCGACGGAGCACCCTCCGATCTCCAACTGGAGAGGATCAACGTCTATTTCAATGAGGCTTCTGGTGGCCGCTACGTCCCCAGGGCTGTCCTCATGGATCTCGAACCCGGTACCATGGACAGCATCAGATCGGGTCCCTACGGCCAAATCTTCCGCCCCGATAACTTCATCTTCGGCCAGTCCGGTGCCGGCAATAACTGGGCCAAAGGTCACTACACTGAGGGCGCTGAGTTGATTGATTCTGTTCTCGATGTTGTTCGCAAAGAAGCTGAGAATTGTGATTGTTTGCAAGGTAACTTCCATCTTCTTTGTTTTTACGTCAAACATACACTACACATGTATCATCATGTATGTATGCATCTATCTATCCATCTATCAATCATATATATTGAAAATTGTTTGTTCAATGCTTCTGTAGATATAATTTTGTTTATTTTGGTTTCATTTGTGCTTTGATGCAATTGTTTGCGAGAAGCGTGGTTTAAATCTATGTACTTCACATTGTAGATTGAAAATTCACAGTTTGGTTTATTTTGGATTCAAGTTATTGCATATAGCAATTTTATATTATGTACATTATTTGTGTTTTGATGCAATTGTTTGCGAGAAACGTCCTTCCTTTTTCTTTTCTTTTTTTTTTCAGAGGAGCATTTGATTTATGATTACATATTTGCAGTATTTTTCCTAACCTGTGCATGCATCAATATCTATTAACCTTAGCCTTAACGCATATTGGGTAATTTTCCTAACTGATGATGCATGCATCAATATCTCTTAATCTTAGCCTCAATGCATACCAAATTTGATCATCGTCATATTCTTTTGTGCATTCAAGTAATTTTTTAAAAGCAATTCTGAAATATATTAGTTTAAGTTTCTCCCTTACCCCCAGAATTCTCATTTGAAAAATGCTAAATATATAGAATTTTTATAAATAAATTGATATAAACCATTCTATATAAAGTTTTTGTATACATTTTTTTTTTTTGAGTATAGCATTACCACTATGCTTTTTATTTCATAAAGACTAAGAGCTAAGACAATGGAATTGGTTGTTGTTGTTAAACTCTCATATGCTTCTTGCTTTTGCTCATTAAATTTGATTAAACATGTATCAATTCCGTGAAATATGATTGGCGCATTCATTGAAAAAGCCAATTAGAAGCATGACTTTTGGCAGGGAATAGAAGAATGGTTCTCTATATTTTGTGTTCTTGGTGTTCACCTTTATTGGTTGTATAGTTTGTCTCACTTATGAATGCAGACCATATTAAGGAAGGCTTGTCACTGCATTATTGCATAATCCTTATGTTTTTATTTTTAACATTGTATTTCTTATCTTGAATGGAATTTCCAAATTTTTTGTTAGTTGGTTGTATGTTTTCTAGATTTCTATTCACAGCACTTTGCAATAATCAAATTAAAATTGCTGCAAATAACAAAGTTGCAGTTCTTCTAGTTTAAGTTCCATTATTGATTTGTTAAATATGTGATGCTGAGAAGGTGGACCCCTGTTATGGTACCACCAGTTGGGTCACTTTTGTTTGTGTGTGGACATTTTTAATAAAATGAACATATATAATGTATATAAAATAGTAAGAACATACCAATCACGTTGATTTGGCAATGTCAGATTCAGTAGCACCGACAATTTTTCTTCTTTTACCAAGTTGAAATTAACAGTGGCCAAAACAAAAGGAGGTATTGACAAAGCAAACAGTGCATTGTTGGTTGTATGGTCTGCATTGCTGAGCAGCTACACCTTGGCAAAATAGCTACACCCTATGAAGTTTTTCCTGTAGAAGTTTGTATAATCATTGTTGGATTTATCGGGGCCCAGTTGCTAGGAAGTAAATAACTTTGAACAACTTCGAGAATATTGAGCAACTGGTTGTATAATACTGATATATGACCAAGAAAATCATGCATTTTTCAATCTTTTGGCTGGGGTATTGATTTTCAGATTTCGGACCTGCATTTGAGTATGAAAAACAAATAGACAATTAGAAGCTGGGTGGTATGTAATTTTGCATCCGTAAATCTTCACGTTTATTCATAACTCTTTGGAGTAAATTGAAGTCATTTTTTGAGATAGGATGAAAAAACAGGATCTGTTTAGTGGCTTGTTTTGTTATTAATGTAATACACATTGCTTTTTTCAGATAATCAAGAATATTGTTGCTGTTATATAATAGTCCCCTAAATAAAAGTGGTGGTGGTCAGATTTAATTCAAAACTGCTTGATGTGGCTGTGCTGTTCTTGTTTATGGGTCAAGAATATTGTTCCTGTTATATAATTGTCCCCTAAATAAAAGTGGTGGTGGTCAGATTTAATTCAAAACTGCTTGATGTGGCTGTGCTGTTCTTGTTTATGGGTCAGGTTTCCAGGTGTGTCATTCGCTTGGAGGGGGCACTGGTTCCGGCATGGGAACCCTCTTGATCTCAAAGATAAGGGAGGAATTCCCAGACAGAATGATGCTCACATTCTCTGTTTTCCCTTCCCCAAAGGTTTCCGACACAGTTGTTGAACCCTACAATGCCACCCTCTCAGTGCACCAGTTAGTAGAGAACGCTGATGAATGCATGGTCCTTGACAATGAAGCACTGTACGACATTTGCTTCAGGACATTAAAGCTCAGTAATCCAAGCTGTAAGCACTGTTCTACTTGTACATTATTAGTAGGGCAAATTATAGTTGTAGTTCTTGTAATTTATTTCTTATGTCAATTTGGTCTTTTATGGTTCTAACTACATCAATTTTCTCATATATTCTTCACATTGTGTCAATTTAATTCAATTGATAACACTTTTTTAGAAATTAGACTGAAACTCTCCTGATTGATTAACATTCAATTTGAAATAGACCATTTCTATCTATATAATTTGCCCTTCTTGTTACAAACCCATAGGGGCTTCATGCTGAATACTAAAAGCTTATTGTTCATTGCATCTTTGGTTTGCAGTTGGTGACTTGAACCACCTGATCTCTGGAACGATGAGTGGGGTAACTTGCTGCCTGAGATTTCCCGGCCAGCTGAACTCCGACTTGCGAAAACTGGCCGTGAACCTAATCCCATTCCCACGTCTTCATTTCTTCATGGTGGGCTTCGCACCCCTCACTTCTCGCCGGTCCCAGAACTACGTATCCCTCTCTGTCCCTGAACTCACTCAGCAAATGTGGGACGCAAAGAACATGATGTGTGCAGCTGACCCACGCCACGGACGCTACCTAACAGCCTCAGCCATGTTCAGGGGAAAGATGAGCACTAAGGAGGTGGATGAGCAGATGATCAATGTCCAGAACAAGAACTCATCATACTTTGTGGAGTGGATTCCAAACAACGTGAAATCAAGCGTGTGTGATATTCCGCCAACAGGGTTGAAGATGGCATCGACATTTGTTGGGAACTCAACATCGATTCAGGAGATGTTCAGGAGAGTGAGTGAGCAGTTCACAGCGATGTTTAGGAGAAAGGCATTTTTGCATTGGTATACAGGGGAAGGGATGGATGAGATGGAGTTTACAGAGGCAGAGAGCAACATGAATGATCTGGTGGCGGAGTACCAGCAGTACCAGGATGCAACTGCTGATGATGAGGAGGTGGGAGAGTTTGAGGAGGGTAATGAAGAGAATTATGAGGGCTAAATACTTGCTGAAGCAAGTCTGACTATGGCTGTTTAGCTCCGAAACAAAACTCTGAGATTTTGATGGAATTGTTTCGCTTGTCTTGCTTATATACCACCACTATTTGGCTACCATTCTTTTCTTTTCTTTTCTTTTCATTTTGTGGCATTGTTATTCTCGTGTGACACTTTGAACTTTGTCACTGTTCTGTTTACGTATTGGAATATATACAGATGTTGCTGTTTGTTCCATTCAATTCAAGAATTTCAAAACTCACTGTCTACTTGATTATTATTTTCTTCAGAATTAGAAAGCCAGTAGCCATAATCAAAAGCCACTACATAATATCATATTTACTTTCTAATTCGGGATTTTTTTTCTTTCCCCAACTCCATTTATGCAGAAGTGTTTTATGAGATAATAACAAATCACAAATTCAACCCCAAAAATGGAACAAATATGAACAATCATTGAACTTTTTGTACAAATGATTTTTCGTACAAATTTCTGTATTTGATTTTTTTTTTTTTTTGGGAAAAGAAATAGTGGTGGGTGAATTAATGGTTTACTGCATATGTTGGTTTTTCCAATTTTAACTGTGTGGGGTTAAGTGAAAGGGTATTGGTTTGTGATGTTTTGTTTTGTTTTTGGGCCAGGCTAATCAATATTCTTTTTTGGTGCTAATACTAACAAACAAGTACTTAAATGGGAGTCTAATGGTCGGGCTTTTCACGTGAGTCTCTCACAGACTAACATGTTGGCCAAAATCCAAAATTCAAGCCCAGACCCAACCCAAGTATTATTATACAAACTAGTCTAGCTCATGGGAAATGATGACCACACAATTACATGGACAAAATACAAATAACTCCCTAATACAAAGAAGATGGTTATTTTTCGATGGTCATTTTTCTATTCATATTACTAAATATATGAATTAAAATTTTATGAGTGTGATATAATTATGCTAAAACAGTAAAGTTGGCAATAGAGCTCCTGTCATTTACATGTCTAGGTACTAAAATTAAACAATACAATAATGATAATATTAAAACTATTTACTCAATTAAAATACTAATAACAATTTTGTTCCACTAAATTCAGATCTGCACTACATATTTAAATTGAGAATATTTTACCAAACATTTTGTTTAGTACGTAGCATTTCTAATTTCTAACACAATAAAGCTATGCCAATGATATAAAATCAATATCAATTTAGAGAGCTATTTTAATGAGGAAGAATGAAAAACCCCAAAAAAAAAAAAAATGATTTATTACATCATCACCGTGGTGGTTTGATGGCTGCAACAGAGCTCTTCATCTCTTTGATCCTAACCATTCTTCTCTTCCTTGCTTCTGCAGCTTTAGCTCTGTCATCTGTAACAGCTCTGTTATGATCCGACGGTTGTGAAGAGTCCGTCCCAAAAGTCTCCTCTACACTGGCAACTACGTTGAGATCAGGAATGCCAAGTGGACCCATATGGTTGACATTGCCCAATCGGGAGCCTGATGACATCAATGGGGACACGTGGCCAAATGGGTACTGAAAGTTCTCACTTGTGTGTGATCCATAGGATTGTTGTTGATGTTGATGATGATGATGATGAAGAACCATGCAATGAATTTGAGCATTTTCAACCAGAGTTGATTGGATTATGGGTTGGCTTTCCATCCCAAATTTTGAGCTTTTGTTGAATCTTAGCTGTAAAAAATAAAAAAAGGGATAAAAACAGAAATAAAATAAACACAGAGACCCCACTTCATAAAAAGATTTAAAAAAATAAAAAAATTAGAGAGAACTTATCATCATCATCAAAAATAGTTTATGATGAAAACCATGAACTATTCAATGTTTATTACATCCATTTTTTTTTTTTTTCACACAAAAAAATAGTTTATGAAAATTGAAAAGCATTCCCTAAAAGTAAGGTGTGTGTTTCAAAGTTTATTTCTAAAATAAATTTTAAGATCAAAACAGACTGGAATCTGTCTTACCTTTTGTTTCTTTGCTTTCAACTCCAAATTAAGAGTCTTTAGCTTGTTGTAGTAACTCTTCACAGTCTCTATCTCCTGTGTGAATTGAACACAACAAAAAGGGTTTTAGTTTTCTTTTCTTTTCTTTTAATAGTACAGTGAAAAAAAAAAACCCCAAAAAATAGAAGATAATATAGTGACAGGGACATGGGTGAGAAAAATTAAACAAACAGACAAAATCCACAACCACAAATTTACATACTTACCCCTCTCAACAATTCTCTGCGCTGAATTAATCTCTCTGAAATCTCCAACCACTCCTCTTTCTTCTGCAAAACCATCAAGAACAAGAAGCTCAGAGAATGTAAATCATCAATACACAGAATATATGTATATATATAAATATAGATATAATTGAGACCGACCCAGAACAGGGGACACCTTGAAAACATCAAAACAAGATTTGGAAACCAAATGGCAGACAAAACCCAACTCTTAAAGAAAATTAAACTATTAAAAAAACAGAGAAAGATTGAAACAGAGTACAGATTTGGGAATATGGAGAGAGAGAGAGAGAGAGAGAGAGAGAGAGAGAGAGACCCTTTTCTTAGAGAGTTTCTTGGGAGAGTGGTTGGACTTGTAATCAGATTCGCTGGGAGAGAAAGAGAGAGGAGTGGAGGGACTCGATGCCTCGGTCTTGATTTTTTTGGGTCTTCTCTCTGTGTCGGTCTCTCTGTGAAGATGCGGCGATGAGGGACGAAGACGAGGAAGAGGCGGTGGGTTGGAATCGATTGCAGATCTCCTTCTCTTGACACCCCACCCGGACGCAAATCGAAGACGAGACTCCGATTTGAAGACTAGATTTGGAAGATTGAGCAAGATTTCAGCCACTTCTATCTCATCTTCACCGAACAAAGACCAGAGACTGCTACTAGTACTCTGTTTCATTGTTCACTAAAATCCCATCAACAAACAAAAGGTACCACAGAATATATATATATATATAGAGAGAGAGAGAGAGAGAGAGAGAGAGGGTGTTGCTTGGAGAAGAGAGAGGAAGAGGGTCTTATAAGGGAAATCCATGGAGAGTATGTGGAAGATGCCACGTGTCAAGCAAAGAAAGAAAGGAGGGTTGGTCTAGGGTTTAGTGTGTGTGTTTTGTGTTTTTGTGTGTGTTCAGTACAAAGAAGTTATTGATTGGTTTTGGTGCACTGACGTTTTAATGGTATTGTAATTGGTATTATAATTGGTAAGAAAAGTTAAATGATTTTGTATTAGATGATTAGAAAATATAAAAGGATGTAATGAATTGTGATTAGCGGGAGTTTGGTCATGTTGAGTACATCTTTAAATGTATAAATTTAAAATTTTTAGTAGCATTTGGTTTAATTTTAGAATTATGATTTAATAATAGAGTTATATTTTGAGTTTGTGAGTTATTAAATTATGATTTGAGAAGAGAAAATTTATTTAGTTATAAATTTTGAAAAGAGTTTTGAATTAAATTTTAAATTTTTGAAATGAGTTTTGAAATAAGAAAAGTTGTTCGGAAATGAGCCGTAGTTCGAATCCAATGGCTCGAATTGGCTCAAAAGAGGGAGAGAAGAGAGAAGGAAGAAGCAGAGGAGAAAGAGGGAGAGAAGAGAGGAGGAAGAACAGAGGAGAAAGAGTGAGAGAGGATCGTCGCTGCCCGCCTCGCCACTGCCACCGCCGTCGCCTCGCTGCCGCAGATCGTCGCAGCACCAGCGATCGCCGGCTCTGCCTCGCCTCCGCCCCCCGGCCCCCGCTTCCAGCCCCAAATGTTGGCCCCCTCCAGTCCCTCCTCCTCCTCCTCATCCCCCTCCAGTCCCTCCTCCTTCCTCCTTCCTCCTTCCTCCTCCTCCTCCTCCTCCTCCTCCTCCTCATCCTCCTCCTCCTCCCTCCCCTACTTCTGGTTTTGCTTCACCTTCATCTAAAAAACGAGGCCGTTTTTGAATTCGAGCCATTTCGAGCCGCTCGGTTTCGAGCTACCTATCACTGCCGAAAGTTGTTTTGTTATAAATTTTGAATAGAATTTTTAAAACTTAATTCAAAAACTTATAACTCATAAACAAATACACAATTCAAAATTCTATTGAAAATTATATTCAAAACTTATAACCAAACTCTTTTTAAAATTCAATTCAAAAAAAATAATTATTAAAAAAAAATAATTTTTTATTTAAAAATTCAAAAAATTTCGAAAATATTTTTTTATTTAAAATATTAAAAAATATATATTGTTTTTTGCTTAAAAAAATATTCAGCTAGTACTTTAAAATTACTTTTGATTGTATATTTAATTGGATTTTTTTTTATAATTGTTTTGTTTAAAAATATATATTTTTTATTTTTTTAAAATTACTGTAACAAATTAATTTTTATTTAATTTTTTTGGTTAATTTTAAAGAAATGGCCAAATAATTTGTCATTTTGGTAAAAAAAAAAATAAGTTCTATATTTTAAACATATCAAAAACAAATTTAATTTTTTTTTCAAATATCAGGTGGCAATTGTGAAAAAAAAAAAACTGTTCCGATCAACCGACCAAACGTCTTAAAAGATGTCCGGGGGACCCAATTTCAAAATTTAAAATTTGAAACTCACTCTGTCAAACATGTTCTGAAAAGAATTTTTAAATATAGGTGTAAAATCAATATTTGAAAATTATATCTAAACATGGTTGTTTGGGATAACCTAACTAAGTGTACTTTTTATCTTTTTATGAAAAAATGTGTAAAAAAATAGAGAAGTAATGTGATAGAAAAAAGATAAAAAGATAAATTATTTTGTGTATGTCAAAGTTGGCCAAAATAGGATTGTGGAATTATGATTCCGTTCCTAAACCAAACAGAGCCTTTACTTGTCACGCTCATTGAAAGCGCGTGTGTTATAACACTTGCCCATTTTGGTAATTTCGAGCCCTTAAAAAATGGAAATTAAGTCATTAATTGCCCCATTTTATTTTTTAATTCGTTGCTGTATTTGGTTTATTATATCCGTTTTAATTTTCCAGCTGTGTCCTTGCTCGTGCTGTTTATTAATTCCTTGAAGAACAAGTAAAAGAAACCCTAATTATAATTCTAAAGGATTTGTAATAACGATATATGATTTTATTATATTATAATATGTACAAATTTGAAGCTTATTTCTTAAATAAAAGGGTATAAATTTATTTTTTTAGTTGCCTATAAAATATTAGTATGCATTAATAATTCTATTTATTTTGTGTTTAATTTTAAATTTAACAAATTCAAGATTCAAATGTACTCTTTATCTTTAGTAAGATATAATCATTTTCATGTGCACATATATTAGTGAACATGTACTAATCATTTTTTATTATGATGCATTAAAACTTTAATATACATTTAATATGATAATAGCATAATACACATATTATGCATGGTTATAAATAAATAATTAAAAAATAATTTTTAAAAGGGTGGTTTCGTTGTCTATCACAATGTACTAATTAAATACATTATACAAGTGTTTTTACCCTTTTTTTAAAATTTTAAATATAGACTTTAAATGTCATAATTAATAGTTTGAAAAAAACTACTTAATTCATTAATTTCAGTTACAGTCTCGTCAAATAAAATGTGTAATTTAGTGTGGTAGTGCACTTGGTAACATTGTATACTATCAAACTTACTAACTTGGCATTAATATTTTATGTGAAATTTTTTGAGGGCAATATAGTAAAATTGTAATCATGCTAAAAATTGGCATTTTGCTCCCATTGCGCTAAATTTAGCACGATGTCTAACAAGTTTGATTTTTTTTGTTCTCATCATGCCAAATTATAGTATTAACACAATCACAGAAACATTGTTGAAAAGTTTGAAAGCAACAATAAAAAGTGCATACTTGTTATGAAGATTTGAATATATCCATGGCCCTCACACCTATATTGGCCTTTCTCCATATTCTTTAAAAACCATTTAAATTTTTTTGCCCCTTCTCTAAATTCTTGGAATTTTGTTTTCTTTTATTTTTTTCTTGTTAGGGTATGTTTGTTTGGACGGACTAGATAAGGAGTGATTGTAATACATCGGACTGTTAGTCCTGGGATACATTGTTTCCGGATTATTTGGTTTGACTAAATTTGTATCCTATGTTTGTTTAGTCATTTGATTAGATGTCTAGATTAGATTATTTTTAGTGAATTCAATATTTGATTGAACGGACTGGATAAGGATAAATGTTCAAAAGACTATTTTACCCTTGTAATTTATAGTTTTTATTTAATATATAATTTTAAATTTGTAATCTATAATTTATAATTTATAATTTAACAACACTAAAATTTTTAATTTACAAGGCCATAATTTTTAATTTATTATTTTCAATTAAATTAAATTTATAATTTATATTATTTATTTAATATATAATTTTAAATTAACAACTCTAAAAAAATAATTTTATCTAATATATAAATATAATTTTTTAACAACACTAAAAAAATTAATTTATAAGGCCATAATTTATAATTTATTATTTTTCATTAAATTAAATTTATAATTTATAATTTATATTTTTTTATTTAAAATATAATTTTAAATTAACAACACTAAAAACATAATTTTTTTTAATATATAAATTTAATTTTTTAACAACACTAAAAAAATTATAAGGCCATAATTTTTAATTTATTATTTTTAATTAAATTAAATTTATATTTTTTTATTTAATATATAATTTTAAATTAACAATACTAAAAAAATAATTTATAAATATCCAAAAGACTATTTTACCCTTTTCTAATTGTTTATTAAGTAATAGCATGACGATAAAATTGATATTTCACACATTAGTCCATGGGATACCAATCCCATAGAAATAATCCCACCCTCCCCCCTAGGATACAATAATCCCTCATATGAGGGACTAATAGTCCGGAGGGACTATTAATTCGGAACAAAAAAATTGAACCAAACAATTAATCCGGAGCAAAACAATTTGGTTCAATTTTTTTGCTCCGGATTAATAGTCCCTCCGGACTATTAGTCCATCATATGAAGGATTATTGTATCATAGGGGGGAGGGTGGGATTATTTTCATGGAATTGGTATCCCATGGGACTAATGTTTGAAATGTCCATTTTATCGTCATGCTATTACTTAATAAATAATTGAAAAAAGGTAAAATAATCTTTTGAACATTTATAAATTATTTTTTTAGTATTGTTAATTTAAAATTATATATTAATTTATAAATTTAATTTAATTGAAAATAATAAATTAAAAATTATGGCTTTATAAATTAAATTTTTTTAGTGTTGTTAAATTATAAATTATAGATTACAAATTTAAAATTATATATTAAATAAAAATTATAAATTACAAGGGTAAAATAGTCTTTTAAGCATTTATCCTTATCCAGTCCATCCAACCAAATATTGGATTCACTAAAAATAGTTCAATCTAGACATCTAATCCCATGACTAAACAAACATAGGATACAAATCTAATCTAACCAAATAGTCCCGGAACAATGTATCCCAGGACTAACAGTCCGACAGATTACAATCCCCCCTTATCCAGTCTGTCTAAACAAACACACTCGGTTGGGCTGGATTTGTATTCTATGTTTGTTTAGTCATGGGATTATATGTTTGGATTTGAGATATTATAGAGAATGATAAATGTTCAAATGACTATTTTATCATTTTAAATTATTTACTAAGTAATAATAATATTAAACATATTTTTAATATTTTAATTATTTTTAGCTAGATAAAATAAAAATTTATTTTATTTTATTTTTTGCACAATTAAATAAATTTATTTTTTAAAAATTAAATATTAATTAAAAATAAATGTTATTTTTTAATTAAAATTTTAAATAAATTTATTTTAAAAAATAATAATAATTAAATAATGAAATTAAATAAAATAGAAACAAATTTTTATAATAAAACATCAATAAAATATCTATAAAACACTATTTTAAAAAATTAAATAAATAAAACAACAATAAAAATTAAATAAAATTATTTATTTTTAAATTGAGACATTTAAATTTTATTAAATTTTACTAAATATAATACATAATTAGATAGTAGAGGATCAAAATGATCATTTCACCACCTAATCCCATATTTCTCCTTATCTCCCATTTGCGTCTCACCCCCCCCCCCCCCCCCCCAATAAGACACAATTAGTCCAACATATTTAGCACTAATAGTCCGAAACAACAATTTTGAACCAAATAATAAATTATTAATCTGAAAAAATTACTAGTCCAATCCCATATCTCATCATACAGTTTTATTACGAGCACTATAATTATGAATTTTTATCTTGTATCTGTGCATTTGTGCACGAGCCTTTCTGCATCTAAACTTTGTCAATTCACTTAACACACGTACACCCAAACCAAGAGAATTGCCATTTTTGAAAGCAACAAAGGCCTTCTTTGATTTGTATTTCAAGATATAACTTTTAAGAAAAAATTTAAAAATTTTGTTTAGTTTAAATTTTTTGAATCCAAAATCATTTTTTCTCTCACACACATCTACTCAACTATAATAAAATATCAAATGATTTCAAACTCTTAAATTCTAAAACTATTTTCAAAATATACAACCAAACAAACTAAAAAAATTTCTAAACTCTCTCCCCAAATTTTTTTTTGAAAATTTATCTCAAAACACAAATCAAACACAGTGTTTCAAAAGCAAGTTTGGGTATATGAGAAGGTAATTTGTGAACAAATTGGGCCGAGTTAGGAAAAGTCTTCTTTGAAAGTTAGGCCGTGCAATGGGTCGAGATAAAAGCTGATGTAGCTCGGTCTTGGGCTAAGAAGACACTAGGTCGGCCAGAGATGGGTTGTTAGGGCCTGGACCTAGCTATCTGAAGGTAATCCTTTATCAGACCGAGATGTAGTCAATGGAGAGGGCCGAGCTATGTGTAGCTTAGCACGGTGCAATTCGGTAAATCGACTTCCGGTCACACGGTCCAAACGACAGGGGATCGAGATAAGGCAGCTCGGTAAAGAATGTGTATCCGAGCATAAGGGAGTGGCCATCTTACTTGGCTTGCAGTGATGAGGGTGTTTTAAGGATAAGTATTATCTTTGGGTATGAGACTCCTAAGAGGACTCTGCTGAGTAGAGTAGAGTCCTACTAGGATTGTGCAAACCATCTAACTTGGTTGGTAATGAGTAGAGTGTTATCAAGATAGACACTCTTCACTAGGAGTGTGATTCATAGTGAAGAGTGTGATTCGTAGGAAGACTCTTATAAGGAGAGTTGGAATCCTACTAGGATTGTGCCAGGCAAAATCTATAAAAGCTTATAGCAGGAGCTATGTAGAGGTATCACAATTCTTACTCTCTAAAACACAGAGCTTTTTATCTATTGTCTATCGTCTATTGGCTGACTTAGGTATCCGGCACACACCCGCCGGCTAGCTCACGTTTGTGTTTTCAGGAAGCAAAGCGACAACATTTGGAGGAGTACAAACTTGATCAACAAGATTATACGAGAAGATTATTTCGTGCTCGTACAATTGGCGCCGTCTGTGGGAAAGCACAAAGAACAAAACCTTTTGATCGAGTTTTCCTCTTCAGTTGAAACCAATGGCGCACAATGAAGATTTGTCGCAATTTGTCATTAATGGGCAAACCCTAGAGGGGCGAGGGAGACGCGAAGGTTTACCTTTTATCCCACCCATGGCAGAATTAGAACCCCAGCGACGGAACTCCTGAAGGGACACACGGGAGAGACGGGGCACCAGTCCCTGCCGCTCTCAAAGTCCTGAAAGGCAGAGGCAAAGGTTGGATCCTCAAGTTCTGGAGGATCGCGTGAGGGAGCAAGACGAATTAATAAGGAGAATGGTGGCAGACATGGAGACCATAAAGCGCCAAATAAAGAAAAAAAGGGTAGCGAGGGAAGAGGGGCGCAAAGGCAACACGCTCTCTTATCACTCAGAAGATCGTGACAAACAAGTCACACCATCACAAGCAGAAAGTAGGAGTCTCAGAATAGGCGACACTCAATCAAGGACTTCTAGGACTCGTTACTCCAGGTCTGAGAGAACGAAGACTGAAAGGTCATATACGGAAGGAAGCAGTTATCCGCCCTCGCACACGCACCAAATGACATCTAGGCACACGGAGTTACCTGTGCTAGAGGAGAGGGCCCGATGGAAGGAGGACACCAGGGCTCGCGACCTTCGCAGAGTCTCCGCACTACAACGATTGGTTCCTAGAACACATGGGAGTGTCGAGGTAGGAATGCTAGAGCCGCGCCTTGTCTATGAACCAGCGGACAAAGTGTTAGCAATGTTGTAGAGCTTGTCGTTCGTTCCGGCAATTAAGAATGCACCATTACCCTTAGGCTTCCATCAGCTTAAATTCACAACTTATGAGAGAAAGTCAGACCCCTACATGCACTTGAGCCACTTGCACCAAGTCATGGCGGTGTATCGGCAAAACGAGGCTCTAATATGTATCTTATTTTCTTTCAGCCTTGGTGACCTGGGTCTAACATGGTTTGAAAGGTTGCCAGAAGATCGCATAGCTTCATAGGCGCAACTAGCAGAAGCATTTGTAACTAGATTCAGAACAAACACCAAGACACCGATGGAGATTGACCAGTTACTCTCCATAAATATGGGCGAGAAGGAAACATTGAAGTCTTACAACAATCGGTATTGGAAGACTTTTAATCAGATTGGAGATTGCCCCATAAACCTAGCTATCACATAGTACAAACGAGGTTTGCCAGCAGGCAATAAATTGAGAGATTCAATGACAATGACGTCGTCCCTTACTATGGAAACCCTGATGAAGAGAGTACACCAACACATCTAGGTAGAGAAAGATGGGGTGCGCATAAAGGAAGAGTCTAACACAACAGCGATGCTAGACAAAAAGCCTTTGGCGAGAGTTACCACGGTCAACAAGTAGGACCAACTGCGTAAAAGTCTTTGCCCAACTGGGGGCAAAGTGGGTTGGCAGGTTTGACCAACTCTTTCTAACAAATCTATGCCCAACAGGGCAGAGGGGGTTGGCAGGATTGACCAACTCTTTTCAAAAAAATTTTTTTGGACTCCTTACCTAACTGGAGGGCAAAGGCGGTTGGTAGGTTTGACCAACAAAACTTTTTTTACAGCCTTCAGCCGAGATCATGATTTAGGCTAAAGGGGGTTAGCAGGTTTGACTAACAAAAATTTTTAGACTCTTTGCCCAACTAGGGCGCAAAGGCGGTTGGCAGGTTTGACTAACAAAACTTTTTTGTATCCTTCAGCCGAGATCAAGATCTAGGCTAAAGGGGGTTGGCAGGTTTGACCAACGAAAATTTTTAGACTCCTTGCCCAACTGGGGGGCAAAGGCGGTTGGTAGGTTTGACCAACAAAACTTTTATGCACCCTTCAGCCGAAATCAGGATCTAGGCTAAAGGGGGTTGACAGGTTTGACCAACAAAAATTTTTAGACTTCTTGCCCAACTGGAGGGCAAAGGCGGTTGGCAAGTTTGACCAACAAAACTTTTTTGGACCCTTCAGCCGAGATCAAGATCTAGGCTAAAGGCGGTTGGCAGGTTTGACCAGTAAAATTTTTGTACTCTTTGGCCAGGATGATAGTTACCTCGGCCAAAGTAGGTTGGCAGGTTTGACTAACAAGTTTATTGGATTCTTCAGCCGAGATGCGTATCTCAGCCAAAGAAGGTTGGCAGGATCAGGTAAGGCCAAGCTAATTAGTTTGGCTAGACATGCAGTCAGAATGATGCAAAACATTGAAAAAGAAACACAGTAACCGCACCAAGAGATCAAAAATTTTCATTAATTGGAAGATGATTACAAAAAGGTGGGACATATAGCCCGGTTACACAGAAAGAATGTCTTCTCGTACGATTGCAACCTCGAAGGATATAAATGTTGAAGGCAAAAAGGCGGGGCTGTTCAAATTTTTGAAGATACATGACGGTTGTAACAGGAGAATAAGGATAGTGGGGCATGCAACGTATCCTAGGAATGACGTCGTGTTAGGACGTACTACGTAACTGACAAGACTTATTGGGGCCAAACGAGTTGTGAAACCGAACAACTTTTCTAACTCGGCAGAGTTGGGCGTTCTTAGCTCGGCTACAACTTTTCTAGCTCGGTAGAGTTGGGCATTCTTAGCTCAACTGGAGAAAAATAATCCCAAACATGTTACGCATATGGAATTAAGGGGCAATTGAGAGGGTAATTTGTGAACAAATTGGATCGAGCTAGGAAAAGTCTTTTTTGGAAGTTAAGCCACGCAATGAGCTGAGATAAAAGCTGATGTAGCTTGGTCTGGGGCTAAGAAGACACTAAGTCGGCCAGAGATGGGTTGTTAGGGCCTAGACCTAGCTATCTGAAGGTAGTCCTTTATCGGACCGAGATGTTGTCAATGGAGAGGGCCGAGCTATGTATAGCTCGGCAGGGTGCAATTCGGTAAATCGACTTCTAGTCACACGGCCCGAACGACAGGGGACCGAGATAAGGCAGCTCGATCAGGAATGTGTATCCGAGCATAAGGGAGTGACCATCTCACTTGGCTTGCAGTGATGAGGGTGTTTTAAGGATAAGCATTATCTTTGGGTATGAGACTCCTAAGAGGACTCTGCTGAGTAGAGTAGAGTCCTACTAGGATTATGCAAACCATCTCACTTGGTTGGTAGTGAGTAGAGTGTTATCAGGATAGACACTCTTCACTAGGAGTGTGATTCCTAGGAGGACTCTTATAAGGAGATTTGGAATCCTACTAGGATTGTGCTAGGCAAAATCTATAAAAGCTCATAGCAGGACCTATGTAGAGGTATCACAATTCTCACTCTCTAAAACACAGAGCTTTTTGTCTATTGTCTATTGGCTGACTTAGGCATCGGAAAGGTATCCGGCACACACCCGCCGGCTAGCTCACGTTTGTGTTTTCAGGAAGTAAAACGACAACGTTTGGAGGAGTACAAACTTAATCAACAAGATTATACGAGAGGATTATTCCATGCTCGTACAGTATACATGCAGTTTATTACTCTCAGATTGTATTTTAATCATGAATTTAGATAGAAATTTAAAAAGAAAAATGAAAACAAAAATATTTATTTATTTATTTATTTATTTTTCATTGATATTTATCTCATTTTTTTACTTTTCCTTTTTTAAATTGTACGTAAATTCATCATCCAAACAGTATAAAAGTTAGTCAAATCTCTATATATTTGAATGGTGATACTTCCTACTTCACCAACTTGAAATAGTTAAGTCACAAGTGATAATAATATGCATATCATATTACATATATAAATGGGGTAAAGTGGGTGGGGCCTGCAGTGGCAAGGAAATGCTTGAGGAAAAATAATAGAAAATCAGCATTTCGCACAAGAAAAATGTTTTGTGTCCCTAAAAATAGTGCACCGAATACCCCTAATTTCCTTTTTTGGAAACTGTTTTTTTTTTTTTTCTGTTTTCTTTTTTTTTTTTTTTTTTTTCACTTGAAATGGGAATTGTGGGGATTCAGGGCCCCACAATTCGAGCTCCCAACTGCTGCTGTTCACACAAACGCAGACGCCTAAGCACGCGCACATGTATTTATTTATTTTTTACTTTTTTGTAAAGAGAATTTAATTTGAAAAAATTATAAATCAGTGTAATTATAAATAAATAATTACAAATTAATGGTAATTTAAAATAAAATTTATAAAAAAAATGATATAAATTTAAAATAATTACAAAGTGATAAAAGTACAAAACGTAGTTTTATAATTTAATGCATAAATTGAATGTACTTTCATGACATTACAATTATTTTGTAGTAATATCACTTTTTTGTAATTCTCCCTAATTTTTATCAATTTTAATAATTAAAAATATAAAAAATTCTATGTATTTGTAATTATTTTTTTAAAATTACACTGAATTATAATTTTCTCACTTAATTTCATTATATAAAAAACTATAATATTGTTGTAAAGACAACATAATTAAAATAGGGACCTTAATATATATATCTATAGGGAAATATCAAGAAAATGAGAAGGAGGTGAAATAACTACAAATAAGTAGAAAAGAAAAAATAACACAATAAATAATAATTACAAATATTGTTTTGAAAAGTAGGTTAAAAGTTAATTTTTTGAATTTTTTTGAAAAAACGTGTAAAAAAATAGAAAGGTGATATAACCCAAAGTAGATTAAAAGTCAAAAAACAACTTTTAACTTGGTACCCAAAAGAGGCCGACACTTTTACCCTTCAACCTCCCTCTTCCTCTCTTCTCTATATTCCTCTTTTCTACCTTGACTCCTTTTCTTTACGCCCCATTTGTTTTGAGGTGTAATGGATGAGAGGAGATTAGGATGGAAGTGGGGATATTTAGTGTTGTGTTTGTTTGTAGAGTTAGAGAAGGGATTAGGATGGAGGAGGCACTACAACATTTTCTTAGTTTAGTGACATTTGAAAGTGCCACAAAACTATTCTTCTAATGACATTTTTTGGTCTTGTGGCATTTTGAACAAGTGCCACTTCTATCGGTGCCACGGTAGATACGAGTGTCACGGTAGATACTTGCAAGTGTCACTACACCATCATGGCTAAAAACTTTCAATGACATTTTAATGTCATGGTAGATATTATTTGTGGCACTATCAAGCGCCATTAAAAAAAGAGTTAGTGACACTTATAAGTGTCATTACACCATCAAGACTAAAACCTTTCAGTGACACTTTAATGTCATGGTAGGCACTATTCGTGACGCTATCAAGTGCCTACCATGACGATAATTCGTTGTAGAACAATTTGATTCGCACTTGCGGAGACTCGAACTGCCAACCTCCCGCACCATAAACCTTATACACTACACTCTTCCCACTACACCTCTATAGCACCACATGATTATATATGCAACATATATTATTTATATAGTACATACATCTATATTAATATGTATAAACATAATTATTTTATTGAACATAATTTATGTAAAATAAACTATTTACTACCAAAATAAAAAAAGACCACTTTTGACGACTAAAAATATTTTTTAGTCGCCATTCTATACTTTTGGCTACTAATTATTTTTTAGTTGCTAAAAAACTTAACTTTTGTCGACCAAAATCGGATTTGGTCGCCGAAGATACACTTTCAACTACCAAAATTTTGGTCACCAAAAAATTTTATTTCCGCCTTAGGATTTTAGTTCTCTCGCGCTAAAAATGACCACTTTTGGCGACTAAACTTATTTTTTAGTCGCCAATTGTAGACTTTTGGCTACTAAATTTTTTTTGGCACCAAAAAGCTTTACTTTTGGCTACTAAAATTTTTTTAGTCGGTAAAACCCATATAATCAGCGACCAAACTTATTTTTAGTCCCCAATTGTAGACTTTTGGCTACTAAATTTTTTAGTCGCTAAAAGCTTTACTTTGGGCTACTAAAAATTTTTTAGTCACTAAAACTCATATAATCAGCGACCAAACTTAGTTTTAGTCGCCAATTGTAGACTTTTGGCTACTAAAATTGTTTAGTCGCCAAAAAGCTTTACTTTTGGCAACTAATGCTGTTTTGGTCGCTGAAAGCTATACTTTCAGCGACCAAATTTTTTTGGTCTGGAAATTTAGTCGCCGAATATGCTTTTTCCTATAATGTATATTGAGTTTAATTCATTTATTTTTAATCATTTACTGCATTTTAAAAACGTGCCACTAAATATCATTTTTGTGGCATTTTCTAAAAATATGCCACTAGTGTAGTGCCACTAAAGTATGTTTTTGTTGTAGTTTTGTGACACTTGTTCATTGAAATGTCACTAGATCCTTTTATGTTTGTCGTTTTGTGGCATTTTCTAAAAATATGCCACTAGTGTAGTGCCACTAAAGTATGTTTTTGTTGTAGTGAGGAGATTAAGATGGATGTTGGAGGGGGATTGAGATGGAGGAGGTGGAGGTGGAGGTGGAGGTGGAGGTGGTATTAAAAAAAAAAGTGAGGGGATTAGAAATTTTTTTATTTTTTACATATTAAGAATTTTTTTTTAAACATTAATGTTTAATTTTTTATATATTTTTATTTATTTTATTATTTTATATAAAAATAATTTAACAATTCCTACACAAACAACTATAATCAAAACAAACACAATTTTACTTAATCCCCTCACTAACAATCCTCTCACTATGAATCACTTCTATTCTATCTCTGAAAACAAACGGGCCCTTAGTGACACCCATCTTCTACCTAACTTTGTCACTGTCAACCCTACTCCCACCTTCTCCAGCCCTTTCTCCACAATCCCTTACCACCCCCTTCACCTCAACTGCACACCCCTAGCTCTTCTCCCACCTCAACCACCTCCTTGAGAGAGATCGCAACGAGAAAGACAAAGAGGATTGAAAATCTAGGGCTTGAGAAAAAGCATAGATACAATAAAATGAGGATTGAAAATATAAACTACAAAAAATTTGACTTTTTGCGACGGTAAAATGCCGTCGCAAATACTCAAAATGCCGTCTCAAAAGGTTTTTTGCGACGGCAGATGACTTTTAGCGACGGCAAGTGGGGGGTCGCAACAAAGGGGGTTGCAAAAGGGCTTTAGCGACGGGAAGTTGCCGTCGCCTTTTTTTTGCGATGGCAAAGTTGCCTTTTTGCGACGGCATTTTTCTGTCGCCATTAATACGAAAAAATCTAAGATTTTTTGAGACGGCACTGTGTTACCGTCGCTAAAGGTGTTATTTGCGACGGCAAAAAATGCCGTCGCTAAAAAATATTTGAGACAGAACGAAGCGCCGTCGCTAAAAGATTATTTGCGACGGCAAAGAGTACCGTCGCAAAAATCTTTTGTCTCAATCTGCCACTATCATTTGTGACGGCAATGTGGTGCCGTCTCAAAAAAATAAAAAAATAAAAAAATAAAATAAAAAAACTGCAATAAAATTATTAAAAATATAAAAATTACCTGTATTAAATGAAAAATAATTAAAAAAGAAACCAATAATTACATAATAATATAAAAAATCCAGTACGAAAATAACAATTCATCCATAATACAAATATTCTTGCATTCATTCATTACAACACATTAGCGAAATTATCCCACTACATAATATTGCATAATACATACACAATGTTTAAATACATAATGTTGTTCACAATTCAAAATAACGTAAATCAAAAACAAAAGTTTCCCTCATAATTCTTCCGTGGATAACAAAAACAAAAGTAAATCGCAATCTTCACACGCCTGTATTCCACAAGAAGCAAACTGCTAGTCGGGAAATATCTGAAAACAAAAAATAAAAATAATTAATGACAATATAATTATGTGTTAATATTTTAATTACAAAAAAATATAAAAAATTAACTACTATATAATTACAAAGATAATATCTAAGGAAGTTAAAAATTCTTGAGCACACTTTGTTTGGCATAGCTTTTAATAAGTTAAAAATTAATAATTAGTAAACAGAAATTAAAAACATCCTTTCTGTAACTTTCTAATAATAAATTTTTTCAAATTTATTTAAACTAATTTCTTGGTAAGTTTTAAAAAGTTGCATGCAGTAGTTCTCACCCATATTTTCAAAATAAAAAGGTATAACAAACTCCAATAAGCTACACCCAACAAGCCCTATCATGTGTCAATCTGTAGGAGATAGTTCCTAGGGTTTTCCATGTATGACAACAGTGTACCTATTAACCTGAGGAGAAAAAAAAAACACTGCATGTTTAGCATCACTCGATGCTAACTAGCTCTACTGTGCACCCAAAAAATCACTAAAATTGGAATAACAGAATAGTTACATAACAAGCCTATTACTATGTAGATGTATAATCAGTAACTGTGTTTTATTCATCCAAACATAAACAAAACCTCCAAATATTGACAAAATAGGGGGGGTAAAAGTTACATAAATGTATTAGAATTACAATTTATCAGATTTTTTTTTTTTTGGCAGATAAGTAAATATAGCCGAATGATGAATTACACTACTTCCAAAAATCAACATAAAAGGAAAAATTAAAGACACTTAATGATCTTTTTAGTGCGCATTTGGTATGTTTTAAGAATGTTGAAAATATAATCACCATCCAATTTTCATTTAATTATGCCTGTAGGAAAAGAAAAATATGATTAGAACTTCACTCATATATCCCGCAAAGTAAAATTAATCACTTTGTCACTTGGTTGAAATCTTATCGTGTGTTTGTCTAATGAATAATGCTTGCAGATTGCAGTTATTTGGCGAAATAAAATAGGTCCAATACCTGGGTAAATCCATCTGGCCATGTTATTGATACAGCATAGTTTCCCATTGGATGAATTTCTTCAGGTTCAATATCTTCGGGAGCATCATTATACTGTAGTTTCTGCTCAATGTACCCACAAATTCCAGGATAAAAGGGGTAAAAATAACACTAAACCACAAATTCTGAAAACCATCCTCTGAAACGAGTTTCAATAAAAGAAGCTGAGTACTTTGCCACCAACATTCTTTCTCCTAGCTTCTTCATGGTCCATAACACCCGTAGATGTTGTCAGCACAATGTACCCAAACTGCAAGATCATTAAGCATCCATCATTATCACATAACCCAAAATGTAAATTATACAGTGAGATCACAAACGAAGCATAAGAAAAATATAGGCATGGTGTACATTGTGAATGTTGCATATCACTCAAATTCAAAGGGTTCACAAAGGTATGAACGAAGTATAATTCTCCAATCAATTCCAAAAAATCCAGTAACTGTAGCCTCTAATTTTCATTTCAATGAGCAAGAACACCTCATTCATAGACTAAATAACAAATATTTTCCAAGGCTAACCTGTCTTGAGGGGAGCAATCTTGCCGTCCAAGGTTCAATCTCTTTGACCCCAACATCAAAACAAGGACTAATAACCCCACATTTGTTCAGCCTTCCATTCAATTCAACCACAATTTTTCCAGATCTGTGATCATCAACGTACTCAAACTCTCCAATGTAACCTACAACACCAATTGAAAGTCGAATAAACATATCTTTACATATTTCAAACAAACTTGTTTCAACTTTCATGAGAAAGAAGACTAAAATTTTAAAATTGATGGAGATGAATTATGCAAGAGGACAAACCATGCTTCTGCATGACAATGAGAAACTTGATTATCACTTTTGAGGATGGCCTGATCATGACCTGTCGTTTTCCTATCTTCTCTGCATTGTACATTCTCTTGAGAGCATCATTCAGGACACTAACTCTCACCATCCTCGCAAATGAAAAGTGCTGAAAAATTACAGTTTGCTAAAACAGCACAAGAGATGTAGAGAGTTATCAGTTAGGAATAACAACAAAGAAGATACACCAGCTCCCACAGTGACGCAAACAGAGCATACCACGGCTATATAAGATTGTATTAAATGGAGGACTAACATTTACTTCCCCCACTCCAAATATAGATGGAACAAATTATTACTGAAAGATTTCTATACGGTACCCATGAAAATAATTGGAGATTGCTAATTTGTAACCATTATGGTTGTATACACGGCCTCATTTCTCAAAATGTGGGCACCACCAATGTGAGAGGGTGGCTTGTTGATACTGCCAAAATGGCTGCAGATTTAACATTGCCCAATAATTTTTCGTCTTAAATGGGGATATGGATTCCACGTCTTTCATATGATAGAAATAGAACACTTCAGTAAATACTCGGTGCCATAAATTGAAAATAAAAACCTTAATTACAATACCAAATTATACATATCTCAAGGCAAAGATTCAATTATTCAAACAACTCAAGACATGCCAACTCTGTTCAATACATGCAGTTAAAATAAGGTAACACTGTAAAGTAATGTTCTTCAAACGAAGCACCATAACCTTTAACATGGTTTATGCCATACATCATTCCACCCAGAAATGAAATTATAATCTTACTACAGAAAAGAAAGACAGTGTAGTCCATGTATGATCTACATGTATCCAGGATTAGTAATGAATAAATATAATATTGTACTACTAAAAATAAAAATAAAAAAAAAAACACATACAAATCAAAATTTCCAAGTTGCAGCTACTGAAATATGTCTAAAAAGGATGTCAACAATTTAAACATGAAGACAATATTTGACTTCATCTAGAACAGGACCGCAAATCCATCAAATTTCAGCATCCACACTAGTCCACCATTTGTATTCAATCATATAAACCTACCTTCTAGTAGTTTTTTCTTCTTTTTTTTTTTTTTAAATGAATAATCAATCTACGTGAATGAAATCTTAAAAAATGGATAAAGAAGTCAAAATGAGCTTGAAGCAATGGCAAGTGGGAACAAACTTAAAATTTTATTAAAGAAACCAAAAGCACTGCAAACTCAACTAGAACCAACTGATTTCTTCAAGCACTGTCACAAAGTCACTGACCACATGCACATAACATACAAACATAAGTTGTACCTAACAAACATCAAATCATTTTCCTTTCAATATTTGCCTATCACCTTCAGCCCAAAACAACAACATGATAAGCACCAATTATCATACTACTCAAAGCTCTATGATTGACAACCTAACAATTTATGAGGTGAATTGAAACTAATAAAGGACAAAAATCTAATAACCTAACCAAACATGCATACGACATCAAATCAGAATTGACACAGCAATTTGAGATTTGAAAGTGAATTAATAGACCCAATATCACAAACTAATAAATACACACATAAGACAATGCCGAATTCGTGAAGACACTGACACTTCCAAACATATACCATTACACTTTAGATACTTAGTAGACATGTGCTTAGTGTTAAAACATGCATGAAATCAATCGCAAGTTTTGATGAAAATAGCTTGGAACCAATGATTAAAATAAAAAAGTGCATTTCTACCTATCAAAACGTCCACTTTAAGATTTTATATATATGAACCCTAAATTCTAAAACTTCTAATTCTGTAGGTTCAATAAAATAGGTCCAATACCTGGGTAAAAAATAGCATTTCCAACTCCAAACAAAATTATCCTTGAATTACTTTTACCAAACATATTTCAAATGCTGGTCAAGGTGGAGTCCCGTCCACCTCTATTTTTTTTCATAGCCATCTCTGAAAGAACATGAGGTACATTAGAAGATTAATTTTTCATTAGAGTTTTGTAAAAACTTAAGGTGCAAAATTTACCTATTTCTGTGCATTTTCTCTCGGCAGATTCCAATGTATTACATAGCTTTTCCTTTTCCTTGATATGGCCTTCTTCAACTTGTTGAAACCACTTTAAACAGAGCTTAAGTTTTCTTATGTGGTCATTCATTTGTTCCATTTTCCCCTATCAATTCAGAACACATATAACAATATAACAAACTACAAAAAGTTGTACTATTTGGAAAATATTTACCAAAAGTTGGGGGTTTTGCAACTTCCTCCTTATATTCTGCCTCCTCTCCACCGTCACCGTCATCGTCATCGCTGTACCAGACCAAGAACTCGAATCGATGCTGGCGGTGTTGAGAACCAGAGGCTACAACCTCTCCAGCAACGCACTCACTACCTCCGACCTCTACTTCGACCTCCTCGCCGGAACTTCCTTCACCGTCTTCGTCCCCACCGACTCTTCTCTCTTCGCTCTCGACATGACTTCTTCGGCCTCTGTTTACATCACCGCCCTCCGCTACCACATCGTTCCTCTCCGGTTATCCCTCGCGGATCTCCAGAATCTCACCTCCGGTTCCATTTTGCCCACGCTATTGCCGATTCACGATATTCAAGTTCAGAGGAGGCTCGAATCGGAAAACTTTACCGCCAATAGCGTTGATGTTGTGCCTGGTCTGTTCTTCGGCTGAAACATCGCGGTTCATGGATTGAGAGGTATTCTCAGTTTCAGAACTCAGATCGGTCTAGGTCATGGATCTTCGCTTCCACCACCGGCAAATTTGTACAATAATCAAAGTTGATATGGCTTTGGGGATTTTGCTTCAAAATGGTTTTGGGGATTTTGGTTTTAAAGATTTTAGGGATTTTGGGTTGGTTCAGAAAGGTTTGGGGATTTTAGGGAAACACATGACCGCGAATAGGCTTAAAATGAGCGGGATAGAAAAAATTTCATTATTTTTTGCGACGGCGAACTTAAACCGTCACAAATGATGAATCCCAACAAATAAAACGACGCCGTTTTAACAATACTTTTGCGACAGTAAATGTTCCCGTCTCAAAAAAAAAATTTTGCGACGGTATATCAGGCGTCGCAAATGTTTTATGTTTTTTTTGTGATATATTCATTAGCGACGGGGTCACCACCGTCGCAAAAGACCATTTTTTGAGACAATTTGAAAATGCCGTCGCAAAAGATTATTTTTTGAGACGGTTTGAAAACGCCGTCGCAAAAGACCATTTTTTGCGACGGTACCTATACCGTCGCAAAAAGTTCCGTGTTATTTGGTCTGTTTTCTTGTAGTGAAGGTTCGAAAATCTACAAAATGATCACTAATGCAAAGAACACATAATTAATTATAAAATGACCACATAAAATGCAATAATAAACTAAGGATTATTTTCGATATGGATCCCTCCATAATTAGGTTTACTCCCAGTCTTCCGTTGCATTGTTTTGTGAATCATATGAAAACCATTCATTATTTTTCACAAGGAGATGAATTCTTCAATTTTAGAAAAGTCTGAATCAGAAGCCAAGAAGTAAGCAGATCCAAAACCACAAATAGCCTTTAGTGACCAACATAGAGTACATTAAAAAAAATGATTCCTAAGCTTAATTGACAATATAAATAACACAAAATGAAGAAGAATAGATTCAACCAGAGTTAAATTTTTTTATTGCATCCTAATCAAACATAATGTAATAATCTCCAATTTTTATTTGAGAGTAATGATATACAAATAGAATTGGGAAAATTACAAATAAAAAAAAAAAAAAAAACATAGAGTTTGAACCTTGTAACAAAATAAACTCTAAATTTTAATAAACTCAAAATAAACTCTAAAACTTAGAGTTTGAACCTTGTACGAGACAGAAATAAACCTTCTCGTATAATCCTGTTGATCAAGTCTGCGCTCCTCCGTACGTCGTCGCTTTATCACCTGAAAACACAAACGTGAGCTAGCCGGTGGGTGTGTGCCGGAAACCTCTCCGATGCCTAAGTCAGCAAACTAGACAAATAGGCAAAAGCTCTGTGTATTCGGAAATCAAAGTTGTGTTACCTCTCCATAGGTGATGTTTGTGAGCTTTTATAGGTTTCGTGTGGCACAATCCTAGTAGGACTTTTACTCCTCCATGCAGAGTCCTCCTAGGATTCATACTCCTGAAAGATACTGCTTATCCTTCAACACCCCCTTCACTACTTAAACCAAGTGAGATGGTTTTACCATGGCCAGACTCCAATACGACCGAAGTAAGCTTGGCCACGCCGAGCCACAGAGTAGACCGAACTATCATTAGTTCGGTTCTTCCTTCAATGCCCTTACCTTAGTTCCTCCTGCGTAAACCGTGGTAAGTCTAAACCGAGCTAACTTCTAGCAAGGCTTTAGACCGAACTAACCATACTGCGCCATAACCGGTATAAGTTCTAGTATGTGACCGAGCTAACCTCTTTGGGACCGGAGTAACTTTATGTCTCTTTCAGACCGAACTAACCTCAAGTCTCTTCCGGACCGGACTAACTTTGAAGCCTTTTTTACTCAGCCCTTCGTACTGTGGCCCATGACGGCCCATTGCCCATTTCAGCCCAATTTCCATATAAATTACCCTCTCAATTGCCCCTTAATTCCATCTGCGTAACATGAATGGGATTATTTGTCTCACCAGCCGAGCTAAAACCCTATAGCTTTTCCAGCTGAGCTAAAACTCTATAGTCTCACCAGCCGAGCTAAAACCCTTTAGCTTTTCCAGCCGAGCTAAACCCTTTAGCCTATCCAGCCGAGCTAATTCCACACCGGGCTCTGCTTGTCCGGTCAAAACATCTCTTCAATCACAGCAGCTGAATCGCTTCTTATTCTAATGACACGTGGCAGACACTGATTGGCCCAAGGTAGCTGTCACACCGTCTTCGTATTTCGCGAGATTTGAACAATCCGCCCTTTTTGCCCTTTACACAAAAACGTTTTTACTTTTGAATTCACCACTACATTTCTCATCTCCTTCATTCTCTCTCTCAAGCCTCCATTGTTCTTCAACTTTTGCAACTGCGAAGCTTGTGGCTGCGTTCTTCTTCCATTCCCTTCCTTCTAGCCTGGTATGTTTACTCAAATATGTTTCTCTTTTCTTATTTTTGCTTTCGTTTAATCCATAGCATACTATTTTATGTTTTTTGAAAAACACCTTTTTATTTTCATTCTCCACTGGTCTTCTGTTTTTCTGGAAAAAACTTTAGTACTAGAACACTTGAGTTCACTAAAAAACCTGTGAAACACTGATTTTGATTCGAAATCATGATGCAACCGAACTAGGATACTGTTTATGCTAGGTATAAGTCTAGTCAGTTTATAACCGAACTAACACTTCATGTTTACACCAGTAGTTTCAATAAGTCAAACCACTTCTTGATTTACCTTAGCCGATGTAACCAACCGAACTAAGTCCGCACTTAGTATACTGGGAAACCTTAATTCCGACCGATCTAGGTCTTCGGGGCTAAACCAGCTTTCTTAGTTTAGACCGAACTCAGAAAGCTGCCCCTAGAAGCTCAACCGGTCTAACAGAACCTTTTCCTCAACCGAGATATCGAGTCGCTCGCCAAGACCGAGCTAAAAAAAACCCCTGCTGAATCCGAGCTACCAAGCACCTTGTTGAAACCGAGATAGAACCTGTAACATCCTACATAGCCGAAGTAGGACTTCTACTTTCTTGCTTTTTACTTTGTAGCACAGTCCAACGATCTGTGCTTAACACCTTTGTTTTCTACTTTGCAGACTTAGGTTGCCCAGGCACTCCTCTGAGCGCTCAACCGAGCTACTGAGCACAAATTTCCCACCGATCTAATTTATTCAAAACTTATAAAATAAATGGGAAAGTATAGGTTTTTGGTAGAAACACCTGGTGGCCTGGCCGAATTCCGAAAGGATTATAATATCCCTGACGATGTCCATTTTACCCTAGCCGAATAAGATACCATTCCATGGGGAAACGAAGGCTTCGTACCTTTTACCCTCTTGTCCATAGTAGAAACCAGTCTAAGATTTCCGGTCCAACCTTTGCTCTGTGAATTTCTTAGGCAAACTAGGATCTGCCCTACCCAACTTTCCACCAACTCATACCGTATAATAAACGGAGTAGCCGAACTAAACCGCCGAGCTGGCATTAACCTTGGTCTAGCCGAGATATTCCACCAGTACTCCATAGGTTCAAAAGACGATGGCTGGGTGTACTATTTAAGAATACGACGCCGGCGTGAGAAAATAATAAAGGACACACCGGACAAAGACTTAAATGATGATGATTTTTTCTGGGTATCTGGCAATTTTGAAGACCACCAAGCCCAGATCCCAGGCCGTAGTATAAATTGGAATAAAGGAATCCACGGTATACTTATCTTCGGTTTCCTTTCATACTTCTCTTTTATTTCGGTTTCCTATTCTTGAACCGAACTAACAGTTGTCTTCTGTGTGCAAATTCAGCCCATCTCCAATCACTTTACAGCCACCCCAATTTAAACACTCTCCGCGCCGCACTACGGTATCCAGAACGGAGTTGGGCCAAGCTGCTAAATTTTGAACCGACATACAGATACAGCGGCCGCCGAAAAGCCAAAGTGACCGACTTTCTGCTAGAGGACGCCCCTGAACCGGACCCAACCTTGCCACAAATTAACCTAATCCCCCTGACAGCTGAGCAAGAAATGGCAAAAAGAAACAGAGTAAGGGCCCTGCTGACCGAAACAAACAAGCCGAAGTACCGCCACCAAACCAAACACAAGAAACCGTGGTGGCCCTGCCATCACAACAACCCTCTTCATCACGCCCAAGTAAGCGCGCCCGGACTACGCCCACCGAGCAGCGTCTTGTTGATGAAGATGAAACAACTCTGCCTCCAAGTCCTCCACCGAGCCCTCAGCCGGAGCGCTCCAATCGGGCCAGCTCCTCCAAATGGGCACCCAAACTTACTTTCCAAAACCGAGATATTCAGGACACTGACTCAGTTGTCGCTGAAAAAGATCATCTGATGGCTTTTAACCTAGCCAAGAGTGTGTGCCTCCCAGCAGACATGGAGCACTACCAGCATCTTACTGAACTAAGAGCCATCCGTTCGGCCACCAAATCTATGGTGCTTGTAAGTAACCTCTCCTGTTTAACCTTTCTAATTTTATGCAACTTCCATCTCGGTTTGATTACAAGTCTGTCCTCTTTTTTTCAGGCTATGCAGAAGAGCCACATCGCTCATAAGCGAGTGCTTGAGCTTCGCAAGACCACAAGGCAGGCGCTGGCCGAAGTAGCTGAAAAAACTACCGAGCTAGAAGAGGCCAAGAAGCAGCTAGCTGAGCTAAAATCCGAGAACGGTCGTCTGACCGGACTCGTTAGTTCGGCTGAAGCGGAGAAACAGAAGGCTGCGGCAGTGATCAAAGATAAATACCTACGTGAGTTGGCCAAACTTGAAGGCAAGAAGAACGCTGAAATTGCCGAGCTGAAGAAGAAGGCTGAAGACGCTAACGCTGAAGGTTTCAAGGAGGGAGAAGCCCTCTATATTCCTCAGTGTGAAGCCGCTAAGGATTTGTTCTTCAAATGCGGCTGGAGGGCAGCAGTGGTGTAGCTCGGTTGCGATCCTGAGACCGAGGTATACAACCCTCCTCAGTACTTCATACCGAGCTCACTGACGGAGTACACTGCATCCGTTCAGCAACAATTTCTCTAGAGTTCAGACGATGAAGAAACCGAGCTTGTTAATACTTCGGTAGTCAATGAACCTGTCGATCAATCAGCTCGGCTGGAGCCGGCGGTGGAAGATCTCACTGATGAGCTGACAACTGAAACCGCGCTTCCAGCAGATACCGAGCTCCCTCCTGAGACCGTACTACCGACTGATGCCGGGCTTCGAGTTGACATAGATACTGATCTAGATGATCTATTTAACTGATTTTTGTAATTTCTTTTCTTTGTTTGTTGGATTTGTAACCGAGCTGGGGGCCCCTTGTCTGTAATTTGCTTTGAACTTCTATCAATGAAAAAATCTTCTTTTGCTCTAACTGTTATTTCGGTTGAATGCTTTGTTTATGCTTGCTCTTTTATTGTAATTTCTTTTCCATGATCTTTTTGCTCCAACTGTTATCTCGGTTTAAATTCCTGTTTGAGCTTGCTCTCTAACTGCAGTTTGGCCAAGATACTTTATTCCGGTCCTAGCTGATCAATCTGACTAAGCTTACTCGCCAACCACTCTTTAGGCCGATATACTTACTTCGGCTGAAGAGTATCAAAAGTTGGTTTAATCCAGCCAACCACTCTTTAGCCGATATACTTACTTTGGCTGAAGAGTAATAAGAGTTGGTTTAATCCAGCCAACCTCTAAGTTGGTTTTTCCAGCCAACCTAGAATAAAATGTTTGGTTATTCCGACCAAACGTCCTACAGCTTGGATCCTTATCCTGGGTTTAGGAGGGGTGTTGGTTTAATCCAGCCAACCTCTAAGTTAGTTTTTTCAGCCAACTTAGAATAAAATGTTTGGTTATTCCGACCAAACGTCCTGCAGCCTGGATCCTTATCCTGGGCTTAGGAAGGGTGTTGGTTTAATCCAGCCAACCTCTAAGTTAGTTTTTCCAGCCAACTTAGAATAAAATGTTTGGTTATTCTGACCAAACGTCCTACAGCCTGGATCCTTATCCTGGGTTTAGAGGGGTGTTGGTTTAATCCAGCCAACCTCTAAGTTAGTTTTTCCAGCTAACTTAGAATAAAATGTTTGGTTATTCCGACCAAACGTCCTGCAGCCTGGATCCTTATCCTGGGCTTAGGAAGGGTGTTGGTTTAATCCAGCCAACCTCTAAGTTAGTTTTTCCAGCCAACTTAGAATAAAATGTTTTTAATGCCCCTAATTTACCTAACTCACTAAAACAATACTTTTACAGAAAGAAAATGTCTCAGTACTGAAAAGAAACTACTTGTTTTATTGAGAAAGGTAAAAATTACACATACTTTAGAAAAGAAAAAAGCTAAAAATAAAATAACTTGAGATTGACAGTATTCCATGGCCTGGGAATTGCCTTGTCGTCTTCATCTTTTAAGTGGTATGCTCCTTTCCTGCTAATCCAACCACTTTGTAAGGTCCTTCCCAATTAGGCCCTAACTTGCCATCTCCTGGTACCAAGGTGTTTCCCATCACTTTGCGCAGTACCCAATCTCCGATCTTGAATTGCCTTGGATGTACTATCTTGTTATACTTTCTGGACAATTCTTGTTGGTATGAGGCAATGTGAACCAGTGCTCTGTCTCTTCTTTCTTCTGCAAGGTCGAGCTCTAATGCTATGGCTTCGCCATTCAAGTCTGGATCAAAATTCTCGCTTCGAATTGTGGGGAGGCCAACTTCCAGTGGGATTACTGCCTCCATACCATAGGCTAAGGAGAATGGTGTTTCTCCTGTTGATCGCCGAGGTGTGGTGCGGTAAGCCCATAAAACATGAGGGAGCTCTTCTGCCCACTTGCCTTTTGCTTTCTCTAACCTTTTCTTTAATCCATCCAAGACTACTTTGTTTGATGCTTCTGCCTGTCCATTTGCTTGGGGATATGCCGGTGTAGAATTGTAGAACTCTATTTTGTACTCTTCACAAAAGCCTCTGAAGATTCTGCTGTCGAACTGAGTGCCGTTGTCTGATATTAGTGCCTTTGGTATGCCAAATCGAGTGATGATATTCTGCCAGACAAACTTTTTCACATCTTTTTCCTTGATTGATGCCAAGGCTTCTGCTTCCACCCACTTTGTGAAGTAGTCGGTTGCTGCAAGAAAGAATTTCCTGTTGCCTGGTGCTGTTGGAAGTGGCCCTACTATGTCCAAGCCCCACATTGCAAAGGGCCATGGGCTTGTTAATGGTAGTAGTTCTCTGGCAGGTTGGTGTATTTGGTGTGCAAATTTTTGACACTTTTCGCACTTTTTGACATACTTCTCTGAATCTGCTTGCATGTATGGCCACCAATATCCTTGCGAGATTGCCCTGTATGCTAATGATCTTCCTCCTTGATGGCTTCCGCATACACCCTCGTGTATCTCAAATAAAAATGCTTCCACTTTGCTGGGGTGGACACACTTTAGATAGGGTCCTGAGAACGATTTTTTGTACAATGCCAAAGATGGGGAGAGCCAAAATCGCTGCGACTTTGCTCTTATTCTGTTGGCTTCTTTTTTCTCTTCTAGTAAGATGCCATCTTTTAAGAACAGGATGATGGGATCCATCCAAGAAGGGCCTAGCTCTGCGCAAAATACTTCTTCTGCTTCGGGGTCTTCAATGCTTGGTCTAGGTAGGTAGTCGATCAGCAATGGATGAGGGATGGAGGTGTTTGCCATTGAGGCAAAGCCTGCTAGTTCTTCTGCTCTGCTGTTTTCCTCCCTGCCGATTTGTTCTATCCTCACTACTTCAAATTTCTTGATCTCTGTTCTGACCAACTCTTGGTATTTGGCCATCCTGTCATCCTTTGCCTCGTAGTCGCCAGATATTTGGTTTACCACTAGTTGTGAGTCGCTGTAAACCATTAGCTCGGTGGCCTTCATGTAGAATGCTGATTTGAGGCCTGCAAGAAGCGCTTCATACTTCGCTTCGTTGTTTGATGCTGGGAAGCCAAGGTTGACTGCTTGCTCCACTACTAGGCCGTCTGGAGAGATGAGGACTATGCCAAGCCCTGCTCCATGCCGGTTGGATGCTCCGTCTACGAAGAGCTTCCACATCTCTCCAACGAACAACTTCCAGCAAGTGGAGGGATCAGATGATGCCTTGGGATCTTCCATGTTGCTGGTGTTTTCTTCAGGGTCCATGCTTGCTGTCTGCCCCTCGCTATCTGATTGTACCAAGTCTTTATTTGTTGGTGAGTCTAGACTTGGTGTAGCATGGTTTGCTTCTTCCTTCCTTGCTTTGTTTTGGTTTGCTTTGGGGTCTGACTGAATATCCTGTACCAGGGGTTGCGCTATTCCGGCGTCAACTTCCATCCCTAGTTCGGTTGTTTCAGTCAGGTCGACTGGGCAGATATGATGACTTCCTGGTGTGAATTCTGCGACAAAATCTGCCAAAGCTTGAGCCTTTATCGCTGTCCTGGTTGGAACTTGATGTCATATTGTCCTAACTCTACTGCCCACTTCAAGATTCGCCCAGAAAAGTTCGCCCTTTCAAACAAAGCTTTTAATGGAAAGCTGTGAGGACGACTATGGTGTGGGCGTGAAAGTAGTGCGACAACTTCCTTGAGGCCATCATCAAGGCTACTGCCAGTTTTTCCAGTGGCAAGTACCTTGTTTCGGCACCCAGCAATGTTTTGCTGACATAAAAGATGGGCAGATGTTGGATTCCTTCCGCACGGACCAATACTGCGCTAATTGCGTGCTGAGAGACTGCCAGGTACAGGAAGAGTTCTTCTCCAGGTACTGGGGTGACAAGTAGTGGTGGAGAAGACATGTATTCTTTTAAGCTTTCCAGAGTGCGGTCGCATTCTTCGTCCCACTCAAATTTGGCCTTTAAAGCATAAAAAAATGGTCGCAGTCTGTCTGACGATCGGCTTATGAACCGATTGAGCGCAGCTGCCATGCCGGTGAGATACTGCACTTCTTTTACTGAGTTTGGTCTTTTCAAATCCCGGATTGCTTTAATCTGGGAGGGGTCTGCTTCAATACCCCGGTTGGTCACTAGGAAACCTAGAAATTTGCCAGATCCTACTCCGAACGCACACTTGGACGCATTGAGGCGCAACTTGTGCTTCTTCAGGATCTCAAACATCTCACCTAGGTCCTTGAGATGGTCGTTCTCATCCTTGCTTTTGATCACCATGTCGTCGATGTAAGCCTCCATTGTTCTGCCTAATAATGGTTCAAACATCTTGGTGACCATCCGTTGGAATGTCGCCCCAGCGTTCTTTAGGCCAAAGGGCATGACCTTGTAGCAATACAGTCCTCTTGGAGTTGTAAAGGATGTGACTTCCTGATCTGGTTCATGCATGGCGATTTGGTGGTAGCCTCTGTATGCATCCAGAAAGCTAAGTCGGTGGTGCCCCGCCATTAGGTCTACCAGTTGATCTATCCGTGGTAGAGGAAAGCTGTCTTTTGGACATGCCTTGTTGATTGTTTTGTAGTCGACGCAGACACGCCACTTACCGTTCTTTTTTGGCACTAAGACTGTGTTGGAGATCCATCTTGGGTAGTGTACCTCTCTGATTGCTCCTGCCTCCAACAGGTTTCATACTTCTTCCGCCACTATCTAGGCATGGTGGAGTGCCGATCTACGTGTGCGCTGAATGATTGGTCTGGCGGATGGGTGGACATTGAGTTGGTGACAGATGAAGTTGGGATCAATGCCTGGCATGTCGTATGGTGTCCAGGCAAACACTTTGATGTTAGAGGTCAAAAATTTCAAGACCTCTAATCTCTCAGTGCTAGACAACGACGAACCGAGCAAAAAGAACTTATCCGGGTTCTTTTCATCTATTCTTACCTCTACCAAGTCTTCCACCGCTTTCTGATTAGCTGCTTTGCCGACATCTGCGAACAGTTCATTGCTCTCAGGTTCTTCCACCGAATGAACGTATCCTTTGGCAGCGCGGCTGCCATTTACCGTGACAAAGCATTGCTTGGACATAATCTGATCTCCATAGACCTCTTCAATTACACCGGTGTCGTTGGGGAACCGCATTACTTGGTGGTAGGATGACGCCACTGATCGCATGACATGCAGCCATGTTCTGCCCAAGATGATGTTATAAGTGGAGGGGACTTTCAATACCCAGAACTCCACTTGTTTCGTCACGCTTCCTGCTCTAACTGGAAGGATTATTTTGCCGACTGGCCACTCTGGCATTGAGTTGAATCCAATCAGGGGAGATACGGTAGGTGCCAAGTCTTTATCTTGTAACTTTAATTGTTTAAATGTTTCGTAGTACATTATTTCACATGAACTACCCTGGTCAATCAGAATCCGCTTGACGTCAAAATCCTTAACTCGGAGTGTGACGACTAGGGCATCATTGTGAGGGCAATATATCCTCGCCAAGTCTTTATCCGAAAAAGACATGACGTTCGTGGCCTCTGTCTTCCCCTTTTGGTGGTAGGTTGGGCACTTAGTACCTCTCTTAAGTGTTCAGCCTTTTTGATTGATCCTCTGAGCTCGCATACACGCTCAGGTTCGAAGACTCCATGTATCACATTGATAATACCTCGAGGTGGGGCGTCGATTGGCATTCCGTTGGGGTTATTGTGGTCCTGGGGGGCTGGTTGCGCCCCTCCTTCAATGTATTTATCCAGGTGACCTGCTGCCACCAACTCCTCCAAGTGCTGTCTCAATGGGGTGCAATTTTCAGTGCGGTGCCCCTTTTCTTTGTGGAAAGTGCACCATGATCTTTCGTCATAGTCTTTCTGAGCTTCCCCTGGCTTGGCTGGCCATCTGACGAAAGGCTCATCCTGTATTTCACTTAGAATTCGGTAGGTCGGTTTCTTGAAGACTGTGGTTATGGCAGTGTGAACTCTCAACTATCTTTTATCCTGGTCCTCTCCGTTGTCTCGTCTGCCACGTCCGTTTCTGCTCGGACGATCTACCGTGTTGACCTTTGCTGAGGCCTTTTTCTTTGGTACTGCGGTCGTGCCAGATTTCGATTTGGCACGTGCGCCGTCCTCCTCCACCCTGATGTGCTGATGCACTCTTTCCATCAAGGCTTTTATAATAACCCTGACCCTGATTAACGTTAATTGGGACTTAATTATGCCTAATGGTAATTAAGAGGAAATCTGAAATCGATTTGCATGTGTATTGCACGATTTATGTGTTCTTATCTGTTCGGTGTTGAAATATCTGTTCATGTTTTAAACTTTAAATTGCGAATTGGAAGCCTTATCGGCACCCGATTTCGAAATTGATTAATGTTTTAGACTAGTTAGATTTTATGTGATTTTATGGTAGGTTCAACTAAAGTTCGATTTGGAATGTTTAAATCAGATTAAATAACATTTTAATAATGAACCTAGCTTATTTACATTAGTGCCACTTAGTGGCCCACTTAGCCAACACAATTAGGGGCCTTATTACATTGAACACAACATTTTCATCAGCTCATTTCTTGCCTTAGCCGACCAAGAGAGAGAGTGGAGGAGAGAATTGATTTCATCTAGGCATTTAGCTTGGAGACTTGAGGAAATTGGAAGATAGTTGTAAATTGGAGCTTCCTACACCTTAAATTCAAGACTTAGGTAAGGATTCAACCTCTCATTGTTGTATTTAAGATTACTCTTGCATGGTTCATGGTCCATTTTAGAGTGGAGTTTAGAATTTGGTTCATAAATGGTGGCTTGGGTAGAGATTCATGCATGCATGTTTACAATCTTGCCATTTGAGTTTGTTTTCATCAAAACTTCACATGCATGCCCATGTTTTTGCTACAGTCCATGAGTTCATCAAAATTCAAAAGTTAATTTTGCCTTGGATCATGTTTTGGAGCTTTGAAATTCAAGTGGACCCATGCATGTTTGTTTAAACCTTGTTTTTGGTGATTTATTGAATTTGTGTTCAAATTGACTCACTCTTGGCCCTTGATTTTACAAATTGAGCATTGAAACTTGATATACTATGAGTTTGAAATGTTTTTCCAGAAAATGGGCCCAAGAGGTTGAGTTTTGAGCTATAGAATGCTTGGTTTGAGCTTGGGAGGCAAATCTGGAAATTCCAGAATTTGGCTTCCTCGCTCGAGCGAAGGATTCCATGCTCGAGCGACCATCGTTTGTTCAGAGCTCCGCTCGAGCGGAGGAATGGTGGCTCGAGCGTAAATTTCAAGCTCTCAGAATCTTGGTGCACGCAGACGCACGCTCGAGCGAGGGAACCTACGCTCGAGCGAGGACTTGTGTCTCACGCTCGAGCGAAGGTCGAGCGTCCATCGAGCGTAAATTTTGAGCATCCAGCATTTTTACTGTAGCACACAGTCCGCTCGAGCGACGGAATTCACGCTCGAGCGGAGACCCATTGTCTGCATGTTCGCTCGAGCGTAGAAAGCCACGATCGAGCGAGACCCCTGTTTTCAGCAACTTTTGAAAAATGTTTCCTAAGGCATTTTTGCACCCTCATTCCACCCCAGGCATTCCTAGACCATATTTAAGGCTCCATAATAAGGGTAAGAGGTTAGGTACACACTTAGGATCATTGATGTGAGTTTTATACATTTGGGTTGCGTGTTTCAAGTGTGTATCCGTGATGTGTTATGTAGGTCGTGTGCCGCATTCTGTTTGACCGTTTGGCTCCGTTTTTGTTTCAACGCCCACTGTGAGTAATAACTCTGTAAAGTTATATTCAATGTTATGTATTTTCAGTATACTATGATACGAAATGATTGATTCTTTGAAAAGCTATGATATGTTGGAAAAGAATGAATGATTGTCCAAGATTCTGGAAGTTAACCGTGGCATCCTTAGCACTACATGATATGCGTCCCTTTATGGGTCATCAGGTCCCTTTATGGGTCATCAGAACGTCTCTGTGCACATGAGTCATCAGGTCCCTTTATGGGTCATCAGATTTGTGAATGCTATTGGATGTACCACGTATGATTATGTTACAAACCCGATTATGGAAATGATGATGAACAAGTATGTGAATCTGTTTTGCTATGAATCTGATTTCTAACTCTATGATGGGCATCATTCATTAAACTCCTTTACTCTGTTATTATTCACTGGGCTTTCGCTCACAGTTTATTAAATATATGTAGGTGAGACGGCAGATGACCAGGGCCAAAGTTGAGGGCCTTCTGTTCCTTTTTGTCAGCCAACTGTTGTGCCTCCCGAGGAGGTTCCAGTCGAAGCCTTGCCATGGCTGTTTTGTCTCATGCTAGTCTGTTGTATCTGTTTTGTAACGTCAAATCTTGGGATTGCATTTCGTAAATACTTTGTATATATTTGGTGTATCTAACTAGCATGTTTATGTATATAAATAAGTGTTTTAATTTTTTGTCCCATGTACGTCATCACAGCTCATTGGACCTCGTTATTTTATATGTTTGCTTCCGCAGCCCCTTACTAATTATTAATCTATTCAGATGCCGTAGGTAACCCTCGGATTACTGGCCGGTTACGGTGCCAAACCTACAGGGGCGGGTTTGGGTCGTGACAGCTTCCATGGTGAGGGGTGGTGTCATGGTGATTGAGTCCCTTAATCTGTTCCCGACTGGAAGGCCTCTTTTGTACTGTGCGATGGCGAGATTGGTGGGGCAGTCCCCAATTTGGTTAAAGGTCTCCCAGTAGCGGCTATTGTAGGATCTTAGGGTCTCTTTGTCGCCCATGTCGATGGAGAGTAACTGGTCGATCTCCACCGGGGTTTTAGTGTTTGTTCTGAACCTTGTGACGAACGCTTCCGCCAATTGTGCCCAGGAGGCTATGCTGTCTTCTGGAAGTTTTTCGAACCAAGTCAAGCCTAGGTCGCCAAGGCTAGATGGGAAGAGGATGCACATCAAAGCCTCGTTCCGCCGGTATACAGCCATGACCTGGCGAAAGTGGCGAAAGTGTGAGTAGGGGTCCGTCTTCCCTTCATATGTAGTGAATTTGGGCTGAAGGAAGCCTGATGGTAGGGGCGCGTTTTCAATCGCCGGAACGAACGGCGAGGTTTGTAGCCTTGCTAATGCCTTGTCCATCGGTTCGTAAGCAGGGCGCGGTATTGGCATTCCAACCTCGACGCTTCCATGCGTCCGAGGAGCGAACTGCTGTAAGGCAGAAACTCTGTGTGGATCGCGTGCCCTGGCATCCTCCTTGCATCGTGCCTTTTCCTCGAGCACGGTTCGTAAGTCGGACGATCTGGGAAATTCCGTTTGTCTGGATCTTGTTTGGTGCGTATGTGAGGGCCAATAGGTGCTCCCTTCAGTGTATAACCTCTCAGATCTCGTCCTCTCAGACCTGGAGTGACGAGTTCTGGAAGACCTAGATTGGGTATCGCCTGTCCTGAGGCTTCTGCTCTCTGCTTATGAGGGTGTGGTATTCCTACTACGATTTTCCGAGTGGCGAGGGGGCGTCTTGTTTGTACGCCCCTCTCCTGTCGCCACTCCTTTTCCTTTCACCTGGCGCTTTAGAGATTCCATGTCCGCCGCCATTCGTCGTATCAATTCGTCCTGCTCCTTGACGCGATCCTCCAAAGCTTGAGGATCAATCCTCCGCCTTTGTCTTTCTGGACTCTGTGAACGAGAGTGACGAGGGCTGTTAGTCCGCCTTCTCCCTCTTGTATCCCTCCTGGGATTCTGTCTTTGTGGCTCTAAATCTGCCATATGAGGGATAAGAGGTAGACCTTCGCGTCTTGCGCCCCCCTCAGGTGTTTGTCCGTCAATGGCGGATTGTGGCAAATCTTCGTTGTGCGCCATTGATTCTTAAGAGGAAAAGCTTGATCAAGAGGTTTTGTTCTAGTTTGAATTCCCACAGACGGTGCCAATTGTACGGGAAAGAAATAAACATTCTCGTATAATCCTGTTGATCAAGTCTGCGCTCCTCCATACGTCGTCGCTTTGTCACCTGAAAACACAAACGTGAGCTAGCCGGCGGGTGTGTGCCGGAAACCTCTCCGATGCCTAAGTCAGCAAACTAGACAAATAGGCAAAAGCTCTGTGTATTCGGAAATCAAAGTTGTGTTACCTCTCCATAGGTGATGTTTGTGAGCTTTTATAGGTTTCGTGTGGCACAATCCTAGTAGGACTTTCACTCCTCCATGCAGAGTCCTCCTAGGATTCATACTCCTGAAAGATAATGCTTATCCTTCAACACCCCCCTCACTGCTTAAACCAAGTGAGATGGTTTTACCGTGGCCGGACTCCAATACGACCGAAGTAAGCTTGGCCACGCCGAGCCACAGAGTAGACCGAACTATCGTTAGTTCGGTTCTTCCTTCAATGCCCTTACCTTAGTTCCTCCTGCGTAAACCGTGGTAAGCCTAAACCGAGCTAATTTCTAGCAAGGCTTTAGACCGAACTAACCATACTGCGCCATAACCGGTATAAGTTCTAGTATGGTGACCGAGCTAACCTCTTTGGGACCGGAGTAACTTTATGTCTCTTTCAGACCGAACTAACCTCAAGTCTCTTCCGGACCAGACTAACTTTAAAACCTTTTTTACTCAGCCCTTCGTACTGTGGCCCATGACGACCCATTGCCCATTTCGGCCTAATTTCCATATAAATTACCCTCACAACCAACATAAAGTACATTAAAAAAAATGATTCCTAAGCTTAATTGACAATATAAATAACACAAAATGAAGAAGAATAGATTCAACCAGTGTTAAATTTTTTTATTGCATCCTAATCATACATAATGTAATAATCTCCAATTTTTATTTGAGAGTAATGATATACAAATAGAATTGGGAAAATTACAAATAAAAAAAAAAAAAAAAACTTAGAGTTTGAACCTTGTAACAAAATAAACTCTAAATTTTAATTTTGTCAATTTAAACCATAAATTTTTGGTTTGCTTTCGATCTAAACTATTTACCTATTTTTGTTAAGTAAAATAAATGAAAAAATATATATTTTTATTATTAAATTCGATGAAAATTATATTTTAGATATTTTCTATACATTTAAGCCAAGTTTGGGAAGTCTCAAAAAAGCCAAAAAGCGAAAAAGTTACTCAAAAATTTAAAAAGTTATCACTATTCACCAAAAGTCAACAATTACGGCTGCACAACTCCCAATTCTAATTTTCCCCTACAAACCAATTTTTACAATTTTTTATTACACATTTTTCTATAAAAAGTCAAAAAGTTAGCCCAAACATTTATATTTTCAACCTCAACTTTTTAGTCTAAAAAAACAAAAAGTACACTTATTTAGGACACCCCAAACAACCGCTAAGTATAATTTTTTTAATGACTAAATATAATTTTTGAGTTTAATGAGTTTAATGACTAAAAAGTACACTTATTGAGTTTAATGACTAAATATAATTTTTTTCGTCTATTTTGTTTAATAAAAATAGACAAATAGTTTAGATTGAAAATAAATCAAAAGTTTAGAGTTTAAATTGATAAAATTAAAAATTAAAAATTAAAAGTTTATTTTGTTACATGGTTCAAACCCTGAGATTTTTTTTTCTTTTTTTTTTTTTTGGTAATTTTTCTAATAGAATTTTATACAAATTATATATAGAATAATATAACTTCTTTTGGTTATTTTATTTTCAATCAAAATACAATCTATCATTGTTTTTATAATTTTAAAAATATCACTAACATTTCACTATAAATATTTTTCTTTTCCTATATAAATTTTTTATTATAATTGTAAAATTTATAATTTATATAATGAATAAAATCAATAATAATATAATAACTAATGTTAATACTCTAATTAACACACTCGTTAATGTATCAGTTCCGATTCGTAGCTCGAAATTAGCGTGGCTCGAATGGCCCGACATCAAAACGACGTCGTTTTGATTTTTTCTTTTTTTCTTTTTTTCTGCGTTTTTTTGCAGATTTTTCTGATGAAGAAGAAGAAGAAGAAGAAGAAAAGGAAGAAGAAGAAAAGGAAAAAGAAGAAGAAAAAATGCAGAGAAAACAGATCCAGATCATCAACAAGAAAAATTGAAAAAAAAAATTCATACTAAAGTAACTAAAGCAAGAACATTTATATGAATATTGCTGAACTTACAACTTTAAGTGATTAGGCAAAAAAAATTTCATACTAAAGAAAACAGATCCAGATCATCTTCATCAACCTCATCATCATCAACAAATTTTTTTTTTTTTTGATGAACTAATCTTCAGATCCAGATCATGTTGGAAAAAATGGTTAAATATAGGCATATTTTTTAGCCAAATTAGAGTGGGCCCCAAACGTCCTTTGGGGTGGGTCCGTAGGGGTGACGTATTCCTTGCCGGGTGGCAAGTCACACAGTGAAGACGGAACGTCAAAACCATTTATGAGTGAATGGGAAGTTAACATCGTTTTCGGATCTAACATTAATTTTTGAGATAAAATTCATTTGAATTTTTTCAATAAAAATTATTGTGGAAATTTAATTTAATTCTAAATTCAAATTTTGGGTTCCTAAGTGGTTTCCTAAAATTTGTAATTATGAGAATTTAATTTAATTCTAAATTCAAATTGTGGTTTCCTAAAAAAATGATTAAACTATTCAAAATAGTTTAATAAATGTTTTCCAATAGTTTAATGTTATTTCACAACAGTTGCTTTGACTTTAGACCAACGGCACTTTTCAATTGTTTGAAATTTTGTCTTTTCTAACGGTCAGAATTGTTGTTAGAAATTAAACTGTTGCATCTGTTCATTCATTTTAGGAACCTGTTCGGACCACAGGTTTTGCCTATAAATACTCCATAAATCTAGCAGTCTTGGGGGATCTAATTCACATCCGAAAAAGCAATCTCTTTGCTGTCCAGTATTTGTTTTGTGCATAAAATCTTCATTTTAGTTTTAGAATAAAAAGAGAGTATAGAACACAAGGTTTGGTTCGCCGTACAATTTTGTTTGGTGTGCTACAACAATTTTGTGAAGATCATTGTATCTTGGGAGATAGACGCCACTCAACCGTAAGCACCGTAGCGGGGCGAATTTGTCTTAAGGACAGAGTGTCACACACTCGACTTGGTCTTAATTTTAATTCGGTTCGATAAATAAATCTGGTATGTTATTTATTTATTTTGTTTGAATTTATTTCAAGTTTTTTATTTACTCAGAAGATTGCTCCAACAATCTTAAGACAGAATCGAATTATTCTGTTTACAGAATTTTTCGTTTGTTTCCATTTTTTCATTCTTCGTAAATAGTTTCGGAAAAAAAAATTATTTTCTGTGGATTTACAAAATAATATTCTGGTTGGAAAAACAAATACTCCCTCTGTCCCAAAATAATGGTCCCTTTTGGGGAATTCAACTTTTTTTTGTAGTACAATTATTACATTTGAAAAAAGTTGATTTTCCAAAATGACCCTTTTGATAGTACATTTTTTGAGAATATCAATGTCATAATTGTACTTTTATATTGTTTATTAATTTAAAAGAAGGACAAAATAGGAAATTTATATTATTTTTGTACTTGATTTTAGAAGAGACACTAATATTTTGGGACAATGAAAAATGGAATAAGGGACTAATATTTTGGGACGGAGGGAGTAGTGATTATATGCTATTTGACAGATAGTAGTAATATACTGTCTCTTTTCTTTGACAACTAGTAGTACGATACTGGTGTCATTAACAATTCAGAATATATTTTTGTAGAATTTTGTCAGAAAATTAATTTTGGTTTTTAGAATTTATTTTCTGAGTTTTCATTAATTAAAATTCTGTTTCAGTATTTTAATTATTGGAGTGTAACAAGAGTTTTAAATTTCTGTGTGAAATTAATTTGGTTAAATAAAATTTTATTTTATTTCCAAATTAATTGAAAAATAAAAGTTATATTCTTATTTCTTTTATTTTACAGAATTTAATTTCTTGTATGGAATTAATTTGGTTAAATAAAATTTTATTTTATTTCCAAATTAATTGAAAAAATAAAAGTTATAGTTTTTTATTTCTTTTATTTTACAGAATTTAATTTTCTGTGTGGAATTAATTTGTTTAAATAAAATTTTTATTTTATTTTCAAATTAATTGGAAAATAAAAATTACATTCTTGTTTCTTTTATTTTTACAAAATTTAATTCTGTGAATTTGGTTTAATTTTCTGTGTAGCGTAAATTCTAATTATAATTTTATTTTATATATTAGAATTGATGAATACTGAAACTAATGTCCAAACAAGTACTACTGTGGTGGCTGCGATTGCACCAACCCCCTCTCACGTGATGACAGTACCAATAAATCATGGAAAGAAGCCAGAGAAGTTCTCAGGAACTGACTTTAAAAGATGGCAACAGAAAATGTTGTTCTATTTTACAACTCTGAACCTGGCTCGTTTCCTCTGTGAAGATGCTCCTATCCTGAAAGAGGATGAAACCGATCGGCAAGTGGTTGCTGCGGTTGATGCCTGGAAATATGCCAATTTCCTTTGCCGGAATTACGTCTTGAACGGACTTGACAACACATTATACAACGTCTATAGTCCAATCAAGACAGCAAAGGAACTTTGAGAATCGTTGGAGAAAAAGTACAAAACGGAAGATGCCGGCTCAAAGAAATTTGTGGTTGACAGATTCCTGGATTTTGTAATGGTTTATTCAAAAATTGTGATCATCCAAGCTCAAGATTTCCAACTCATTCTGCATGACATTCACGCAGAAGGTATGTCTCTCAGTGAATCCTTTCAAGTTGCAGCCTTAATTGAAAAATTACCAAAAGGCTGGAAGGAATTCAAGAACTACCTCAAACACAAGCGCAAAGAAATTTCTATGGACGAGTTAATTGTGCATTTGAGGATTGAGGAGGACAATTGCAATTCTGAAAAGCGGGCTGGTAAGCTTCCTATGGAGTCTAAGGCAAATGTGGTGGAACGTGCTTCAAAAACCAAGAAACGAAAGTCTTCTGGAGAAAGTTCATCACAAGGCTCTAAAGAGGGGGAAAATAAAAAGTACAAGTTTAATGGCAAATGTTACATCTGTGACAAAGAGGGACATTGGGCCAAAGATTGCCGTAGCAAAGGCAAAAACAAAAGAAGAACAAGCAAGAAGCCTGCTCAAGCCCATATGACCGAAGTAGACAAAATTTCCAATGGTGTAGATGACATCAATCTTTCTGCTGTTGTTTCCGAGGCAAATCTTGTCGAAAATCCTGAAGAATGGTGGGTGGACACTGGTGCTACTCGTCATATTTGTGCCGACAAAAAGATGTTCATATCTTATTCTATAGTGGACAATGGTGAACAACTTTTTATGGGCAACTCCTCAACTTCCAAAGTTGAAGGACAAGGAAAGATTGTTCTCAAGATGATATAAGGAAAGGAACTCGCTCTCAACAATGTGCTGCATGTACCGGACATTCGCAAGAATCTTGTTTCCGGATCTTTGTTGAGTAAGAATGGGTTTAGGCTAGTATTTGAGAGTGATAAATTTGTACTTACAAAGAATGGGATGTATGTTGGAAAAGGTTACATGTCTGATGGCCTTTTCAAATTAAATGTAATGACCGTTGTACCCTCAGTTATTAATAATAATACATCTTCTTCTTACTTGCTTGAGTCTTCTAATTTATGGCATGGTAGACTAGGACATGATAATTATGGATCTTTGCGTAGATTAATTAATATGGAATGTTTACCTAAATTTAACATTGATTCAAATCATAAATGTGAAATTTGTGTTGAGGCAAAATTATCTAAAACTCCTTTTCATTCAATTGAAAGAAGTACGGAACCACTTGAATTAATTCATAGTGACATTTTTTATTTTAAATCAATTCAAACTAGAGGTGGGAAAAAATATGTTATCACTTTTATAGATGACTATACTAGATATAGTTATGTTTATTTAATTCGAACCAAGGATGAAGTTTTGGAAACTTTTATTCAATATAAGAATGAAGTTGAAAATCAACTTGGTAAAAAAATCAAGAAAGTTAGAAGTAATAGAGGTGGTGAATATGAATCACCTTTTGGTGAGTTTTGTAAAGAACATGGAATAATTCATCAAACCACCGCACCTTACTCACCTCAGCAAAATGGAATTGCTGAAAGGAAAAATAGGACTTTAAAAGAAATGATGAATGCCATGTTAATAAGTTTTGGATTACCTCAGAACTTGTGGGGGGAAGCAATACTTTCTGCAAATTATATTTTAAATAAAGTATCCCGAAAGAAAATAAATCAAACACCTTATGAATTGTGGCATGGAAGAGTACCATCCTACAAATACTTAAAAGTGTGCGGGTGTTTGGCTAAAGTGGCTATTCCTAGTCCTAAAAAGACTAAGATAGGTCCTAAGACCATTGATTGCATTTTCATTGGTTATGCCAAGAATAGTAGTGCATATCGGTTTTTGATTCATAAATCAGAACATTCCGAAATGCATGTAAATACTATTATTGAGTCTCGGAATGCATCATTCTTTGAACATGTATTTCCAAATAAGACTGGACAAGAGACTAGTAATAATAAGAGATATTTTGATGCTATTACTAATAATGATCAAGAACATGATCAAGAGCAAGAGTTAGACCAAAATGAGGAAGAAGAACCTAGGCGTAGTAAACGTGCTAGAACCTCAAAATCTTTTGGTCCAGATTTTCTAACATTTTTGTTAGAAAATGAGCCTTTAACTTTTAAAGAGGCTATGTCAAGTCCTGAAGCTCCTTTATGGAAAGAAGCTGTCAACAGTGAAGTTGAATCCATCTTGTAAAATCACACTTGGAAATTGGTGGATTTGCCACCAGGTTGTAAACCTCTTGGGTACAAGTGGATTTTCAAAAGAAAATTGAAAGCGGGTGGATCAATAGACAAGTACAAGGCAAGACTTGTAGTCAAAGGTTTTAGACAAAAAGAAGGTCTAGATTACTTTGACACATATTCACCGGTTATTAGAATAACATCCATTAGAATGTTAATTGCCATTGTATCTCTATACAATCTAGAAATTCATCAAATGGATGTTAAAACTGCTTTCTTAAATGGTGAGTTAAATGAAGAAATTTACATGGAACAACCAGAAGGGTTTTCTGTTCCAGGGAAAGAAAAGAAAATGTGTAAATTGGTTAAATCATTATATGGTTTAAAACAAGCGCCAAAGTAATGGTATGAGAAATTTGACAAGGCAATGATGTCAAATGAATTTAAAATTAATGAGTGTAACAAATGTGTTTATATTAAAAACACAGACAAAGGTTATGTCATTGTATGTCTTTATGTGGATGATATGTTCATCATAGGTAGTAATAATGACATGATTAAAACTACTAAGAAAATGTTGAATAAACATTTTGACATGAAGGACATGGGTATTGCTGATGTAATTCTTGGTATGAAAATTACCAAAACATTGGAAGGATATGCTTTGTCACAATCTCATTACATTGAGAAAATACTTGACAAATTTAGCAAAGATGATGATCATCTTGCTAGAACACCTGTAGATGTTAATTTGTATCTTTCTAAGAATGTACAGGAAAGTATTTCTCAATTAGAGTATGCCCAAATTATTGGAAGCTTAATGTACTTGATGAACTGCACTCGCCCAGATATAGCTTATGCAGTAAGTAAATTAAGTAGATATATGAGTAATCCGGGAGTAGAACACTGGAAAGCAATTATAAGGATTCTTAGATATCTCCGATTTACTCGTAACATTGGACTTAATTATACTAGATATCCAGCAGTACTTGAAGGATACTGTGATGCAAATTGGATATCGGATACTAAAGACTCGAAGCCCACCAGTGGGTATGTCTTTACTCTTGGTAGTGCGGCTGTATCTTGGAAATCTTCCAAACAGACTTGTATTGCTAGGTCTACTATGGAATCTGAATTCATAGCTTTAGACAAAGCTGGGGAAGAGGCAGAATGGCTTCGCCACTTCCTTGAAGATATTCCAATATGGCCAAAACCAGTGCCTGCTATATGCATACATTGCGATAGTCAATTAGCTATAGGTAGAGCACAGAGTCATATGTATAACGGTAAGTCTCGACATATTCGTCGTCGACATAATACCGTAAGACAACTACTCTCTAATGGAATTATTTCCATAGAATATGTTAAGTCTAAAGACAATATAGAGGATCCATTAACCAAAGGGTTAGCAAGAGAGTTAGTTGAGAATTCATCAAGGGAAATGGGACTAAAGCCTATTAAATAAGAGTTACCACAACGGCAACCCAACCTAGTTGACTGGAGATCCCAAGATCTAGGTTCAAAGGGATAACCGAGTTGTGTATAACTCAGAAGGATCACTGGGGAGTCTAACTCCTACCCATTTCTATGATGAAATAAGTGATGTCTGTAGCGATTTAGGTTAAGTAAAACTTTTAATTATTTTTATATCTAGGTTAACCTAGTGGAGTATAACAGAATACTCTTCATAAGAATCACCTATTTGAGTGTGAACTGGGCCGATTTTATGAGATTTGTGAAGGGCTACAATTCTCTAGAGCACTCATGAAAGACCAGGTTGTTCAGGGCCAAAATGAACACAATAGTGAGAACTAAACTGTGTCTGGGAATATACTGTGTGAGTTCTATTGTCTTGGTTTACACAAACGGCTGAACAGTTCAAGACATCATGTTCACTGGTTAGCTAGTAAATCCGATAGTGTCTCACAAGGGAAGGTTCAAAGCCAAAAGCTACCTATCCTTTGCAGAATATTTCCAATTTCTGTACTCTCTGTAATTAGATCATGTTGTTACATTTTCTCTCCGTCAAATTCCATTCATGTGGGGGATTGTTGGAAAAAAATGGTTTAATATAGGCATATTTTTTAGCCAAATTAGAGTGGGCCCCAAACGTCCTTTGGGGTGGGTCCGTAGAGGTGACGTGTTCCTTGCCGGGTGGCAAGTCACACGGTGAAGACGGAACGTCAAAACCATTTATGAGTGAATGGGAAGTTAACATCGTTTTCGGATCTAACATTAATTTTTGAGATAAAATTCATTTGAATTTTTTCAATAAAAATTATTGTGAGAATTTAATTTAATTCTAAATTCAAATTTTGGGTTCCTAAGTGGTTTCCTAAAATTTGTAATTGTGGGAATTTAATTTAATTCTAAATTCAAATTGTGGTTTCCTAAAAAAATGATTAAACTATTCAAAATAGTTTAATAAATGTTTTCCAATAGTTTAATGTTATTTCACAACAGTTGCTTTGACTTTGGACCAACGGCACTTTTCAATTGTTTGAAATTTTGTCTTTTCCAACGGTCAGAATTGTTGTTAGAAATTAAACTGTTGCATCTGTTCATTCATTTTAGGAACCTGTTCGGACCACAGGTTTTGCCTATAAATACTCCATAAATCCAGCAGTCTTGGGGGATCTAATTCACATCCGAAAAACAGTCTCTTTGCTGTCCAGTATTTGTTTTGTGCATAAAATCTTCATTTTAGTTTTAGAATAAAAAGAGAGTATAGAACACAAGGTTTGGTTCGCCGTACAATTTTGTTTGGTGTGCTACAACAATTTTGTGAAGATCATTGTATCCTGGGAGATAGACGCCACTCAACCATGAGCACCGTAGTGGGGCGAATCTATCTTAAGGACAGAGTGTCACACACTCGACTTGGTCTTAATTTTAATTCGGTTCGATAAATAAATCTGGTATGTTATTTATTTATTTTGTTTGAATTTATTTCAAGTTTTTTATTTACTCAGAAGATTGTTCCAACAGATCAAATCCAGATCAACTAAAAAAAAAAATGTAGAGAAAACAAAGTATCTTCATCAACACATCATCAACAGCATCTTCATCATCATCAACATTTTTTTCCCCCCTCATCTTTAGATCCAGATCAACTAGAGAAAAAAAAAAAAAGAAAAAAAAAGAGCAGAGTTTGAAAGAGGCGATACCCACTGGCGCCGCCACCGGTAGAGAGAGAGAGACGCCACCTTCTCTTCATCCTCTCTTTCTCCTCTCTTCTCCCTTCTCTTCGCTCTCTCGCCTCTTCTCTCCTCTGTATATGAAAGCAACTGAAGCAAGAAAATTTTCCACCCAAAAAAACTGAAGCAAGAAAAAGAAAAAGAAAGAAAAAGAACAAAACGACGTCGTTTTATCTATTCAAGCCACATTTCTCGAGCTACAAAGTATTATTGTTAATGTATATAGTACCACATTTTTTTCTACTTGCATAGATAAATGGAGTAAAGTGCGCCTGCAGTGGCAAGGAAATGCGGCTGGAGGAAAAATAATAGGAAATCAGCATTTCACAAAAACGCACACGCCTGAGCACGGTCACATTTATTTATTTACATTTTTTGTAGAGAGAACTTAATTTTATTATATAAAAAATTACAATATTGTTGTAAATGCATTTTTAAGAGGCTTTTTAAAATAGGTTTGTTAGTGATTATAATTAGTTTCATATTATTTTATTTACTTCAACGAGTTAATTAGTACGATAATTATTTTAACAAAATTCTTACATACAGTGTTAGCTCTAAATTTTTTGGAACTCAAAACGAACACTAAATATGGAGCCTTTAGTGTTCGCTCTGGTGGTAAGAAGGGCAGCTGCCGGCGAATGCCGGGAATGGACAGTGGAGAGTCAAAGTTGTTGGCAGAAAGAGGCAACGCACCAAAGGAATAAGGAACAACAATAATTGATTGTTAGGCCTCAAATTATTTTCGCTTTAAGTTTTAAAAAAATTTAGAATAGGCCTAAAGTTTTTTGGACATTTTAATTTAATTTGGGTTTTGTATTTTAAGTGGACCTGTTTTTATGAATTTATATTTTAAATTGGGCCTTTTATTCATTTAGTTTAGATTGGACTTTTTATTCATTTACTACTTTGAGCTATAATTTTAAGTTGGGCCTTTTTTAAATAGACAAGTGTAAGACTATATATTTTTTTGGGGTCCTATTTTCAGCCTTTTTTGAGAGGCTCAAAGTGGCTGCTTTGTGGGGTTGCCCTCAAAACCGGGCCTGCTTGCATGCTAGCTACATTTTGAGAGCATCAGGAGTTTCTTTAAACTAGTTTGTGGATAAATATGTAAAATAAAGAATATCGTTGGAGCACATAAATGAAAAATTAGTTCAGTAAAATAAAGAGCATACATTTTTACTACTTTAGTTAGTAAAAAATGAATAGTAACATTGGAGTTGCCCTAAAGGCAACATAATTAAAATAGGGACCTTAATTAGGGGTGAGCAGCGGATATACCGATCCGTCAAAACCGACCGAACCGAACCGATCCGCCGCATTTTGGACGGATGCGTGATGACGAGCGGACGGTTGCGGATTGATTTTCTCTAATCCGTCAATTTGGCGGACGGATGGCGGATTTGAGATTCCTTTGACCGCAACCGAACCGCCAAACCGCGAGCACCCTTAATAATTTATAAGACTTTATGTTTTCAATTTGTTTAAATATTTTGTTTGTGTTTTCAATTGAAAAAGAGTTTAAATATTTTGTTGAAAAAAAGTTTTTAACTTGAATATATTTTTTGAATTGAAAAAATAAACATATTATTTATCTATATTTTTTGGTTTTTAAATTTAATTCTAAAAATAATAAATATGATATATGCTGGTTAGTTTTTGTTTTCAAAAACATATATAGATGTAACAATACAGAGACATACAATCTCTACTACTGCCCTGTTCATGGTTTTGGTGGTTTGAATTGTTATTATATTTTAAGAACCACAGATTGTAATACTTTATGTGGATGAATCATGCTGTGATTGTAATATGTGAATGAATCATGCTGTGATTGTAATATGTAGATGAGCCATGCAGTGATTGTGATATTCTAAAGTTTCAAACTTTCTTTTTTTGGATGAGACATACAGTGATTGTAATAGTTTTTTAAGGCCAAGTTTGGGATATGTAAAAAAAGCCAAAAAGTTAAAAAGTTACTCAAAAAGTTAAAAAGTTAACACTATTCACAAAAAGTCAACAATTACGGCTGCACAACTCCCAATCCTAATTTTCTTCTACAAACCAATTTTTACAATTTTTTATTACACATTTTTTCATGAAAAGTCAAAAAGTTAACCTAAACATCCATATTTTTTCCCTCAACTTTTTAGTCCAAAAAGACAAAAAGTGCACTTATTTAGGACACCCCAAACAACCCCTTTGATTGTAATACTTTTTTTTTTTTAGGAAGTACACAAGTTGAATTATGTTGAAAATTTATAAAATCTTAAACCGCTAAACCGATTCGCATCCATCCGCCAAACCGCCAATCCACTCAATCCACATCCGCCGGATTGATGGACGGATGCGGATTGATTTTCTCCAATCCACTAATCTGGCGGACGGATGGCGGATTGGAGGTTCTGTGGCCACAACCGACCCGCGCCCACCCCTAACCTTAATATACATATATACGGAAATATGAAGAAAATGAAAAGGTGGTGAAATAACTTCAAATAAGTAGAAAAGAAAAAATAATACAATGAGGGTGGGAAGTCAAATAATAACTACTGTCTTCTAACAACACCCCAACCTCTCTCTCGTCCTCTCTTCTCTCTCTTCCTCTTTTCTTTCTTAACTCCCTTCCCTTACGCTGTGTTTGGTTGGGGGATTTGGGAAGGGAAATGGAAAGGGAAATGGAAATGAAAGGAAAAGGAGAAAGAATTAATTGGATTCCAAATCCCAACTATGTTTGGTTGCGTTGGGAATCAAAGGAGGAAAAGAAATCATTTCTCATGAACTCTCTCATTGTCCTTCATCACACACAAAATTGTAGTCATGAATTGCAATAACAAAAAATAAGATTGCAGATGATCAAAGTGCTATTTGTTTTTTAGAAAAAATAAAATAAAAAATAATTAATTAATTTTTTTAAAAAAATAAAAAAATAAAAAATTAATTTGATAAAATAAAAAATCATAACTAAACAAAACTTTATTATATTTTCTCAACAAATATATATATATATATATATATATTATTTTCTTCTAATTTTTCTAATCCAACCAAATATGTACCAGAACATAACAATCACATCAATTACTAGACCACAGAACAAGTGAAAAAATATAGTCAAACACTAAATTACATAGCTCATCTTTTTTTTTCTTTTTCTTTTTCTTTTTTTGAGAACACTGAAGATGCATATATTATTGAATTTCCCAGCAAACAGAAGCATATGCGAAAGAGAGAAAAATTATGCTCATGCTCATGCAAAGAATAATTCCAGAGAGGGGATTTACATATATTTATATATGATATTATTATATTGTTGGTTACAACCATGAAGAAATGCTATGCTGCTTACAGACAAACACAAACCAACATCATTGGTGTGTAATTGAAACAACATTGATGTGGAATTCTGAACCAACAAACACCAACTTTTTACATATTTCACAGAGGTTACTACGTTCTCGAATCCACTTCGAAGTAATTATTGTAAGTAGCAAACTTGCCCAAACACATGTAAAACTACAATAGTATACTGATATATTGACAATAATATGAAAGCATTTATATATTAGTGGAAGAGCTTCCCCTCCAAACTTGATAAAGTTTGAATTGCAGATTCAACAGTTCTATTATGATGATCAGAATAATCTCACAAGCATTACCAAAAAAAAAAAACCAAAGAAATAACATCAATGTATCATAGTGCAGCAATGCATCACAACCACCTACAGACAGCTAGCATCAGCAGCAGCAAAAGTGCAGAACAGCAAACCAAAAAATAAGACAGCATCAGCAGCAGAACATCAAAACCAGGATACCAGACTCATCCAACCAAAATAGATATCATAACATATAATAGAAATAGATAATACTACAAAACATCAGTAAATCAATGCAAGCTCCTCCACCAAACCAGACTCAACACCAGTGCATCAAAGCAACACATCAAACCAGAACATCAAAACCAGTGCATCAAAGCAGCACAGAACCAGAACAAATAAACCAGAAGTGCAGTACATAGCATTCATATCCACAATATCACAAAGAAGTGCAGCAGAGGCCATTAAGCAACAGAGCCCATTTAGAATCTCAAGGACACATACATGCCCTGAATCTAGTGCAGCAAGCAACTAAGAGAGTCTACATACAAAAAATCGAAGCCTAATGATATTTTCATAGGTTCACCAAATCCTTGAAATATTCAAATAAAAAAGTACCAACGAAAGAAAAATAGTACTACGCATCAAAGATTGAAGATCCGAATTTAACAGACAACCAAAGACCTCGGCGTTCAATAGGGCATTCTAGGTACGCTCGAGCATCACTCACTTCTTTGGCAAGAACTTGATACACCTTCATTTGAGAAGCATCACTCATGCCACTAACCTTCTCAATCTCCTCAAATAATTGTCCATTTTTGTAGTTCCGAAGGTTACCACGATCAAGCGCTGCTGCAACTGCATCTAAACCAGCCTTAATTGACCTTATTTCCTCACTCAGAGTGTCACCTGATTTAGTCTTTCTCTTCTTTGAGTTAGAGGAACAAGATACTTCAGCAGTTTGGTCATCTTGAGTTCCAATCCCATCAAAATTCTCTGAGAGTGACTCAGTATGATCAGTATTTTCATCATCCAAAAGAATTTGTTGCCCAGCCCAACGAAGTCGCTTTTCTTTTGGACCTATAGCAAGACTCCCAGTTGCTCGATCCTTTTCGAAGAGTTGACATAACTTTTGAAAGTTTTGAATCGGAGCATGTCGAAACTGAGAAGCTTTAGGCTTTGCCTATAGAGAATAGCATATATAATATTATATTAAATAGTGATGAACAAATATTGTAATTTTCTAGTACAGAACTACATCAATCTTACAATTAGATATACCTTGAGGTAAGTTGCCCATACACCTGCTGTAGCTTCAATCAATTGTGTTGAATGATTATATCCAAATCCACTATCAGTTGTTAACATATCTTTAGCCATTGCAAGATTCCTTTTTAAAGTCTTCAACCGATTCCTTACATGACTGGAATCACAATGTACACTAAACTTGGTACTCACAGCATTGCTTGCAGCTCTATAAGCAGATGATGTAAAACTACCACCAATTTTTTGCCCTTTGAGCATTTGGTCCAAGAGTGAGTCAATAAGAACAACATCCATTTGATTATTCCATTTCAAATGTTTCTTGTCAATTTCTACTGAACATTCTTGGTCACCTTCCACCTACACTCAAAAATGCCATAAAACATATTGGAAGAAGAGCATAGCTAGTAGCAAATTATCACCCAAACAAACGCAATGTTTCACAAAATACAATAACAAATTAAAATATGATTCATTCCAAGATAACATTCAAATAATAATAATTAACTTGTCAATTTTTTGTTTTATCAACAAAAGAAAAAGATTATATTGATGTAAAGCAAATGAGTACATAATGGGTACATTGCAAGAACAAGAACAAGAACATCAAATAACCCTTCTAGCCCCTCTCTGTTTTCCAAGATCCATATTATAATTTGATTGTCATTGAAGATTTATATCATAATCTCTCCACATGTCAGTAGCTATTCGCTCCCTTAACAATTCTCCTTCCCTACATTCTTCAGCTAAACTTGATCTAGCCACGTTAGTTTGCACTTGTGCTCTTCTAAGCTCTGTATCAACCTCCTCAATAAGACTTTCATTGGGATCAACACCCATGAGGTAGTTGTGCAAAATACAACAGGCCAAAACAATATCTGCTTGAGTGTCAACATCATAATATGGCTCTGTCCCACTTCCTAAAATTGGAAACCTTTTCTTTAGGACACCAAAGGTTCTTTCAATTGCATTTCGCAAAGATGCATGACGAAGGTTGAAAAGCTCTCGAGAATTTTCTGGTTGATGAACACTATACTCCTTCAAATGGTAACGAGTACTTCTATATGGAGCAAGGAACCCAGTTTTTAGTTGAAATCCTGCATCTACTAAGTAATATTTCCCTAGGACCAACAAGTAACTAAATGATGTTAGTTTGAAAGAAAACAAAAATAGATTTGTATTCATCAACATATATACACGTTCAGTGATCACCTTGAGGAACGATCAATTTATCCATTTCTCTTGTTAATGCATTATCTAATATTCTCGAGTCTGAAGCAGATCCTTCCCATCCCGGAAGGATATATGTAAACTTTAAATCAAAAGAACATGCAGCCAAAGCATTTTGAGTGAAATAGCATTTTCGTCCTCGGTATCTGTACGGAAGAGAAATAAACTTGCCCGTATAATCCTGTTGATCAAGCAATAACACAGAGAATTTAACGTGGTTCGGCGAATTGCCTACGTCCACGAGCTGCAGATTTATTATGTTGAACAAATGATCAGAATTACAATCAACTCTCCGTTATTAACTCTCTTTTCTCTATAGGCTTGTCCTCTCTCTCCAATGCTCCCTAATGCCCTACATATAGGGATCACAAATACAAGAGGGAATCTTAGAATTGAGCTGGCTGCCAGCTCAATCCTACTTTTGGGGGCTTTCTACACATGGCCTCATGGCCTCATGGCCAGCTCTTATAGCATCATGGCTTACATACCTTTACAGGTTGGCTAGAATCTATAGTCACTTTACAACCAATCTCCATAACCGAACTACCAGTCTGACCGAAATACATGTTAGTTAAGCACTTATTTCTCTCTTATCTCGGTTTACTATGCTAAGACCGAGCTAACCATAAGAGAGTTGAGCCGTACTAACTTCAGAACTAAGTCCTCTCAAGGACTTGGCACACCTCGGTTTTCATGTGCCTCGACCGAACTTGCCGCCCCGAAGACCGAGCTTCCCTCAACGCATTATTCAACCGGGGTAGAAATAAGGCTTTGACCGGTCAACTTCATTACGGTCGTATGACCGGTTCAAACCTAGGTTACTTCTCTAGACCGGAGTAACTAACGCGCCCATTATACTCCGGCCCTATGCACTGCGGCCCATAATGGCCCAATATCCAGCTTCGGCCCAATTTGCATAAATTACCCTCTCAGTATCTTTGTGCATCCTTGTTTGGCACTCTTACACGAAAATGTGTACCATCAATCGCACCAACACAATCCTGTAAAAATTCATTATTTGTATCCAAACATATAATATTATATACCCTAATTGCATTTATGTAACTACCTTAAAATAAGGCCAATACTTGGGATTGTTTCTAATCTCTGGAGGGAGGGCAGTTGAATCCATCGGGTTGCTTTAAAAAGATATCTTCCAATGATATAATGGCTTTAAGAACTTGATGAAAATGTCGACTAACAGTCTCACCTGATCGTCTGTAAAAGAACTTGATCGTACGGTTCCTCAAATTATGGCCAATTATATGAAGGAATTTTGCAACTTGTTCTTCTACTTTACTTTGAGGATTGTCTCTAAGAAACTGAGTTCTTTTAAGCATGCTAACTAGTGTGGCAAACGCATCTTTGCTCATGCGTAACTGGCTACGACAATCTGCATCTTCCAAAGTCGTTAGCCGTTTAATTAGGGCATATCTTTCATAATCTCCTTGTTCTGAAATTGACTTCCTTATATGATCACGGCAATGAAGAATTGAGACAAGGCTGACAGCATATGAAGCATACATAGCTACACAAGTGGCTGCCCATTTTCTATACTTTTCCCACTCCTCTTGATCATGTATCTACAATTTTTTAATATAAAAAATCACATCCACTTGTTAATAATGTTCCACAATTGAAATGATACTTCAAAAAGTTCATAGACTAGGCAACACTCAAAATGACAACCCATTTGATTGGTTAACTTGAAGCATGTAAAAGTGAATAGGAGACAACAAGTTGATGCAGAAATATGAATTAATAGGCCTACTTTATCTTTTTTATATGGTGTTACATTTGAAATAAATAAGAAGCTTGTCCTATTCAAATCAGAGTTTTATAGTTCCAGTTTATGTATTGATATTGTATTGTTTCTACTTTAATGCTGGAAAAAACTCAAAAAGATTGGAATAGTAAAAGGCTAAATTGTGTACAGGTATTGAGCTGTCTTAGTGGGCACATCTGTTACTCTTGTAAAACTGAATTAATGTAGAAGTGTAATTTTCATTAGTTGTCATCCATCTATTGCTTAAGCTATGATTAGACTTATAATGAATTAAACAAGATGTGTATATCCCTCCTCCCAACAGAAAAGGAGAAACAACAAACATATGGATCCAAACAGAAAATGGCATTGGCAGTGAAATACATGAGCTAAAACATTGAAATTTCCATCTTATAAAGAAGAGTAAAATAAAGGATACAAATGTCATACAAAGGCAGCACAATAATGAACCCCACTTATTGTCGTAGTATCACTGCCATCTCTATCTTGGCAGTTTTCTCAAGCATTCTAAGCAGGAAAGGAAGCTAATGGATTTAATCCTAATAAAGGCTTCATAAATGCCTAATTCAGGATCACTTGTGAAGATGAAAACTGCAAAGAGTGCTATAACCAGTGGTGGACCCAGAAATCATGAATAGAGGTGCCATGTTAACTCAAAATTAAAACAGTGAATTTGTTACGAAATGAAAACAGAACCATCTAATAGTAATGACGTTAGCAAATTCTCCAATATGACAAACAAAAATCATGAATAGAGGGTCCATAGTAGCTCTCTTGTAGAATAAACTATACAACACAAAGCTCTCACGCAAAAGTTGAAAACCCAAACAAAATCTCCCTCCCATCATCACCGCTTTGTGGGCTCCATATGATCTAATAACGGCTGATTCAAGTTCATTGCTAGTCCACACATTTCGTGTGGGATTGAAAACAACCATTTATGAAATGTCTCTTCCTGTTTAATACACTATATGGCTCTGGATAATCATGCGGCTTGAAACTGTAGGCTATTTTTGAGAGCCACTCAAAATTTCAAGGTCTTCTTTGAAACATCTACAAGTCCTTGTCTTGTTTGTACTTACAAACAAAACAGGGTACACAAATATTAGTCTGATAATATTATGGTGGACGAATTTATTATTATATAAATTTGTTACTAGAACTTGATTTACTTGAGTTGATTTCTGTGTCAGTCAACTAAACTACCACTCTCAAAAACATAAAAATAAAATGAGAGAGAGGGGCAAATTCCATTTTATTACTAAACTGTGCATATAATCTATAGGTAATTCTATTTCTATGCGTTAATTCCTGATCAAAAACGAAACTGTGTATGTATATTACTAAATTGTGCATATAATCTATGGGTAATTCTATTACTCTCAACAAATCCATGTATCTATAATCTCTAATTCGTAATAAAAAAAAATATATATATATATATATAGGTGTGTGTATGTATGGAATTTTCAATACAGATCTGAGTTTGATGAAAGGAGAAGAGAAAACGAAAGAGGGGCACCAATACCTGATCGAAACTTTCGGGCAATGAATTATCAATCGAGTTCAGTGATTGAAGATCACCAATTGAAGCAGATGATGATCCCCGATTGGAGCGATTTTTTGAATGATGCTGCGAATCAGAAATTCCTACCAGAGTTAGATCTGCAATTTCACTTCGAAGCAAAATTGTAAAGCAGCTTGAACATAAATAAACAAATCGGTGGAAATCAATAGAGATCTGAGTTTGATGAGAATGTAAGAGAAAATGAAAGGGGAACACAAATACCTGATCGAAAAATCCAGGCAATGAATCTTCAATCGAGTTCATTGATTGAAGATTACCAATTGAAGCAAATGATGATCCCTGATTGGAAGGGTTTGCTGAATGATTCTGCGAATCAGAGTTTGCTACCGGAGTTAGATCTTCAAAACTCGTCGATGGTGGTTTTTTGAAGCTACTCATGAATGGTCTCCTGCGAGAAGCCATGAACAATGAAACTCTCTCTCCCCGATAAATTTTTCCCCTCAGTTTTCCCGGTCTTTTCTCACAGATATAAAATAGAATTGATGTCCTAAAAGGTCTCCTATTTCTTTATTTATTTCTCACTGCCTTTCTTTTCCCATATATTTTTTATTATAACCAAACATAAATAGGATTACATTTCCCATTCCTTTTCCAAATCCCACCCCAAATCCCCCAACCAAACACAGCATTAATGACACCCGTCTTCTACCCAAACTTGCCACCGCCAACCCTACTCCCACCTTCTCCAGCCCCTTCTCTATCTCAATTGCAATCAGAAAGAGAAAGAGGATTGAAAATCTAGGGTTTGAGAAAGAGCATCAATATACCATAAAATGAGGATTGAAAATCTAGCGTTTGAAAATCTACAAAATGACATAATTAAACAACAAAATGATCACATAAAGTGTAATAATAAACGAAGGATTATTCTGAATGTGGATCCCTCCATAATTAGGTTTAATCCGAGTCTTCCATTGCATTTTTTTGTGAATCATATGAAAACATTCATTATTTTTCACAAGGAGATGAATTCTTCAATTTTTTTTAGACAAGTCTGAATCAAAAGCCAAGAAGTAAGCAGATCCAAAATAACAAACAGCCTTTACTGACCAACATAGAGTACATTAAAAAAGATTGATTCCTAATCTTAATCAACAAAATGAAGAAGAATAGAATCAACCGGTCTTGAAACTCAACAAAATATACACATCTATAGCTGCCCAATTAAATAGAAGGTAAAAACAATGGATAGAGATGTCAAATCACACAAGGAGACGAGTTCTTCAATTTTGGAACCTTGAACGTGGACTTGAACAATTTCGGAGTCTCTGAAATGAGAATGGTGTCAACTGATTTTCTCTTTGAACTCCTGCATCCCTATAGAAGATCAAAATTTTAAGTCTAATAAGCCAGTGTAACCATAACATAATGCATCGACAGGTGCCTATTCATATTCTTTCTTGCTTATACTAGAAATAACATCAGCATATATATATATATATATATTATGTCATTAACCAAAGAAAAGAATGTAGACTGGTTTGGCTTTGATTTTCAATTGACACCTTCTGTCATGCTCTAGAACTAGGATCTGTTGGATGGGGTAAACCGTTTATCATGTGCATTCCATGACTAAAGTAACGCTACGCAACTCAATCAGTGGGGTACTTATTGAATTTCAAAGAGTGACACTGCTCCATACTCTTGTTTTCAAAGTAATGTTCAAATCTCAGACCTAACTCTGTTACTTCCACATGATATAATGATCCAAGATGCTGCACATCCCCCGATGGAAAAAATAAATTTAAAAAAATCAACAAACAACAATCTAACAAAAATAAATCAATCATTATTCTGTGAATTTTCTGGACGAAAAAGTTCTGCAGAATGTTTGAATAAAACGGAGAAAAATGATGATTTAAATAGTATAAGCAGAAAATCATCACATAAATTAAAAAAAGACAACGACCATACTATCATTGATGGGCTAAAATCACCTACAATGCAAGAGAACTAATTAATTGAAGCTACACAATGGATATGTCTCAATTACCTTTTGAAGTACTTGTGAAGGATGTGATTCTTTTTTCGGAATGGTATTCCTTGAATCAGTGCCTCTGTTCTTGTCCCCCTCTGTTCCATCAGAATTGCTTCCAGCCTTTCTTAACAATTCCAGTTTGTTGGAAAGTCTAGAAATTTCATCACTCTTTTTTGTTGAGGCTGCTTCAAGCTCAGCCATGTCAGTTTTCAATTTTAGTATCGCAATATCCTTCTCAACATTTGATGACTTTAATTGCTCCATAGTAGTGAGAAGTTCCTGTATTTTGTCATTTGCATGTTCAACTTCAGTACTTTTAATCTTCAACCGATTGGTAAGGTCACTCTCCCTCTTTTTATACTGGTTCCAAACAAAGTTCCTCTCTGACAATAGAGCCAACATCTTGGAATCATTCTGCAAATGCATTGACAACTGAGAACTCTTTTCAAAAAAGGAAATCCACAAAATACACCGACATGACGAAATGGTACATACTTTTGTCTCACAGCAGTTATGAGAGAGGTGGCCAAACCATACTCTAAAATCTGCCAATTCACTGGCTGCATTATCTGCATTTGTCGAAAAAAGATAGTTCAATGTACAACAAAAAGAAGAAGAAAAAAACCAAATATTAAGCCCACATAACAACTATCTCGTAGCACTCAATCCCATCAGAAATCATATAATCCGTTCATTCTAGCATCATAAATGACAAAACTAGCAATATCAAGATTTCCTGGTGAGATCAGGAAAGCCTTCAAGCGAGGAAAAAGAAAATGTGATAAGAACTCAAACAGCACTACCTGTTCCCTACTCAGTATCCAATGCTAAGAACATGAGGTGGGCCCTCAATGCCCTTGAATTCATGTCCTCACGAACACCAAGCCTTTATAAGCTTTAGGTTGTATTTGGATCATAGATTCGGGACACCAAACCTTTATAAGCTTTAGGTTGTATTTGGATCATAGATTCGGGTATGGGTTTGGAAATGGAAAGAAAAAGGTGAGGAAAATGGAGAAAAAATTTAGCTTATATTACATTCACATTTCTCTCACCTTTCCTTCTCCTTTCAAAACGTCTACCTAAATCCATAATTCAAACACAACCTGCTCTATCCCCTTCCACAGCCATTAGGATGAGACTAAAGTTGAAATTTAGTAGAAGATAGAAGCTACAAATTTGTGGTAAAGCTTGCTCTGTGACAATTACTAGGCACATACATAAGCATACAAATTCAAGTTTTTAAACTTCCAAAATTTCCAAATTATCAACACTTAATCCCGAATTTTCCAGTTCTTTCATCACAACTCTCTCACATATCAAACGGGAATTAAGGGTAAACTCGAATAGACTTATTAACAAGAAGAAAGAACTAACCCAACTTAGTTTTGTAGATAAAAGCTTCTCTCTGCTTCTGACCCACCATCAGATCCCACTTCGCTGCCTCAAAATTACATTTCATCTCTTCGCCTGTAAAATCCCTATTCATCTTTATAAAAAGAAATAAAAAATTAAAACTAAATCAAAAATCAAAGAAACCCTAAAATAACAAAAACCCAACATTAAAAATCCGAAGATATTGAGGGGTTACCAGAGAGATTTGGTCTTGCAATTGATTGACATCAAAGACCCACCGACCGTACTGCAATTTAATCCGATCTTCGAGAAATTGTCTCTCTTTTGCGAGAGACTCGATCTGTATTTGTTGTCTTCGTAACAAGTGTGTGAGAGCGTTGAAAACTTTCTGCCATTGTCGACGATCGGAAGAGACATTGGAGCCTTTTAGAGAGCCCATGTTAGAACTGTACATGGACAGTAGGGTTTCAGATCTTTCGGAGGGTAAGAGGAGAAGTGGCGATTGTGACCGTTGAATTCAAAAAAAAGGGACCCAGTGCTCGACCCGCTGAGGAATTTTGTAGACCCATCATATACGGGTAAGAATAATGACCCGAAACCTTTTGGCGGTCTCGTGGCGTGATTCTATTTGCACCACATAGTACTTATTAAAATTTTGAAATTTTAATTTTTATTATATTTTAATATAAATTTATTAATAAAGATTATATACATTTAACTATGAAATAAAATTTCATTTCTTATAATACACTTTAATTACTTATATCCATTTAATAAGAGAGTTTTAGGATTTATGGAAGAATGGTAAATTTCTTCCCTTTTGATTAAAATTTCAATTAATGTCTTATTTAATTTGTAAAATCTTACACCATATATGATCTATTGTTGTTAAAGTTTCTTCGCCAAGCCACTATAATTTCTATTTGATTCAACCCCTTTTCATCACCATCTTCGTCACTAGAAACTAGAATCAATTTGTTCGTAGTAATGTTTGAAGTAATTGTACATATTTCTATATTATGCTGCTAGATGGTGGGTTGGCATAATGTTAATGGGCATGGCTTCTGTCCAGTTCTTAATCGGACTTGACCGTACTGTTGGGCCAGTGGGGGCCTACCACGGGTTCCGTTTTGATAATCTGAATTGTTCAATGTGTAGAACTCGTCGATTACTATATGTCTGTAAAAAATCACGTTAATCGGATATCGATAGCTATGTGATCAAATCAGTTTTGTATTAAAAAAAAATGGACAGTGAATAAATTAACGGTTGACAAAAATCTATTTTGATCACATAGCTATCGATATTTGATCAACGTGATTTTTTACAAACATATAGCACTCGACGAGTTCTACACATTGAACGGTTCAGATTATCAAAACGAGACCCGTGGTGGGCCTCCACAAGCCCAACAGCACGGTCCAGTCCGATTAAGGACTGGACACCATTCCCAATGCTAAATGTGTATACTATGATTTGCGAAATTATAGTCGTTGCTCAATAACATATATGTTATTACACGGACGAAGAAGTCCTATAATCTCCCCTCAGTCTTTACATTCTTCAAGAACATATGATGTATTTAAAGTGATATAATTTAGAATTTTTGATTTGTTTATTATTTAGGCATATTTGGAAAACAATATAAGTGTATTAAGAATAAATCATAATTTTAAATAATTTAATAGAATATATTGAAAAATTAGACATATTTAATAATTTTTGGGGTACAAATAGAATTTCTCATCTGGTGGTGTCTAGCCCAATTCATCAGCCCAGTCCGGGCCGACAGACATGGTGTTTGGGAAGTGAGTTTTTATGTAGATTTTATTAGATGTAGGTTTTTATGAGATAAAAAATTTTTGGTGTTTGGGAAGATAGTTGGGTTTTTATGTGATTGGATGTGATGTTTATGAGAGAAAAAGTGAAATGATTATGGGGTTGAATGTGATATTTTGTTTGGATATGTTTTTTTTGATTTTGTAAAACTTTTGTCTTTTAGTGAAAAAAATGAGAAAAAAATTTGAAAACTTGCTTCCCAAACACCACCAGACTTTGAATAACTCCTGTTGACACCCCTCTAGGCCCACCCTTAAATGAGATTCCAAACCCGAGACGGACCAGGCTTGTTTATGAGGCGCAACCTCTTTGTCGCTGCCGAGTCCGTTCACGCCATTGGCATCTCCGTTCTTATGTACAAACTCACCAAAGAGAACACTTGTGCTGGTAATTTTTTTATTTTTTTCATTTTTACTGTTGTTCGATACTTCAAATGAAGATTTGTCTTTGCTCTCTCAATATCGTGTTGTTTTAATTTTTAAATTGATTTTGATTAATGTCTGAGAGCTGCGAAATATGATAATTCAATGGAGGATATCGCCTAGTTTTCTTTGATCTTACTGAGTTGCACTGTATTAGACTAAAACTATGTTTGGTAATTTAGGAGAGAAAAGAAATGATTACTTAAGTAATAAGAGCAAAGAAAAGAAAAGAAATGATTGTAATTTCTCTCCTTCTTGTTTGGATAAGTAAGAAATAAAAGAAAAGAAATGATTGTGATTTCTCTCCTTCTTGTTTGGTTAGATTTCATTAAGAGAAAAGAAAAGAAATTATTTTATGCTATATTACCAAAATAACCTTTTTATATTTTCAATCATTTTATTTCTTTTATTTTTATAGGGGTAAAATTGATATTTTGAAAATATAAACATTTGTGGGTTTCTTTTCTCTCCCAATCTCTCCACTTTTGGAAAGATTGAAAATAAGGGTCATAAGAGAAATGAGTTTCTCTCCATTTCTCTCTATTTCTCCCCATTTCTCTCCACTTAAGATAACCAAACAAGGAAGAGAAATACATTTCTCTCTATTTTTTTCTTTTCTCTCCAAATCACTCAATCCAAACACAGTGTAATTATATTAACTTTGTTCCTTCTCAATCAGCTAGTAATTGTAGTTATTTAGTAGAAATTTTTGCAGGACTTGGTATTTATGGAATCCCAAAGTATGCACAACTGCAGAGCTCAATGTCTGAACACGTCCTTGGTTTTTTTTTTTTTTTTTTTTTTTTCTTTTAGGTGAACTTATCCATGGAAAAGTATACAACCGATAAGACGATTTCATCTGTCATAATTTCATACATTAAAGCATGTACAGGAAACAATTTCTATATAAATTTCAAGAGTATACAGGACCAAAATTCCTCATTGAAATTTACATCTTTCTTTACTTTACATTTGCAGAGTCAGGTGTTACATGCCTCATTCTCACAGCTGCAGATACCAAATTCTCAGTTTCTTCATAATTTTAGTATTTCTTGTTCTTCCACATGCTTGCACAAACAACAACAGAGTTTTTAGCTGAGGAAAGAGGGGGAATGTTGTTTCATTTTATTCTTTGAGTTGTTGACCATCACCTGACCTGACCTCACACGGGAGGCCCCGCGCCGAGTGATTCTCCCCCCAAAAACTCTACATGTGATTTAGTAATTTATAACCCATTTTGGGGTGCAACCAGGGAACAACTATCAACTAGTTTGAAAAGTTCTTCCATTTAGTCCAAAGTTAAGTTAAATACTTTGATTTGTTTGCAATTGAGGTGCGATATATCACCATGTATATATTGAAAGGACAATATTCACTTGTGATGTAACTGTCTTGGTTTTTAGTAACCTATTTAAGTTGATTTAACCTTCCTTTAATTATTGATATTGTTTTGTGATTTGGCTATACCTTGTGCTCTATTATATGTAGTTATTCATCTATTGACACCCGCATCATATTTTCAACAGGATAAATTGTGTTTATGTGGAAGCTGTTTCCATACTACCTCAACTACGTGTCTTGCAGAATGCAAAGGTAATAATATGAGGCAAGACTGTTACATATATGTATACAAGTACTGAAAATTATTTGGTGCATTTGTAGTTCATTGATAAACTTTGAGTTTTATGAGCTGATATGGATAGTTTTATAGCTTGCTTTACCAGTTGCACGCCATTGTTTCTTCACTGCCATTGGGATTGCTTTTGTCATTTCAATGAAAAGCACCATGATGTATTCATATGCCTTTATAGCTTGATTGCTTTTTAAATCTATGCAGATCATTGAACCATTTACAGCACATTATGTCTTTGTTTTGGGAGTTGCAAGGTTTTTGAGTTGCGCCCACTGGATACTCCAGGTATGAACACAAAAAGGAACTCTTGTCCATTATACAAATTATATAGTTCTTGTCCATTTTACTGGTAGCAATTATTTGTGGAATGCTACAATTTTTAACAAATAATGAGTAGTTCGTTGGGCAATTCTTTGCAAGGCCTGCGTTTAGTATAGTTTGGGAATTAGAAACAAATCATATTGATTTTAAAATGAGCAATCATTGAGCAAACAATAATATTTCCCATGTTGTGTTGTTCTATTCCATAGTTTTTTTTGGACTAAATAAATTTGACTCTATGATTCTTTTACATGAGGATACAAATTAATATGTTACATAGTCCATATTCATGACCTATGTTATGTAACACATTGAAATGTTCGAATTATGCATGGCAATATAGCACGGGATGGTTCAAAATTAGTGACTGTATTAGAGGCGTTCGAGGCAAGTGCATCTGTTAAAATTAGAAACTTGAATTATGCCAATGTGTCTTTAGATTACAAACTAGAGAACCCAACACTTAGAAACCTATCAAAGCTATGCCTTCATTGATTTAGATAAGAGTTTCAAGAAGTTGCATCTTCAAACCCGTGTAAACAGTAAAGAAATTATTGGTGATAAAATTATCAATGAGGTGGTTTTTTATGTTCCACAAGTAGATGACTATTAAGTCTTAGCTTTCTACTTTCTGTTTTTGTTGTGACTGGGTAACTTGATTGATGCATATAGCACAACTCAAAAGATCATTTTCCTTGTTTGTTGTTTTGAAGGTTGTAGATACTCGCGGCTGATTATTGACAGCATTGGGTTATGAATTGTAGCCTCCCATGGTCCTCCTTTCTGAAATTATCCATACATTTAATTTGGCAGATTTCTGCTACTACTATGTTAAAAGGTAGGCTACAATAAGCTTTATTTGTATGCCAAAAAATCTTTGAACATAATTCTTGTGGTTGCAGTCTTGTTGCTGGACAGCTTGTGTTACGCCTACCTTCTGGAGTAGTGTGAGTTCTGTCAGAAATTAGCATCTCCACAAATAACTTAAAATTGGGAACAAGGAGGTATGTATAATCTCTAGTCCTGTGTAAAGTGTGAGGAATGCAATTTTGTTGTGGTAAATATATATGATTCAAGAGCATGTATTTTTACAGTCGGTCTGTAACTATGCTAGGGTTTATATGATTTCTTCATTGATTCTTCAAAGGCTATCCTTAAAACCAGGTTTTACCATGAATTTTGTAGCTAAAAGAGATTAGTTATTAAGTGAATTTTGGTTCTTTTTTTTTTTTTTTGGGTACATCGGAAATAACAGACAAGGACTAAGCTTCTTCATTCCCATCCAGGTACATCATATCCACAACTAAAGCATGGTGGATTTCTTCTGGTGGGTACAATCAGCAGATCAAGTGGTTCTTCAATCTCTACTTTTGTCTCTCTTTATTTGAATCCAAGAGAGATGGTTTTGAGTCAACATTGAAGCAATGTGAACTCCGCATTGTGGGAAATTCCTTTTACCATTTTTTTAACCATTTTTAATTTTGTTTACCGTATCCTTTAAATTAAAGTAGTTATCATATGGCCTAGCGTCTTGACTGGCATGCCGGCTCTTAGGGTGTGGAGCTGTTAACTCCCTTGTTAAATGTGTTTAGTAGTTGACATACAAATGGAGGCAGAAATGGGTTGAGAGAGGGGAATGACAGATTGCTTTTTTCAATTTTTAATTGTTGTATTCTTTTTTGAATCCCATAAAAAAAAATAGTTGTATTCTTCATATATACATATTTATACACATTCAAGGAGATTTGACGCTGATCTAACACACCCTTTAACATTTTCATTGAAATAATCACCCTTGTCTCGTTAAATTATCAAACTTCCTACACAAATTTAGATTTCACTTCCATAACTTTTTATCATATACTTCCTCCGTCCCATAATATTAGTCCCTTATTCCATTTTTCATTATCTCAAAAAATTAGTCGCTCTTCAAAAATCAAGTACAAAAATAATATAAATTTCCTATTTTGCCATTCTTTTAAATTCATAAATAATATAAAAAGTACAATTATGACATTCAGATTCTCAAAAAAATGTACTATCAAAGGGTAATTTTAGAAAATCAACTTTTTTAAAATACAATAATTGTACTACCAAAAAAAATTAAATTCTCTAAAAGAGACCATTATTTTGGGACGGAGGGAGTAACACATTTAATTTTATCGAGTATGTTTGGTTTGAGTTTGGGAGATGAGTTTTAGAGATAAAAAGTACGAAAAGTTGTTTAGTTTGGTTTTTTTCAAAAGATGTTTTGGAAAATTATTTTGTGAGAGAGTTTTGAAAAAAGTGATTGATTTGATGTGTATGAGAGAGAGATTTGTTTGGAAAACTTGTAAACCAAACAAGTTTTGGAAAAAAATTTTGGAAAAATTTATTTGATTTGATTACTTTTGAAAACTTATTTGTAGAGAATTTTTCCCAAAAATTTTTGAGAAACACAAACCAAACAAGGCCTTGCGTGCCAGGAGAGATTGAGATGTTTTCTCTTCTTGCTGTGGGACATAAATGTAGGATGTAGAAAAGTAGAAACTAGGAAGTACAGATGTTTCCAAAGAGATTTGCAATCCTAAGCATCATCACAGCTGGAGTCCACTGATTGATAGCAGATCTTTCTACAGCTGTAGCCTGTAGGACTGAGTACTAGGCTTTCCTTCTTTAGGCATCAAGAAAAGCCTAACACTTTGGCCCCTTTTGTAATCAAGTTAAAAGTTAGTTTATTAATTTTTTGATTTTTTTAAATCACTTTATCCCTTTATTTTTTTTACATGTTTTTTCAAAAATAAAAATAAAAATAAACCAAAAAGCTTGCTAAATATTTGACACTCGATCCACAATCTCACCAATCCCGCATACTTGTAGAAGGCCCAAGGACATGGTGTTAGGTTTATTTGGAGCTTTTATTATTATTATTATTATTATTATTATTATTATTACATCAATTTCTTTAGGTTCAGTAAAAAAAAATAAAAAAATAAAATTGGTAGATGTCGGATTTGGGGGAAATTTCACACTAGCTTTCCAGTGGTTGATGTCAAAATGTTATAATCTAACAATTTTGTTCCAAAACCTTCAATGGTGAAAATAAAGTTTCTCTAGTTATTTTCACAAAATTTAAATTAATATGGGCTTCCATCACAAGAGAGAGAGTGTGAGAAAGAGTTTTGCTTAATTAGGATAAGAAAAATGAGTGGTAGCTCGAAATAACTGTGGCCCGAATGGCTCGACAACCCAAAACGACGTCGTTTTGGGTTGTCTTTTTTTTTTTTTCTTTTTCTTCTTTATTTCTTTCCTTTTCATTCTTTCCCCTTCATTCTTTCGAACACAGAGACGAAGAGGAAGAGAAGAGGAGGAGAGGGAGAGGGAGAGGAGAGGGAGAGAGAGAGAGAGAAGAGAAGAGGAAGAGAGAAGAGAAGGAAGATCGGTGATGGCGGTCGGTGATGGCGCGGAAGAGAGGAGGAGAAGAATCTGTTCTGTATATTTTTGTATATTTATTTATTTATTTATTTTTAGTTCTGGATCTGAATCTGAATCTGTTCTGTATATTTATTTATTTTTTACTTGTTCTGGATCTGAAAATAAATAAATAAAAAAAAGTTGTTGATGATGATGAATCTGAAAAAAAGTTGTTCTGTTCTGTATATATATTTTTTAGTTCTGGATCTAGATCTGAATCTGTATATATATATATATATTAGTTGTTTTGGATGTGAACTAGTTGTTTTAGTTGTATATATAGAATCTGTAGATTTGAATCTGGGTGTTTGTTTGGCAATATAGTTGTTTTATAGATTCAAATCTGAAGAGGGAAGAGAAGAGGAGGGAGAGAGAAGAGAAGAGGCGGGATCTGAATCTGTATATACAAAGTTACCCATGCCTTGATGATAAAATATATTGCCCGAACTATCATATTATCATCTATTTGCATTGTTGATGAAACCCAGCTGTTGATGTTTCTTCTTCTTCTTCTTCTCCTCTTATTTTTCTTTTTCTTCTTCTTCAGCTTCAGAAAATGGAGAAAAAAAAAAAAAGACACCAAAACGACGTCGTTTTGGTGTCGAGCCAAATTCGAGCCTCCGAATTTCGAGCTACGAATCGGAACTGGATAAGAAAAATGCTATTACTTAAGGAAAGGATTATGATTCTTGGAGGGATCATGCCAATTTTTGACCTTTGAGACTTGTTTTAGTACTACACCATTAATGTTGTGTTTAGTTAGGGGATTTGAGGAAGGATTTGGATAGGAAAATGGAAAAGGTAGGTGAAATATGAATAAAACATACCTATATTTCACCTAGTTTTACACATCTTTTCTCTTTCTTTTTTCAAATCCTTCCTCAAATCCCCCAACCAAATACAACGTAAAGAAACTCTTAGCTTTTAAGTACAATTTGGTCACATATTTCTTGTAGAGGATGCCAATTATCAACCCATAGGAATGTGACTTTGCCAATTAGCTGATTTTTTTTTTTTTAATTTTAATTTTATAATAATAATAATAATAATAATAATAATTTTTTATGTAGCCGATTAATGGCTGCCCAATCTTTAAGAAATAAAGTTTTTCTCATAGATCATGAGGAATATGCAAGGATGGCCATGCCCCACAAGCTATTATGTTCCATGATATAATTAGGATTCCATTTCACCCATAGACTCTTAGCTTCGTCTTTTTGCTTAGAAGCAATGAGAACATTTTTAGTGGTTTAGTATATTTGTGTTATTATAGTAGAATAAAAATATTTTTTATTTAAATTTGTTACAAGCGATTCCAACAATATGTAATTTTTGATTGTGCTAAAAAAGTACAGATGCATTTTGAGAGGGTAATTTATATCTAAATTGGGCCGAGCTAAGGAGGAGACTTCCTTGGAAATTGGGCCGCGTAATGGACCGAGGTAAGGATAGATTTACTTCGGTCCAAGAACTAAACGAATATGGGCCGTGGTAGAAAAGACTAGCAAGTGGGCCGCGGTCCAAGTGTTAGTTCGGTCCAAGTGTGGAAGGGACTTTTTCAAGTGTTACCTCGGTCCAAACGTGATTATAAGTTACCAATCGGAGTAGAGATAGTTATCTCGGCCATGGCACTTGGAACCGAGGTAATGGCTTCTCTTGGTGGGCTTCGTTCTGGGTAGCGCGGTAGAAGCTTACTCCGGTTAGCCCGGTCCAAGAGAGCCTTGAAGTTACTCCGGTCCGCAAGAGGTGTAAAGTTACTCCAGTCCCAGAAGTGCCTAATGTTATCTCGGTCCAGAAGAGTACTACGGTTAGTTCGGTTGCGGCATAGCATGACTAGCTCGATCGGACCTAGCTAGTGTTAGTCCGGTTTAGCCATGTCATGGGTCGCGCATGAGAAGTCGAAGTAAGTACAGTGGGAGGAAGAGCCGAACTAACGATAGTTCGGCCTATTCTGCGGCTAACTACAGTCATGTTTACTTCGGTCATGTTGGAGTTCGGTCATGGTAAAACCATCTCACTTGGTTTAAGCAGTGAGGGGGGTGTTGAAGGATAAGCATTATCTTTCAGGAGTATGATTCCTAGGAGGACTCTGAATGGAGGAGTAAAAGTCCTATTCCTAGGAGGACTCTGAATGGAGGAGTAAAAGTCCTACTAGGATTGTGCCACGCGGAACCTATATAAGCTCACAACATCACCTATGGAGAGGTAACACAACTTTTGCTCCCTGATTACATTGAGCTTTTGCCTACTTGTCTTGCTTTTTGACTTAGGCATCGGAGAGGTTTCCGGCACACACCCGCCGGCCAGCTCACGTTTGTGTTTTCAGGTGACAAAGCGACGTCGTACGGAGGAACGCAGACTTGATCAACAGGATTATACGAGAAGGTATATTTCTTTCCCGTACACATTTAATAATTTCTATACTATTTTTTTGTCCATCCACCTATTGACCACAATTTTTAATTTTTTTCTTCTTCTTTCAATTCACTAATTTAAGTCAAATTTACAAAATAAGTAAAAGGACATGTGCATTGATGTATTTTTTTTAAAAAAACATTTTAAATTATCTAAATTTACTTACAATAAATTAAGGGTCATGCTAGGTTTCATGAAAACTTTCATGAAAACTCATCTGCACCGTTGGATCATGAGATCATATCTAATCGGTGCAGACATTTTTCATAGTGGTTTTCCTTAAAAAATTTCCTTAAACCTAGCATTTCCCATAAATTAACTCTCACTTTCCAATTATAATGGCATAAATATAAGGGGAAATTATTTATCAATGGGTCTGCTAGAAAATTATTACAAATCCATGGAAAAGTTTATATTTTTAATTATTAATATATAAATTTTATAATTTATTTGCAATTTTTTTTAAAACATTACATTGCATTGAAATTTCCCCTAAATGTAATTCAATAATAATAATAATAATAATAAGACAATTATTACACACCTATTCATTTTTTGAGAAAAAAAAATGAGGAAATAATGTAGTTACAATTATTAGATTCTTTTGATTTTTTTCATGAATGATTTATATTTAACAACTTGTAAATTGAATAGATCAAATTATTAAAATGGTGTCTATTGTGGATTTCACAGGCCTAACTAGATAGTGCAATCTATTGGGTACAGTGGAGATAATCTATTTCATATTATAATACCTGCTATTATAAAAAAAGGAAAATGAGTTGGACCCCAGTGGGGTGCTGGGGGTCATCTCTGATTAGCCCAAATTTTTTTTTTTTTTTTTTTGAGCCATTGGCAGTGCGCCAACTGTCAGTTGGGGTGCTGGGGTCGCCCCCACTGGGTCCCCCAGCATTGCCCTATAAAAAATTAATAACAAAAATTGACAGAAGTTCCAAAAAAATGATGTCAAATTTTGATGATTCTTCTCTCTTCCCTTTTCATAATGGGTCACACAAATAATACAAATATTACAACATTGTGTGAAAAAAAAAAAAAAACAACAAAACAAAACAAAAAATTGTATTATTCTAACATGTCAAAATAACAATCACTATTGAAAATGTTGTTAGTACTTCCCTTAGGCCATAGCTAGACCAACATATTTAGAAATTATATGGATTTAAAATGAAATCAGATAAACATGAATCTCATCTCCATAATGCTGATATATACAGACACAAATGGAGGGGAGGGGAGGGGAGGGGATGATGATGAACCATGGATTGGGAAAATTATTTGGTGCTATTTGGCGAAGTCTATGTGCTGTTTTAATTTAAGTGATTTTAGTTTAAATAGTAAGATTTATTCAGTGTTTGGTTTGAGTTTTTTGAATTCAATTTTTTGAAAATTGAATTTTTTATTTTTACGTATTTTTTTATTTTTAGTAAATATTTTAAAATTTTAAGTATTTTTTTACTTTTTTAGATGCACCTTACTTAAATGTATCTAAAAAGTAAAATATTTGTGAAAAAATATTTCAAAAAATTAATGAATATACAAAAATATGAAAAATATACTGAATTTTCGTATTTTTTTTTGTATTTTTGGTATTTAGTGAATTTTTTAAAGATTTTTTTAACAAAAATTATACTTTTTAAGTATATTTATATTAGGTATGTCTAAAAATTTTAAAAATTACTAAAAATATTTTTAAAAATTCAGTAAAAATAAAAAAAATACAAAAAATAAAAAAATAAAATTTTCTGAAAAGTATTTTTAGAAAACTCAAATCAAGCAATAATTTTTTTTAGTGCTTTTTAATATATAACAAAACAAATATCACAAGTTAAATGATGTGAAAAATTATTCCAGTACCACCAAATAATCAGTCGATGGATGGATTGGCTGGCATAGGTTGGCAATATGAACTCGTAGGAGAAGAGATAGCCATGTAGTTGCATGGTTGCATCGATGATGCCGAGTGTTAAGAATAGAGGTTGGCGCGGATCGGTTGCGGCCACGGAACCTTTAATCCGTCATTCGTCCATCAGATTAGCGGATTGGAGAAAATTAATCCATATTCGTCCGCCAATCCGACGGATGTGGATTGAGCGGATTGGCGGTTTGGCGGATGGATGCGAATCGGATTGGCGGTTTAAAATTTTATAGATTTTCAATATAATTCAACTTGTGCACTTCCTCAAAAAAAAAAAAAAAAAATATTACAATCAATAACTTAAAAAAGTATTACAATCACTGTATGCCTCATCCAAAGAAAGAAAATTTGAAACTTTAGAATATCACAATCACTACATGCCTCATCCACATATTACAATCACAACATGATTCATTTACAAAAAGTATTACAATCCGTGGTGCTTAAAATATAAAAACAATTCAAATTACCAAAATCATAAACAGAGTAGTAGTAGAGATTGTATGTCTCTGTATTGTTACATCTATATATGTTTTTGAAAACAAAAATCAACCAGCATATATCATATTTTCTATTTATTATTTTTAGAGTTAGATTTAAAAACCAAAAAATATAGATAAATAATACGTTTATTTTTTTCAATTCAAAAAATATATCAAGTTAAAAAAAAAATTTCAACGGAATATGTAAACTCTTTTTCAATTGAAAATATAAAGTCTTATAAATTATTAGAGGTGTTCGTGGTTTGGCAGTTCGGCGGTTCGGTTGCGGCCAAAAGAATCTCAAATCCGCCATCCGTTCGCTAAATTGGCGGATTTGAAAAAATCAATCCACAACCGTTCGCTCGTCATCACGCATCCGTCCAAAATGCGACGGATCGATTTGATTCAGTCAATTTTAACGGATCAGTGTATCCGCTGCTCACCCCTAACTAAGAAGAGGAAAACATTACCCTTTACCATCAGCTCATAACCCTCGTTTGTCTTTTTGGCACAATCACATTCATAAAGAGACGTGGGGCCCTAAGTTGTTGGCTAATTAATCAAAGAGTATTGTTATTTAAAATTAAAAATTATATCACAATCAATTAATATATTTAAGATAATATTTTCTTTTTTTATCTTCTCTAATCATCAATCAATTATATTACTTACACATTATTGGATATATAAAGTGGACTTATGCATCATTTTTCTTGATGACATTCGCAAATATTTACTATTAGAAAATTATTACAGAATTATGAAAAAATTTATAATTTTATTAATGTATACAAAATTTATCACATATTTGTAATTTTTTTTAAAACTTACATTGAATTAAAATTCTCCTTAGATTTTTTTTGTAAATTTATTATTTTCAATATGTAAGTGAATATTTATAAATATTAAAATAATTACATTAAGTGGGTAATCAATTTTACAAGAAAGTTTAACATCACACATACCCATAAGCCCTGATGGTACAGTTCGTTCCAGGTGGAACGGGTCAGATTGATCCACGCTCCTCAAGTCTGTATCCGAATGATCAAGCCCATCAGAAAACCTGCACAAGAGTTCAACGGGGAACGGGGAGTCCCCCAGCGAACCCTTCGACGAGCAAGTTAGAGAGAGAAGTGAAATGCGTAGATAGATTAAAGACAGGAAAGCCTAACATTCTTCTTATTTTCGACGTATGCTTATATCCTTTGGTAATTATTACGTTATCCCTTCCGACCTGTCACATTGGCCAAAAGTCTATGCTCTAGCTTACCTTGCTCAGGGTGAAGGCGTTCTGTCCCAACGGAGAGGGGTTATCACAATAAATGCTGTAAGGGGCCTCATTAATGGCGATGTGCCGTGGCAATAACTTTGCAGATCTTTGTCTGCCGAGGTGGCTTGCCCCTCTCTTGCCATGTGTCTTGATATCATTGGTTCTTATTGCTTCGTAAGGTTTCAGCAGTGCTGGGCTTTAGCATTTGAGTTATGTATTTGGCCCTAAATGCTGAGCTATAGTCTTTATGGACTTACCAACATCAAGCCCAATACTAACAACCATTACAAGGGGACAAAAAATCATAATGAAGAAATAAATATGGAGAATTCTGTTATATAGACATCATATTATATGTATTTTTAGTTACGTCATTTTTTTTCTTTAGTTATAATCAATTTTCTTTGTTAGTTATGATATTATTTTGAGATATTTTGTTATAACCTTTTTATATTTGGTTATGATTTTTTTTAGTTATGACTAAAAAAATATGAAATTATGTCATTTTTTTTTATAATTATAAGGCGCATAGTCTTTCCTAACAACTAATGATGAAAATGATTGACCTTTTAACCTTTCAAATGAAAGTGAAAATCACACATACGTATAAAACATCACGTTGTTAAAAAAAATTTTAAAAAAAAGAAGAGGAAAGAATAAGATTGCCACACGATTGAATCACAAAATTATGCAAAAAATAAAATGATCTATTATTAAAACTGGCGAATTACATTAACGGTCTCTATTGTTTAGGCCTTGTGTCACTTTGGTCTCTGACTTTTCAATTGTGTCACATTTGACCATGAATTTTGAATTTTATTTCAAATAAGGACAATTGAAGATACCATTACTTAATTTCAAGGGCAAATTTGTCAATTTAATAAAATATAAACTAGTACGACAAAAATAAATATCACAAAAATATTTTGAATTTCTAAAATTATTTCCATGCACTAAAGATAAAACTATATAAAATTGATAAATTTTTTAGATATATATATATTTTTTTACCAAATTAATTTTTATTAAATGTTTGGATTATGATCATATAATCGGTGGTTGTTTTTATTTTCATTAAATTAGTGTGGGGATATATTTTCTGAGTACCAACATGTGGCAAGGTGACGCCGACGTGTCAGCCGAGGTGCCACGTGTCCTGGTCGTGATGCCGAGGTGATCTCGGCAAGGCCGAGGTTATCTCCGAAGATATCGGGATCCGAGATGAGCGGATAAGGGACAGAAGTCCCAGAATGAAGAAAGACTACAAGATAGATACAGGTAGTACTCTCAGGGAGTCTATCCTTATCTCTTGAAGAGTCCAAGGTAAATCCGGAAATAGAGTCCATAGAAGTGAGACTTCTAGTGGGATTGGGATGGAGAAAAAACTATAAAAGAGAGGCACCCCCGGCGGGTCTAAGGTACGCAACTTTAAGTCTTGAGCAGTAATTTAAGCACTTGTTTATCTTGGAGAGATACTGACTTGATCGTCGGAGTGCCCCCGGGTGGAAGAACCACCGCCGGAGCCTTTTCTTTCTGTACAGGTTACAGGGTGCCATCTATTCTGCCTGTGTTCTACAGCTGGATCACTAAGGAGGGCAGTGTGATCGGAAAAGCACTCACACAATTAGTTTCTATTTTTTCAAAAGTCAAATATGGCGATAACTTTAATATCATTATTAAATCAATCCATTAAATCAAAAAATTCAAAATTAAAAACATTTCATATATTAAATATATCAATTACACATTAAAAGCCGAATAACTATTCATTATATAATCATCATCCAAACACATAAAAATTAATTTGGTAAAATAAATAAATAAATGTCTAACAAATTTATCAATTTTACATAAATTTTTTTTTGGTGAGTAGAAATTATTTTTAAAAATTCAAAAATATTTTTTTGATATTTATTTTTGTCAAATTAATTTATATTTTATCAAATTAATGACTTTTCCTTTGAAATTGAGTAATGATATTTTTAATTATCCTTATATAGAACAAGATTCAAATTTCAGAGTCAAATGTGTCACAATTAAAAAGTTAGGGACCAAAATGACACAACTTCCAAACTATAAGAACTGTTAGTATAATTCTCCCTTTTATAACTGATGAAATTGCTATCGACGTTCAATTTTGCAAAACTGATATTCACTGTCGACAAATCCCACCAAATAAAGGATTTAATGGATCTAAATGGATTTGTCTACACTAAGCCAAGCCAACATCACCCGTGCTCCAAATAATGAATTGGACAGGACTTAGAATCAATTTTTATAATAATAATTTTTCTGGTAGCAGGGAGGCAGGTAGAAATTAAACCTTTACGCGTACGAGAAAGGGTAGAACTACTTCTCTAAGATAATTCCAAATGTCCCAATGCCCCCCACAATCATATCACCTTTCTTTCTCTGTAAACTCATTAGATTAATGTTTGGTTGGGAGATTTAAAAAGAAATTTGAAAAAAAAAAAAAAATGAGAGTATAAAATTAAGTAAAATTTAAATATATTTTATTCACATTTCATTTACTTTTTTTTTTCTGTTTCTTTTTCTAAATCGCTATTCAAATTTTTTAACCAAACACAGTATTAGTGGCTGATAATTGCTTCCATGCCCCATGCTCTCTCTCTCTATAAATACAGCACATAATTCTCTCAATTGATACAAAAGAGTCCTAGGTTTGTAGTTTGATAGAAAAGCAGAGTAATGGCCATCTCTAAGTCTCTGATTGCTTCACTTCTTATTTCTCTTATCATCTACTCTCTTGTTCAAGCTCACGACTATGAAATTGTAAGATCCATTTCTCTGTTTTATTGTCTTTTAGTATTTTTATTTTATTTTTAATTTCTAGCCTTATTTTTATTTTATAAATTGGTTCTTCCATCATCATGCAGATGAACGGCAGTGTCATAGGTCGTTCTCTCCTCCAGAAAATAGGTTGGCATTCTCTCTCACACTAGAGTTTTTTTTAATTTTTTAAATGCAATTCTTAAACACAAACAATTTTTAACTTATTTCCTAAACTCAAGTCGTTATCTCAATCATCAAAATCGTGTTATCAAAATACGACTTGAGGAGACAAGTTAAATTTAAAAGGATTTGGGTATGTGTGTGTGTGTGTGTGTGTATAGATTGTGGAGGGGCATGCAGTGAGAGGTGCAAGCTATCATCAAGGCAGAATCTGTGCAAGAGGGCTTGTGGAACTTGCTGTCAACGTTGCAACTGCGTGCCTCCAGGCACTTCTGGTAACGAAGACCTTTGTCCTTGTTACGCCAACATGACTACCCACGGTGGCAAACACAAGTGCCCTTAAATATCTACTTTATCAACCAAACTTACTCATCCCATACACAGCGGTGGCACGGTGGTGGACCGGTGGTTTGTTGGTGCTGGGAATCTTGGTTAGACATATGGCAATTGCCTACTTAACCAGTCTTAAGCATTACGTTACGTCATTTAAAAGAATGTTGATATGATAATAGATTCGAATGTGGTATTCAAATTTTGTGATCCTAATATTATCTTGCTAAATAAATAAAGATGTCTCTGTGTAGTGTTTACGATATGCGTAATTACTTTGGTAAATTCATATGAATAGTGTGTGGTTAGTCTGGTTTTTGATGCCGTTCTTATACTTTTTTTTATTTTTTATTTTTAAAAGTTTAAGTGTCCTTATATTTCTAATGAAATTATATAAGGGAAATAATAGAGAAAAATGATGAACCAAAATATTTTAATTTCATTACATATACGTAAGTTTGATCACAATAATACCGACAAAGAATACATTTCTAACTAATTTTATTGAAAGAATACATTTCTATCTAAGTTTGGTCAAAATATCTTAATTTTATTGAATGCAAATTTTTGTCTTTAATTTACAAGCGCTCTAATTTAAAAAATAAAAAACCTAATTGCCTATTTTTTTCTTGAAGAGGTCATTTAAATTTTAGACTTATTTTGACAAGTAATTTAAATAGTTTAAAATTTAAAAAATCATTATTAAAAATTCAATTTTCATATCAAATTTTGTATATGTATTTTTATAAAAAGTTAAAAAATTAATTAAAATAATTATTTTTCAAAACAACCTTTTAAGTGACAAATAATACGTAATAAATAAAAATAAGTATTGATTGATTGATGGAGTAATGAATGGGAGTTGTCAATTTACAATGAATGCCATGAATTCTGCAAACATCCACAAGATATATAAATGAGTGCTCTACGCGATGAGAAAGCTAGCTAGCGACCATTCAAACCCATTAAATCACTACTTTAATTTTCATGGGGTAATTAAAGGACAGAATTGAACGTTTTTACTGCATTGATGAATTTGTAAGTACTCTCCCATTTTTGTATTTCTTGACTCTAGTCATGCAAACAAAAAAATTATAAATTTAGATAATAAAGGAAAATGTTAAAAAAATTGTAAGGTGGTTGTTAGTATTAAAAAAAAAAAAAATCTTTTGAGAAATGTAAAAAATTTATTAAAATTATAAATTTTTTTTGACTCTTTATAGTATTTTATAGTGTTTATTGCCCGCCCTTATTATTTACCACACCCAAAAAAAAAAGAAAATGTTTTGTGGCACTAAACTGGGGGCACTAATACCCCTAATTTCCTTTCTGGGTAACTGTTTTGTTTTATTTTATTTTTTTTTTGCCTTATATGGAAATTAGGGGCATTAGTGCCCCCAATTTAGTGCCACCAATCAAAACCCAAAAAAAAAATAAATGTTAATATGATCCAGTAGTGTTGACTAATCTAGAACAATTTAAGATCCAACTTGATAATCACTTGGAAAACCCATTGTGATTGGTCATTGGTTGCTAGAAATTCAAATTTAAGTTTTGAAAATTAAAATTTTGGTAAATTAAACTTTTTACTATTAATTTTTAGGAATATTTAACATTCCTCTTTAATTTTTTATAATAGGAGAGATCCACAATATATTTTTTTGTAGCCTAAGATCCCTCACTTACACCTATAGGGTGTGTTTGATTGGGGGGATTGGGGGGGGGACTATCCACTATTTGGACTTGAGTCCAAATAGTGCTCCTAATCCGTTGTTTGATTTTTTTTTAGTCCGCCGGACATGGAGTCCGGCCGGACTCCATGTCCCCCATATGGGGGACTATCCTGTCCTGGGGGGGGGACAAAATGTGGGGGACTAATCACTGTTTGGATTAGATGATGAAATGACCATTTTGACCCTCTACTATTTAATTATGTATTATATTTAATAAAATTCAATAAAATTTAAATGTCTCAATTTAAAAATAAAATAATTTATTTAACTTTTTATTGATGTTTTATTTATTTAATTTTTTAAAATAATTTTTTATAGATATTTTATTGATGTTTTATTTAAAATTTTGTTTATAATTTATTTAATTTCATTATTTAAATTGTAATAGGTGTTTTATTTAAAATTTATTTAAAATTTTAATTAAAAAAATAATATAAATTTTTTATACAGGTTATACAGTATTTTATTAAATCAAATTTAGTGGTTATTTATTTATTTAATTGTGTATGTAAATTTTTTTTTTGTAAAGTTATGTATGTAAAAAAAATAAATTGGATTCACTAATGACTTGTATGTAAAGTTGGACCACACAGTAAAGTTTTGTATGTAAAAAAAAAAATGATTTGTTATACAGTAATGATTTAAAACAAAATTTATTGATATTTTATTTATTTATTTATTTAATTTAAAAAAAACAAAATTTATTTAATTAAAAATAATTAAACGTTGGATTCATTTGTCCAAAAATAATTATCCTATCCAGTCCAAAAATAATCCGACCAAATAATTATCCTATCCAAAAATAATTTTATTTAATAATTATCCTATTAAAAATAATTAATTGAAAAAGGGCAAAATAGTCTTTTGTTCATTTATCCTATCCAGTCCGTTCAACCAAACGTTGGATTCACTGAAAATAGTCCTTTCCAGACATCTAATCCCATGAAAAAACAAACACAGAATACATATCCAATCCGACCAAATAGTCCGGGGGATTCACAGTCCCAGGACTCAAGTCCGATGGATTCTAATCCCCCATTTTCCAGTCCGCCCAATCAAACACACCCATATATTACAGTCACTCTTTCACTACGAAAAATTAAAGTTTTAGAGACCAAAATCAAGGGACAAGATTATTTTTTAAGGACTAAATATTTTTAT